>WWET01001203.1:276896-305306 GCA_011038615.1 Limnodynastes dumerilii
TCAATCTCCGTGTTGTATGTGCCCCCTTTCTATGTGTTTTCTATTGAACCTCACTCTCTGGAATTTAACTCAAGGGCTGCTCACCCCTGGGCACACCACTAGGACATCTGCCGCAGCCAGACATCCCCATCAACGGTGATCTCCTGCACCAGGCACTGAGGGCTCCGCTGCCATCCACTGTACCTGACACATAGCTCTGTTCCTGTCTCCAGGAATCAGAGCTGGCAGCCCATGTACATATGCATTTGAAATAGAAGTGAGGAGTAGCATTAGTCTTTTATATAGCAGATGTGTTGGGGGATGCTGGTGGACTTACTGATCAAATAGCAACAGCTGCCTTCTACTTCATTTTGCTTTGAAAGTTTATTACGCTTTATATTTTATTTTAATTATGATTGAGTAAAATGCTCTCAAACTACCAAGGTTGAGCTTTTGATTTATGTAAACATTTGCCATGTCTTCTGGAACTTATATATGATTCCATTAGCCGAGTATACAACTGCAGTACACAACACAAAAATAGGCCAAAAATCTACAGAGACCATTCATTTTATAGCCACCATCAATCCAGACAGTCCCAACAGACTCCATTCTATGACAATGTTTTATCATTAATAGTATACAAGCAGGAAATAAATCATTATCATATGCCATAGTCTTTCTTTAAATAATTGGACCTCTGAGACCTTTAACAGTTTGAGGCACAGAATCTTCTGCCTAGTTGAATATTTTAAGCAATTACCAATAAATCCCCCACAATTGTTACACGGTCTGGGGTTCTTGGTCATGTGCTGGAAAGCCTGACGACAAGAGTGTGAATCCACTGGAGCTACCATAAGCCACAATATCCACTAGTAACACATCTGAATAGTCAAAATGAGCCCATTTTATGGGTCACCCTAAAAATATTACAGCAGTGGTGAAGCTGGAACAATGTTCTAAATGATAAAGATGTCATGTTAAAAAAATCCCTCTGGTAAAAACTGAGCTAAGGGATAGGACATAATAAGGGGTATAAGCAGTTAGCGGGTGCAATTCTTAAAGGAAGGAATGTAGTACAGTATGAGGGCACATAGTCTGGAAGGTGGCAGAAACATTATTTCACTGAACGGGTAGTTGACAAATGGCAAAGCCTTCCATCTGAGTTGGTGCTTCATTAAATCAATCAATGCCTGTAGTAAGTGCAATATGTATACATTATACAGCCATAGTCAAACGTTTTGATAATGACACAAGTATTGAAGTTTTCTGCTTCAGTGTTTTTAGACCTTTTTGTCAGATGTTACTATGTATACTGAAGTAAAATTACAAGCATTTCATAAGTGTCAAATATTTGCAGTGTTTTTCAAGACCTCTGCAATTCACCCTGGCTGCTGTCAATCAACTTCTGGGCCACATACTGACTGATGGCCGCCCATTCTTGCCTAATCGATGCTTGGAGTTTGTCAGAATTTGTGGGTTTTTATTTGTCCACCAGCCTCTTGAGGATTGACCACAAGTTCTCAATGGGATTAAGATCTGGAGAGTGTCCTGGCCATGGACCACAAATTTCAATGTTTTGTTCCCTGAGCCACTTAGTTATCACTTTTGCCTTATGGCAAGGTGCTCCATCAAGCTGGAAAAGGCATTGCTAGTCACCAAACTGTTCTTGGATGGTTGGGAGAAGTTGCTCTTGACATGACTGATGGTAGCGCTCACCTTTCCTTCTCCGGACAAGCGTTTTTCCAGATGCCCCAAGCAATCTGAAAGGGTATTCATCAGAGAAAATGATGTTACCCCAGCCCTCAGCAGTACAATCCCCCCTGTACCTTTTGCAGAATATCAGTCTGTCCCCGTTTATTCTGGAGAGAACAGGCTTCTTTGCTGCCCTTTCCAGGCGATCCTCCAAAAGTTTTTGCCTCACTGTGTGTGCAGATGCACTCACACCTGCCTGCTGCCATTCCTAATCAAGCTCTGCACTGGTGGAGCCCCGATCCCATAGTTGAATGAACTTTAGGAGACAGTCCTACAACTTGCTGGACGTTCTTGGACACCTTGAAGCCTTCTTCACAACTATTGAACTCTCTCCTTGAAGTTCTTGATGATCCGATAAATGTTTGATGTAGATGCAATCTTAGTAGCAGCAATATCCTTGCCTGCGAAGCCCTTTATGTGCAGAGCAGTGATGACTGCATGTGTTTCCTTGCAGGTAACCATGGTTAACAGAGGAAGAACAATGATTTCAGGCACTACCATCCTTATAAAGCTTCCAGTCTGTTATTCTCTCAATCAACATGATCACCAGCCTTGTCCTCATCAACACTCTCACCTGTGTTAATGAGAGAATCTCTGACATGATGTCAGTTGGTCCGTTTGTGACAGCTGAAATGCAGTGGAAATGTTTTTGGGATTACGTTCATTGTCATGGCAAAGTGGGACTTTGCAATTAATTGCAATTCATCTGATCACTCTTCATGACATTCTGGAGTATATGCAAATTGCCATGATAAATACAGAGGTAGCATTTGTGTCATTCTCAAACCTTATGGCCATGGCTGTATACAATTACACCTTTCTGCAATCGACAACACAACACAGGCAACCATATTATTCAGTTCAAGTTTTGAAACTTAAAAGATGGCATTTAGTTGCATGATGTGTGCTTTTAAGCATAGCACATTTTATTTACAGTGAGTCACACCACTTACCAAACCAAATAGATATTTGGAGACTATCCGGGGACACGAAGACTGAGAATTATTGGTTACACCCAAAAATTCCATATTGGGACATTTCACAGATCAGTCAGACAAACATTTGAGTTAGACTTACTGACAAGTAACATGACACAGCAGGATTATTAGGTGATCAGACTATTATTTTCTATCTGGTTAAAGGGGAAATAAACTTAACACTTGTCTAAATAATAACAACGGATCAAAGGTGTGGGAAACGATTGCATTTTACTGTGGGATTGCGCACATAAGGCACACTGATTATCAAGACTTCCATAACGGGAAGTCAATCTGTCAGTGGGGTAGGCTGCATACAACGTGTATGCATGGTGGGAGGTAATTAAACCGTACAGCAAGTGCTTTAATAAGGCCTTGGAAATGTTAAGGTATGGTTGCCTTTTTGGAGGTCCGTGCTTGCAAGGGGAGTGGTCACACCCTCGCATGCATGTGAAGCTGTACGCAGCAGGGATCTGGCTTCACATCTCCAGAGCTGCTACACTCAGAGCTTCGAGCGCAGCAGCTGCAGAAGTCTGGATGTGGTCCTAAATATCTTTCAAAACATAAAACAGGTAAACAATAATCTGCTTGACAATAGTACAAGTACAAGTCGCTGTGTCACTTATTGCTGCAGCTCCTCTACCTTATGCAATAAAAAAAAAGAATTTAGCCGAATCCTCACATTCAGTACACCTTGAGAGTTGGAGGGTAACATAAGCCATATCTTTACCATTTTCCACAACACAGCTGCAATTCTTGCATAAAGCAGGACATATATTCAGAACTAACTCCATGAAAAAAATTGGACATCGCTAAAGCAAAAGTTCTCATATAAAGTCAGGCATTTACCTTTCAGTGTGGCTTTTTTTAATACTTTCATTGCATATAGTTGCCCAGCATCAGATCCTGAGATTTTTCGCACAAGAAATACCTGCATTAAGAAGAAGATACTGTGGTTATTAAAAGCAAATAACAGCTGTGCATGGATTTCTTCCTGATATTAAAACATGGAGGCCAGCAACTCTGGAGGGAGAAGTAGTATATTTGCTGAATCCAAGTTTCATGGTTTTTTTTTATTACTGTTTTTTCCGGGAATAGGGACACTTTAATGTATACTTTAGCGGTAGGCGTGTAAAACACTGGCAAATATATTTCCAGCAATGATAAAGGTTGGCTTGTTTCGTCTATACCTGCAATATTTAAGTTGTATAGTGGGATTAAAGGACACTGGTGTCTATACAAAATGTGTTCACATGGAAGGAAACAGGCTGATCAAAGGAATAGGTTTCAGACATGGAAATATATGGCTGCCTAGGAGTCATTTCTAATAGCCCAATTGCCCTGCAATATATATGACCAACCATTTCCATTTGTTCAAAGAACATATAAATCAACAGTAAGTGCATATAAGGCCTTTGATGGAAAGTAAAGGGGATCATGTTAAACACTTAGAAATATTTGGATTTCTGTGCATCTAAGATTGAGATGGAATGCCTACAGAAATGTACTATGTAGGTGTAATGTAAATCTGGTGACATACCCGAGACAGCTGCAAGGCAAAACCTAACATTCATCAGAATTTATTAGGGAACAAAATCATTTCACACATACTTTGTGAGGTTCACTATTAGCCTGACAAAAAAAGTAACCAAACTCACCTGGTTCTCCTAATGCTACTCACAGAGATTAGATATAAACAAAAGGACAAAAATAGAGCACTATATAAAGGAAACAATGAATACTATTCAGAGAGACATCTTTCTAGACATCGACAGGAACAGTGTAGGAGGATAAATGTCATCGTTTCTGCAATACTTGGTTATGAGGAGTATTGCTGCTGAAGTATTATACATTTTCCTGTGGCAGCATTACTGTAGACGGCAATAATTGCCATCTTTAGAATATATACTAGAAAAACCTGAATTCATGTGTTCCACACAGCTTCTTATTGAATAAACTTGTCTTTAATTACAGCCTGTGCCGGACAGAGGTGTTATTTACATTTCTGACTAATTGGAAAACTCCATTAATATTTATTCAACTTATACTTGTGTGACTTCAGGCTGTAATGAAGGAGAAATCATTATAAAATTGCCCAGCTTCAAAAATAATCCAGCATGTCACTACATTCTCACTGAACAAGGCACTTCAAAAGAAACCATACCTAACATAATAAAATGTATGTTTGGTAACAAGAAGCTTGTGCAGGAAGCCACATTGTACAGACTAGACAGATAAGTGTTATCTTTGTTTAACATCTCTAGTCTGTATCAGTATATATGGGTAAGAAAATATTGCCTATACTTTTCATATGGGAAACAATATGTACAACTGCCCAAGAAATGCTATAAATGTTTAAATATTGTATTTGATATTTTCTTGCCTTGAGCAACATAGACCTGAAAATGTTCTCCTCTCCATATGGGTTACCAAGGAAAACTCTCTTACTTCAATACAAGGCTTGATAAATACTGGGCGCCAATGCGACCAGAAATTTGGACTTGGCGTCCGAGACAGAAGCAGTCACATGCGTTGTATATTTAGGCACAGGACTTGCCTGTATAGCTTTCCTGCCGATACAGCAGAGCTGCCAAGTTCTCCCCTGCTGTAATCTATCCCCGCCCACTTCCTGTTCAGTCCGTTCCTCCTGTCAGTCAACCCCTCCGTTTAGAAGTTTCTGAAGTTACAGGAGGGTTAGAATTTGAGCTCATTGGTTGCCAGTAGAGTTATACAGACAGATGGTAAGCACATGCTATTAGAGGCTGGAGCAACTGCATTACATTTACTGGTTTTATTCATTTCTCTTCTTTCATGGACAATATTGAACAAAAACACATACATACGCATCAGTTCTAAATAAAATCTGGCTGCTAAACTTTAGAGCAATTTTTTCGAGCCCCTGCACATAATATTTATACCTGGTCAGAGGAGCACTTTTAGGACAAAAACAACAGCTCTGTAGTAAATGTATTCTATCTTTTATCTTTCTGTATGTTTAATCCGCATCTGCGAGAGTCATTTAATATGAGACAACACATGGGATCCAGTCGCCACCTCGAAAATGCTGTTTCCGAAATAGAGACAGCCGAAACCGAATTTTCAACTCTCTCTATTTCGAAAATAGCGCTAACTAAAATATTTAATGAATGAATTGGTAAGTATGCAGATTGGCATAACTACCCATTCATTCATTCGAAAACCACCGCCACAGACATCGTTGCACCACTGCTGACTCACCAGACAGGTGAGGGTTACAGGGAAGTCTATGGGGGGTTTTAGGGTTAGGAGTCTATGAGGAGTTTTAAGGTAAGACAGCAGGGAGGATTAGGCTGCAGAGATGGAAGTCTTTGGGTTAGGCTGCAGGGAAGGTAGTCTTAGTGTTAGGCTGCAGGGAAGAGAAAGTTAGAGTAATGGAAGGGGACGGTTATGGTAATGATAAGGGTTGGGGTAATATTAATACTCACCATTCGCTGCTACATTTTTTTCCGCGGATCGATTGTATCTCCTCTGCTAGGCAGAAGCTCTCAATTTCAAAACCAGTTTGCAACTGGCTGTGAGAAAAGAGCTCTTTTGAAAAAAGGCCGTTATTAGCGGCGAACCCAGAGAGATGATGTTCTGTATCAAGTGATAATGAGGAATGACGGTCTACAAAATAATAGAATGGTAACTTCTTATTCTCACCTTTCCGAATGAGCCTTGTCCAAGTACCTTGAGAAGCTCAAATTGCGAGGGGTCTGCTTTCTCATGCCCTTCCTTGACATGGTGTGTAATTGCAATCTCATTTATATTTCCTTCATCCTAGAGTAAACAGAAGCCAATTAGTTCTGAGAGTACACCAGCTTCTAATACATTTTCTTCACATAATAGCAAAAGTAAATATAAATTAAAAAAACAATAATAAACCTGCAAATTTATTTCATTTTATTTAAATGACCTCATTACTTTAAGAAAAAGATAAGTAAAATGAGCGTGTCTATTTTCAAGACAGACATACAATATAATTGAAACATTTAAATATTTTATTAAAACGTTGGATTTTTTATTTATTTATTTATTTATTTTTAAAGGTAAAAGTTTTAAAGAGCCTGAATAAAAAACCTATATGGCGTGTAGGGCGGCACACTCTGCTCTCACTGGGAGCGATCATCTTGGATGAAGAAGATGCTGCAGACATGGACAGGAGGCTTTTGCAGTTGAGTTATTGCACTGGCCACCTATCAATTTTGGCAGGTGGCCTATGCAGCTAGCTAATCCGCTGACTGCAGAAACTCTGGTCCATAGTATGGAGCACCTCCACGCCGGAGTTTTCCAGTCTGTGTGACTCCATATTTGCCAGAAAGTACAGCAGTAGTATAGTAAAATAAAGCTCTGCACCTCTGGCAGAATGCAGAGTTTCATTACTGTATTAGTGCTGTACTTTCTGCCAATTATGGAATCAGACAGACAGGGAAGTACCAGCAAGGAGGTGGAGGTTCAGCTTCTATAATTGAAAACAGTCACATACTACTCAATATCAGAAGTTTGCTGCTGATTAAAGTTTGGAGACAAACAATAAAATTATCGCAAGCCAGCATTTCTGAAGGGATTATTGGGTGTTTTAGGAAATCCATCCTGCCCACTCACCAGAGAGATAATTGGTCTGCTCATCCGATTATTGGATGATCGGACCAATAATCGCTCCCATGTAAGGCCAGCCTTTAGCCTATAGAAATATTGCCTAAATTGATACACAGAAGTAGGTGGGTTTCTTTGGATGCACGTTAGCACTTTGACTTTAGTTATAATAGTTTCAGTATCCCATGTTTAAAATTGTAAAAAAAAAATGTAAAAAATTAGCTTGTAAGGATGGAGTGTTCTATAGCCAAAACCCCTCATGCTACTCCACATGGCAGCTGAGAGTATATTCAACTAGTAACACATTTAGTTAGAAGCTGCTATTTTAATTGACAGCAGGATTTACACAACAGAGAGAAAGACAAGAAAGGGATTGCTGTAATCACTACCATCTTACAAAATACAGCTGACTGTGATTGCACCTCTGCCTCAGACAGGGAGTATAGACATGAATGTGACATCACCATCACTACACCTACAAAGTAGGTGGCTCAGTTTGTCACCACACAGATTTAGCTTTTGGATTCATTTTGACAATTAGATTGTGTAAAATCTCATCCAGTGGGCAATGATTCCCACATTGATGTGACTTGTCATACTTACTGAAACATAGAAACCATTCATTAATAACATACAATCGTTCTGTCTTTGAATGTCAACACAGAGAATTAAGCTGAAAATCTCAATCTCCATAGCTGCAGGGGAAATCTTACCCTGGTAACAGGCTCTTAGTATATGTGTATTAATCCGTTTTCATGCTGACATTTGTAACTGCATTTTACATTTGCAAGCCAAAAAGTTTCATTCACCTAAAACACAGCTTAAGAGAACCCAGAATACCATTGATGTTACTATATTATAGAAATCCTTTATGTAATGCTAACATATAATGAAATGTACAGAGAATGCATTAATACAGAGTGGTCTATGCTCAGGTGTATTCTAATATAATATCCACAGGAGAGTAACAGAGACCACATTACACAGACAATTAACCTGCTGGTACATTTTCAGAATGTGGGGGAAGACAGGAGAACCCAGAGGAAACCCACGCATGCATGGGAGAACACACTCGGTACAAGGATGTAGCCCACAAGTTACTATGCCGACCTCCCTCCCCTGTGCTACAGCATTATGTTCAGTTTCTCATTTTAACTACAGCATGATGACAGATGTCTGTCAGCATATTCCTCTATCCCCAGCATCATTACATATCTTGCCAAATAGGCATTTCCTGATTTCTTGAATTGCACGTCAAATATAGAAAACCATAATTGTGAGAGAAAAATGCTAAAATCAATTGCACCTGCTTAAGAAACAGTCTTAAGATCAGCACAAAAAAAGCAGTGTTCCATTAGCTGTCCTCTAAGGAAAGATTGAGCATTTAGCCTACAAATCACACATTTGTTTATTAAAAGGTCATACAGTGTATCAAACAGACACATAGCAAGCAAACATACCACAAACTATAACACCATTATATAGATCAGCTATTGAGGCTGTAAAATCAAAGAGCATTTACAAAAACGAAAGATCTGAATCCAGTCTGACAACATTATAAATAATTCTGAAGTGGCAGACAGTAAAAAGGGAGTCATTACTACTTGCCTCCACCTAACAAGTCAATATATAGATCTATACATTGCAGGCACCAGAGTTCAGTTTAACTAGTGATGAGCTAAATATGGAACCTGAATAATTCTACATAAATAGCACACACCAGCCTTGCATGAAGTCATTCTAATTATCTGAAAGCCACAAGGAGCAATGAGTGGCTCCAACTAGTTCACGGAGCCACAAGAAAATGATTAGCCTCAGTTATCCAACATGCAAAAATGAAGAACAAACTATTTAAAATCTGCTGACCTCTTACATCCATGATGAGACATTGTGACTACAGATCATGTGGGTCTTGTGACAACTATGGCACTTCCTTTTCTGCACACTAAACCTTTGTGTGACAGTCTAACTGGTCACATGATCTTCAAAACTACATTAGAATATATTTTTACCCATTACAATAATTTTTACAAGATAATTAAATCAAGTTTTTAGTAGAAAATACTAAAATAGCATAGAATTTACCACAAGACATATAGGGGAGTAAGGCCCATAGTGCTGCCAGCCCACTACTATACACTTCAACATTAGTTTTTTGTTTAAACCTCATAGTGCCACATAGGCTTGAGGTTAGCAAAACCCTGTGAAACTACAAAGTTCTAAAGAATCTCAGTGCTTGTTGATGAACTAGATTAAAAAATAGTCAGTAAAGAATCCCTTTTACCAAGAAGCCGTGCCATCCTCACAATTCATGGAGGGAAAATCCCCAAAATACTCACTGGTAATAAGGCAGTAAAAAAGTAAGTGTTATTAGTTCTTTGGTTGTACAGTGATCCATTAGAGTGCTACTTTTATTTGGCAACTCCCTGCATATTAAATCTCTAAAATTTCAAGGGGATATTCAACTGCGGTTTCTGTATAGTGGTAGCATAAAACATAGGGACAATTAGGTTTTTCGGTCACCTGTTCTTGTAATAGTGTGCTGACAATCTATATGACCAAATGTTATTAGCTGAGGGAACTTTATAATCTATCAGGGGAAGGATTCCTTCGGAAACTATCTTCACTTCTTCGTTAGGAGTGACCCAATGCTATCATATAGAAATTGCCGATAACATTCCAGGAAGAGACACAAGCTGTATAACCTTTGGGGAAACATTTGCGATTGACTGCCAAAAGTTTTCATAGTGACTGATAAACTATTTAACAACAATAATAATGATAAAGATGTGGGAGAAACAATACTTTGAAACAAACTTATTATTTTTATACATTAATAAAGTAAAATGTATTTAAAAAATCCCTCACCCCCCCCCCCCCCCCCAACAAACGGACCCCCCCCCCCCCCCCAAAAAAAAAACAACTTGCTATTTATACCAAGCACAAAAAACATACACTTAATTTTCAAATGAATATTTTCTAACCACACACCCTATCTATATTTGCTTGCTGAACATCTCATGCCAAAACCATTTGCTGGTATTGGTCTTATATATGACCAGCTTCACACCTCTGAATAGACTTTACATTATATTTTGGATGTGGGAATTCACATTCAGTCATTCACAAGAACATTATTAAGGAAATATTTTAAGGGGTTAGACCAGGCTTAGAGAGAGTGCGTTGCCATTCATCCCAAGTAGAGGTCCATTTTTGTTAATTGCACCCTAGTTGTGTGGATTCCAGCATCACTGCTAAATTAACATTTTCACACTTAAAAGTTGTGTGGATAAACTGACACACATTGGAAGGTTGCAACATTAAACGTAGAGTGCTTCAGTGTAATCCATTCCAATAGTATTTGAATGCAAACATCTGCACTTTATACATCTGCTTGCAATGGGTGTGAATTAAATAAAATAAAAACGCCTATTAGGAGAAGGTGTCCACATACAACAAGCCATGTGCATCAGTGTAAAAGCCCTTTCTGACATTTACTAGAAAAGTTGGCAGACGAAAAACATATGCAAGGCACAAAACCAACACAAATAATAGCAAGACACTTCTTGGTAGAAAGCGCTACAGAAAATAATACGTAACCTTTGTCCACAAATCCAAATTCTTCATATAAGGAAAAACAGGAGGAGCATTTACAAACCATAGCATCAAGAAAATGGAGATTGATTTATTGATAGAACAGGTTGATTTTTTTTAATTTTTTTTATTTTTTTTTAACATGTTCTAATCAATAGTTTAATTAAAATGTAAATCTTTCCTATGGAAAAAGCAAAGAATATTTGTGTGAAAGTAAAAGAATGATCCTTTAAATCTTTAAATGTTGATTGCAAGGGTGCCACACAATAAACGTGTTATATAGTATAACATTTGTGATTTGCAGCTGGCTGTAAAAAGAAAACCTGTAGCAGGCAGTAGGTCTTTTATGACTGATCTGGTCTGGATTAGTCTTTTATGGAAGTAAAAACCAGTCAAGTAGGAAATGATGGTCAAAGGTTTACCTAGTCAAGCCCAAGTACAGGATTATTCCACTGTTACATAGAGATTATTCCACTGTTACATAGAGAACTGTCTCCATTACATGACACACAGACAATTGTTATATTATTTATTAATCTGCAACTATGTACAGTGTATTAACGACAAAATGAAGTTCCAATCCCATAATCCAAACTCTTGTCTTGTTAATAAATAATACATTCAAGAAAGATGTCTAAGGTTGTCAACCCATCACTATTACATTTCATGTAAGACATCTGACATACAATACATTCCATCTTCCTGGTACACCTTGTATATGTGCACTTGAAATAACACTGCTTTCAGTTTAAAGAAAACTGCAACAATGTACATAAAGATGTGTCACATTCAACATTAGGGGGTAGATCCAGAACTACATCCGTCTTCCATAGACGGACATAGTTCAATGAACAATAGCTACTGCGCATGCGTAGTAGCTATTGTACGTAATCTGCGTATCATTTCGATACGTAGATTAAGATCTGCATTTATATGCTCACCCACAAGGTGGCGATATGCAAAAAAGTGAATGGAAAAGAAAGTTTGTCAGTACACACTGAAGTTTTCTCCAAACAACATGACATTGGGCCAGATCCAGAACTACGTCCGTCTTCCATAGACCGCATATACGCAATCTACGTATCGAAACGATGCGCAGATTACGTACAATAGCTACTACGCATGCGCAGTAGCTATTGTTCATTGAACTACGTCCGGCTATGGAAGAGGGACGTATTTCTGGATCCGGCCATATCTCATTATGTCGCTATTAAATGGTGGAGTGTGACAAAGTGTTTGTGAATTAAAACAACAGTGTTCTGAGTATTCTATGTTCTGCTATCCTCACTACTAACTTGAACAGTACAATCATCTTCTCTTTTCAACACAGTTTTATGTATATTAAATCATTTGTATAGAACAGGGGTCTGCAACCCACGGCTCTGGAGCCGCATGCTTCCAGCCGTCTGCTGCAGCTCCCTCCTAGGGGGCTACAAGTCCAGCAGTCTGGGGGTAGAGGTGGACAGGCCCGCCATGGAGCCAGTGGTCCCCGATGCCTATAAGCTGCACCGCATTTCAAGGGGGTGGGGCCTTCACTTAGATGCCGGGCACCCCCGCTGCAAAGAGCTGGCTCAGCCGTCCTCAGCTATGTTCACAAGACGCCAGCATGACCTAGGATCAAGCTGGCGTCATAATTCAGCAGAGCACACTGCGGAGGAGAGAGCTGGAGGAAAGAAGACGTCAAAGGTAAGATTAGAGTTCTTTAACAAGGTAGTTTGGGAATGGGATTTGATAAAGATGGAGGGGGCACAAAGGCTATGTGGACACAAGTAAAGAGGGATCAGTAGGGCTGCCTGGACACAAAGGGGGGCAATTATGTTAGCTGGAGTTTGGACACAGAAGGAGGGGCAATAAGGCTGGGTGAACACAAAGAGATGACAATAAGACTGGCTGGACACAATGGGAGCAAAAACACTGGTTGGAAACAGGGAAGGGGCAATAAGGCTGGTTGGACATTCAGACAGAGGGTTTAAGGCTGGTTGGAAACACAGAAGGCAGGTACAATAAAGAAAGCTGGGCACACAAATGGAGGGACAATAAGCCTGGCTGAACAAACAAAAGGGGTCAATGAGGCTGACTGGACACAAATAAAGAGGGGTGCAATAAGGTTGGCTGGACACAGAAGGAGGGGATAATAAGGCTGTTATCTTTATTTTAGATGTCAAAATGGTTTGGTGGCTCCTGATGTTTTCTTTTCTGGGGTAAATAGGTCCAATTGGCTCTTTAAGTGTTTAAAGTTGCCTACCCCTGGTAGAGCACAAGTACATATAAGAAAGGAGTTTGATGTTCTTAATATGGCTACAACATACTGCAGGACAGCTAGAACCATAAATATGAACCACACGTCAAAGTTGAATTTAAACTCCGACTCTCACTACAGCAGACGCAAACCAGGACTAAGTTAATAAGATATCAAATCAACTAACCAGTTTTTAATACCACGCTAGGAAAACAAGTTACATTTTCACCTGCTTTAAGGGAGACATTTTATCATAAGACAAGTAAGAGAGAACACAGATCAAAGGTCTATCCTTAGGCAGAGCATAGCCTTTATAATAATATAATGGAGTTTGGATCAGCAGCCCTGCGGGCCTGTCCTTTGCAGCAAATCTACAGGCTGGAGCTGATGTTGAGTGGGTAAGACTAGCAGGGGTGTAGGTCGCCACCTCAAACGGCCCTCTTTCTACACGTGTACACCAAAGTACCTGGGAAATAGTTTGCTTCTGCCCCAGTGAGTAGAACGAATTGATGATTCCCAGGATGAAGACGGATTTGCAAATGGTAAGTATGTATGCCTTCTTGTAAGTTTACCCTAACCCTATGTTAATATACAAAAGCTATAAAGCTTGCACATCATTAACATTTTAACAACTCTTGAACTTTAGTGGGGTAATCTAGCGGAGTGTTGAGGCCATTATATGTAACGTACACACCATTTTGCGGTTTTCAGATATCACTTTTAACGTTATTATACATGCAAATTAGTCCCCAGTTAGAGTGAGCATGAGGAGAGCTTTTCAATCTCATGTTCATTCCCAAATGCATAACATTTTGGCAAATAGGTCACAAATGTTCCCGTTATCTGTGCAGTCTGATTGAATTTCATTTGTTTCTTTGCACATGCATCTTCTCTGTCCAGTCAGTTGGTATCTTCGGTATGCTACGCTGCATACCCCCCAACTCCTGGCATTTACGTAGCGAATGGCTAAGGTAAGTCCACCTGTGTGAGGGGAGTGGATAGTGGAGTCATCGCTTGGATGTGGGGACATTGGGTCTCTTCTAGTGGATCTCCACACATTCTGCATTAAGGTATATGAACATTACAAGAGAGGATTTTTGCATCCAGGTCTCTGTAAATTGCTAAGATGATTAATACTCTTTTACAATACTCCAGTAAGGAATCGGTAATAACTTGTCTTTGTGACCCAAATTGTAAGTGTAGTCTTAAGCAAGAACAATCATAGCACATAAAACAGGTTCACTTGTGTTTAAACCTTAATAAAAAAAATATAGTAGCGTTTTCGTTTGTATAAATGATCTCTACATAACTGGCTGGCTGCCTGCAGCATTGATCAATAAGTCATCAGTGCCTCAGTGGGTAATGTGCCATATCAGCTCCTGTAGCCAAAACCAACTCCATCAAATCAGGAGGACAGCACCGGAAAACGTTTACCCACAATAGACAGAGGGCTGTAGAAAGCTTTTCACTATACAAAAAGCCAAGCAGTCAATTTGATTAATATCTCTTTTAACAAGAGCTATTTTACACCTGCTAACATCATAAGCTCACAGAGAGTGCTCTCATTTACCTATGTTTACTTGATAATTTCAAGCATATTGTTTACTCTGCTCAAGTATGCTGCTGTATAATGTATGTCGGCAAAATCATAGTAACAAGTAATATGTGCTAAATGTTCACCGTAAGAGTCTCAGTGCTTCCCGTGTTCAGCCACTTTTGTGGCTTAACTGAGAAAACAAACTCTCAAGGTTTTTTCCATGGGGCAGATGTTGAGAAAATAAATATGCCACAGCCTCCGTTATATAAAGACACCAAATATTTCTATCCTCATTAGTTTAAGCCATTTAAAGTACTACTTCACAAGTTATTTTCACTTTATGGACAGAAAAGGAGGAGTATTCTACATTGTGTACTGCTATCTTCAGAGGACACTAACCATTATGGATGAAGAGAGCTATAAAACTTGAATGGCTTGATCTCCATTAGATGACCTACATTTGTGAACCAATTGGATATTGATTAGCCTGCGTTTGGTAGCCATTAGCTTCAGTAGTTGTCTGATCTTCAGGAAGAAATCCCAAATGTGTAATGCATTTACGGTACAAATGTCCCTTAATGTATAAGCATTTCAGCATTGTACATTTACATTAAACGCTATGTACAACTCTACATAATGTGGCAGGGGTCCTCTAAACAATGTCATAAAATGTAAAATAAAACCTGCGTAACATTTCCAAATTTCTATTCCTCTGTCATCAAGAAATCCATTAGTAGTTACATATCTGTTTACATACGGCATAGTACCGCCTCATTGATAGCAGTCATTCTTACTGTGTGATAATATATCTGTTCTTCTGGACAGACAGGTATGTTCTGCTATCCCACTGGTACATGTGTGGACAATGCAGAGCACATGTAACATATGCAGCCCCTGCTCAGTTATAAGACAATGCAATACGTGACACAAAAAACTTTACAGCAACAGAAGAGAGAAAAGAGACCGTCTCCCTGACTTTATACAAGCCGATGTATTATATGTGTTGCTATATATAATAAAGCAAGTTGCAAATCAGGTCATTTAATTTGCATGAAAATGATGTTAAAAAGTATATAAAAATCTGCTTTATAAAGCATTTCTACAGAATAAACCTTATAGAAACTAAATAGAATAATGCACATTATTATTCAATTTGGGTCTGTTTACCACATACAACCATACAATCGTGAACAACAGTGCTTAGATTATTGTACAGTTCTACTTCTCAAATTATGCTATGACATCTTCAGAGAAACCAATCAAGAAGTATGAGAGTGACAGACGAGCATCTAGGTATAGAGAATAAAAATAGAATAACACACACAGAGTATATTTCTTTCAAAGATTGACATAAAAATGATAGCACATAAATCTGAGAAACACATCACACAAGAAAACCGTTTTGCATTTATTGTGAGCAGCTGACAGAACATAAGCCAGCACCGCATGCAAGTGCTGTCAGAGAGGTTGCAAGCCAAAACACTTAACACGCAATACACAATCTCAACTATAAATGAAATATATCATGTCTACATACCTTTTTACTTCACAATATTGTAATAAAGAACAGTAATGCAAGTTATTCAAGTAGTTCATCACTCTCTGACATAGAACAAGCAAAACTATATTTTTTCCCTTACAGTCCAATATCACTGCCTATATATACAATCATCTTAAAAAAATATATATAGTGGAGCTCATTGCACAAGACAAAATATAGGCTTACCCGAAACGAGCGTATCCGCAGACCCCAGAATCTTAACATGGCTCTGAAACCATAATGTTAGGACTTTTCCTGCACAGACATATGACAAGTTAAAGAGGAAGGCCAAACCCCTGAAGTTCTTGCTGCTAGCAGCTGTTCCGGCAATTAGAAAATTTCCTGTGAGGGGAGAGTCAGAGATTGCAAGCAAAGGAGTCCTGATCCTTTTCCTCCAACCCAGAAAAAAAAATAGATTGCAGGACATAAGATCCAAGCAGGAAGCTTCAATCTTACAATGGCTGACAACAATATTCTCCCACAGAAGCTTCTCTGTGGTTTTCTGGGAGATGTAAGGCAGAACACTAAGGCAAAGAAGACTGCTAGTTGTTTGGAGTCCCTGTAAAAATAAAGCCTCTGTGATGAGCATTATGGTACTTTATCACAGGAGGGAAACTAAAGATAAACTTCCCAAGTCATTTGTCTTCTAACAACAAGATATTCTGTGCTCTTCGGTCTTGTAATCCTTCCTCTATTTTCTCGAGTGTTCAAGAGAACAGTTGAAAACACGGGTCACATTTTCTGCTACATGGGTCAAATGTTTACTTCCGAGTGATTTTCCAGGTATATTACCCTAGTGGGAGAGGTGGAGTCTACATTATACTTGCTGAAAACTATCCCTAAAAAAAATATATCTTAACATAAGGAGTTTTAGATGTATTTTATCTGGTATAAGAAAAACTAGAAATCATGAAAAATCCTTTAGGCTAGTATATAGTTTAAGTAAGTAGATTTGTTCTTTTCCCATTGCTACACCAGTGTGCAACATACAGAATTTTCTATTACATCAAAATACAGCAAAATCAGACCAAATCGTAACAATTTTTTCTGGGAGTGACCACACAAGCTAAAGGGGGTATTTAAAACTCAGTGATCAAACCTTAAACATTCTTAGGACACCACATATTAGAAAAGTTAATATACTTAGAAATATAGGCAAACCTAAGAACAGATGTTGAAGGCTAATGGTAAGCAAATTGAAAAATGTTCACATGACTGGATCCAGAGTTGGAAAATAAGAGGAAGACATGGGGAAATCTACAGCTGTACAAAACCATGTTACATTTCAGAGGGAAACAATAAGTGTTATTTTTACATGCAGGAAGAACACTGCTTTTGCTTATTGCATGCAGATACTGACCAGCTTTACTAATATCGCTTGCAACAGATGAAAGTTGCCTCCCCTGTAATGCAAGTTGGTTTCGCCCAGATGTAAATAATAGAGTTTTTTTCTGATCATTACTTTGCCAATCACATGATAACTCATCTCAGACATCTTACCAGTGTGTACAGTCAAACAATGCTATGGAACTGTGTGAATCAGCATTATATTGTGTGATTAGATACATTTTTGCAATCCATCACGTTGACAGGAGAAATCTTCAATTTGTCCTGTGTCCTGATCTTCAGAGCAACGATTCTCCTTCATTTTCCTGCATAGGGCCGCCTTTGTGGGTGGGCATATAATTCAAAAATAGGTTTACGGATACACCTTCAAACAGATCTACTGGAAAACAGTGGAATAGAGCGTAGAGTATACAGGTGCATCGCAATGCAGTTTGTGGCTTCAAATCATGAGTGCAGTCTTTTCAAAAATGCTGCATCATTTACAGCAAGTGACCAGAAGAGAGGCTGAAAAAACATATTCTAGATATGTCCAATTGTGCAGCTACATGCCACTCCCTTTATATAACTTTCTTTGGCAGCACCTACACGCCATTCTCACCCCTTCATAGTCAGCTCCCGGCTCTATAGATATTATATCTATAGATATATGCACAGTACGATGATAATGAACATATCCATATCCCTGTTTAGATCCAACTCCAGACCAGACTATTACACAATCTTAAACAAGGTACACAACGGAGAGCTATGCGACAATTATTCTGATAGCTATACCATCTTACCAGTGTGCCCCAAGATGCTGCAGTATACTTAGTAAATGCATCACATCTTTTGATTTCATTTTGGAAGCTCCTAATTTTTGTGGTCAGCAATGTCCTGATATCTGGAGGAAACTACATTTTGTATGACCAAACAATCTTCACCGCAATGATTCCGATTCATATTTCTGCTTAGTGGGCATGCATATTGTTGCAGCAAAGGTTTATGGGAACGGTTTGTAAACAATACACAGTAAAATAGAGAGCATTGTGTACGGGGGGGACATTGTTAAGCAGATCAGGGCTTAAAGTAATTACTACTGTTTGACAAGATGTTGGAATTAAAAACTAAAAGTAAAAACTTTAAAAAAAACTTTCAGTGTGTACCCAAATTTACATCAGAGGAAGGTCGCAGATACAAACCCCAATCCAATAAACAGAAAATTTACTGCTGACCTCCAGACTGCATCTGCAGAAATGATCAGGTCACTGTACACACTCTTCCAATCTTCCCCAGACTGCTGCATAACATCACAATCTGAAGGCGGAAGCGTACAACCCTTATAAACTGGTCAGATGACAGGCGAGTTTCCAGATTTTAGTTTCAAAAATATTTGACCCGATCAGGCAACCAAAATTAGATGTAATGAGAGATTATTTGAGCACACACACTTATCCAATATCGGACCAACCAGAAAGTCAGAGGTCGGACTGAACAGCTTTAGACACACAAAACCCCACGCTTCCAGCTCTAGATACTTTTCAAAAAATCCAGATATATATATAAAATACAATTACGTAATGTAGTTTGTTAGTGTGGCCCTGACACCCTGGAAATAAACTTTCCCTTTAAATATATTATTTCTTGTATTTATGGAGACCATCAATGCACCTCCCAAGGCTTGGCTTTATTTGCAGCTATCAAGGCTTATTAGGATCAAACAATTGCAATTACACCAGGCAAGTTATCTATCCACAAAACCCCATGTGAAGACTATTGTCTGTAGACACAGCCATGACAGCTCCATACTTGAAACAGGAAACAAGGAGATTTATTTATACACATTACAAGATGCAGGATACATAGGTTTCCTCAAAAATAAAACACTGCTTCATGTGTGCACTTAAAGAGAAGAGCCAGCAGTATTACAGCACTGGGTGTTGAATCAGCAGTATGGGAACAGACCTATTTCTAGCCTCATCTTAATGGAATAAGCTATAGTTTGCTGAACATTTAATGGCCCAGTATTGATTAGTGCAGCTGCAGGAGTAAGTCCTTTGCATCAGCTACCAGTCATGAACTTGTTCTATTAAATCTGTTAAGTTCTACTTGAAATCTCTATATCACGGAGCAGGAATTGACCTTACAATATTTATAAAAACGGATACAAGTGGGATAAGTTTAAACTTAATAATAAAAAAAAGCATTATAAGATTTTATTTTGTGTTCACAAGAAAAATCACACTAAACAGAAATCGCATATAGGGACATTTTCTAATCCACAGAAGACATCACGCCCCTAAAGAAACAGAATGTTATTCTGTTAAGGCAAATATTCTCTGTGTTTGATCTACATTGTGTGGAGTCTATTTTACATAGAAATCTGGATTTTTGTCTATTTTATTTTTGTAACCTGATGATTTAGGGACTTGTTACTTCTGACTGTGCTTTAGCTGATTGTGCTGTATGTAGCACAGATACCCCACAGCAATAAGTAAATGAAGGAACTTCATTACCTAAGTTTGAAAGGAAAAGTTTAACTTCACTGGACTATAAAAAACGCTACAAAAACCTCTCAATCTAATGTAGGTTATTCAATCTCTTCTATTCCCTTTTAACTCCAGGCATGCATCAAACCCATCAAGAAATTTGTGTGTGCATCTAACATGGGATAAAGTAGTTAACTAACTATATACCATGCATCAGTATACACCATGCAAATTAGGAGTCACATAGTAGGGTATCTGTATCTCAAGCTGCTTAAAGCAAGCTTCAACATGACTAAGTAGGGTCCTGGGTTGATATAAATGGATTGAAAGAGGAGGAAAATTACAGGTTATTAAAGTACTACAAGAAAACATAAAAAAAATATATAAAAAAGGAAACATTTTTATTCTGTACTTATCACTACCTACCAAAAAATGACTACTGCATAAACTACTACATAAAGGGGAGGGGTCATTAGAGTTCAACTTTAAAGTAGCAATACCTTTTTTATTATTTCTATTGAATTGCATTGTTGTTGTTTTTTTCTACACAGACTGAACAGTAAAAAGAAAAATACAAGCATTTCAAGTTCATTAAATAAAAACAAGAATGTCAACTATCCAAAAGCTGCACACGAAAGTCACTGAATATGTTTAATGACCACAAAGTGTTTCCTCTTGACAAATTTCAACACAGTACAGAGGTTACACAAGAACAGGCTCCAACAAAACTTGTCCTAGCAGGCTGTAGGACAGTGGTAGAAATGTGAATTTAAGGAAGTTTACTGTGACTAAAATAAAGCTTGCAATTTAAGAATTCCAAAGTTCTATTTTAAGTATGGCCAACCACCTTACTTGTACTAACCAAGGCCAATTAACTGTGGTACCAAAATATCAAAGTATTTTTGTTTTTTAACTGCATTCTTCTTCTCATTACAGAACCTTGCAAATGTTTTTATCCTGCATTGTCCGGAGAAAAAGGGTGGATCAGCAAGGGGCCAAAGGTGGATCGACATTTAGTCACGTTTGTATATTACTAAACAGGAGAGGGCGTGGTGAACAGGACGGTGAGCTTAAACCTGTGTATACGGCTGTGGAGAAAAGAAGAGAAGCAGGAGAAGACTTGGGTCAAGTTACAATATTAAACAGAGAGTCAACCATGCACTATATAATACATACAAAGTGGGTTTCATACATAAGCAGTGTGTGATAATTTTGAACAGCTACAGACCATCCTTAGTGTAGAGGAAAGGAAGAGGTCAAATTCCATGTAAAACATTGCAACCTTATCCAATCAATATGTAATGCATAGTGATCAGCTGTTTAAATAAGAGAAAGGTGCTCTGGTATGTAGCTGCTGACTAACCCCACATGTAAGGACTCATGTGATTTGTACATTAAGCCTGCCTGAGGGAGTTATCATATGTTTAGCAGCGTGAACACTGACATGCTTCATTGTGCATTATATTCAAATTTAATTAGCAACAGTGAAATGTTGGTAGATAAAAAGCAGTGCAACTATACATTTCCAATGACTAATAGACATGAAAAAAAATCCAACATATTTTATGGGCAGATATAACGAGGATGACAATGGAAAACAGACCTTAAAACACTAATGTAGATTTGGTGTGTGGCCAGAACAAGCCCACAAGACAGGATATATGAACTTCCGCTGAAACATGATCTGTAAAGCCTTTTATTCCTTACTGTGCTCATCACAAACCATCCTTTCAGCTCTGCCTGGTTCACAACTCTGTGTAAAATATTTCATACACTTGTTAGCACAATAAAAATTATTGAATTTTTTGATATTCTTTTTGTTACAAATAGCTAATAAAAGTTATAACAACTACAAAAAAGGTGCTCAAATGTATATATTTTTTTAAAACAATAAAACCCAAACCATCAATAGTATCTTATACCACTAAAACTAAACTATTTTAATTACAAAACGTATAAAAATGAATATAACTCCTCATGTGTAAGATACAAACATTGGAAAGGTTGGCAATGTAGTACCTAAGAGAAAGCACTGGGCACAATAATATATCACCCACCTTGGTCTTTCTGTTACTTAACCAGATGGAGAAAATATAAAGGGCTGAGACTATCGCTATACAAAGCAGTAATAGGCCCAGTGTCAGAGGTGAAAAGATACAGTAGATTTTTTTACATTTTATGTGAGACCCAAATACTGACTATACTTTGTAGACCACACTATGCTCCACACTAATACCCCTTTCACACCGAGCTATCGACCCAGGAATAACCCTAATCAGGTGTCAGCGTGAATGGGTCAATCCGGGTCTGTTGCCCTGGGTGTGCGACTCTGGTTGATACCAGGGTTATTCCCAGGATGCCCTAACCCGTGATGTGGTGTAAAAGGGGGAACCCAGGTTATTCAACCCAGGTTCCATAAAAAAATATGTAAAATGGGGGATGGGGAGCACCCTCTGCACCTGCAGACATGGGTCTAGTGTGAAAGGCTACAACCCAGGTTATAGCTGCAGTCTGAACAGTCTAGAAGCCTCAGAGGTATTTCTATTGCATCTCATTTTTCTTCACATATGGACCTGAGCAGATGCACATAACTGCAGAGAAACAAGCAAACAATGTTGCCATTTTTTAGTTGCACATGACTGACATGTCTAGGTTTTAGGTATGAAAGGGGTATAAAAGAAAAGCTTACACCTTAACAGTAATTTCTTTAAGGCACAATAGACTTTACCCATAAGAAAATTAAATATTACATATAGCCTTGTAATAGTACCAACAGCACCAACTAATAAGTGACTGCCAGATTTGCAAATGGATTAACTTTACGTTTCTACATAAACACAAACTTACAAGTATTCATAACAGACACAACGTTGTATTCAGTCATATTTCCAATCAGAGAACAGAACGATTCATTTTAGAGAGAGGTCTTTAAAAAACAAACTTAAAGCACATACAGCTACTAAATGGCTAGAGACAGGCAGCATAGCGTTCAAAGGTTAGTCCTGACAATTTACTCATCAAGAAGTTCCCACAAAAATGTAAATTTAGTAAAACTGGTTCCAAGTAGGAAAAGAAAGTTACCCCATGCGAACAAACTAAATTTAATATCTGTTTTACAAATACAAATGAAAGCAATAAATATCTTATTAGCTACATGATCCACATCCTCTTGTTTCCTTAGGAAACAGTTTTCAGAAATATACCCCAAAATTTTACCAAGTAGCCCAATAATGACACCTCAGCAGTGGCGCAAGTTCTGCCCTGGAGACAAACTTTTGGACTCCCCAGACGTAATGACATCACGTCGGACAGCTTATGTGAGGTAGGAAGGAGCAGGGAGGAGACTGTATGTAACCTCCCTCTGCTTAAGCCCAGCTGCCCAGTCCTTTGTGGAGGACACAGAGACTTCCAGATGAGACAATGAAGAATCGCCCACTTCACCCTGAACTCAGCGCTTCCACTGTCTCCGGTTCTTCCACCACTGCCTCAGAGGTATTTTTATTGCATCTCATTTTTTCTTCACATATGGACCTGAGCAGATGCACATAACTGTAGAGAAACAAGCAAACAATGTTGCCATTTTTTAGTTGCACATGACTGACATGTTTAGGTCTGTTTTTCCCAACAACTTTTCCAGATTCATGTGTATACATTCTGTCTGGGAGAAAACTGTTAATATAAAAGCACAATATTTATACAACGTGCTCAAACAAATCCCACACTTTTACAAACAAATAGTAGTAAGAATTCAGCCACTGAAACTAAAGCGGATGTTGCCACCACTAATGCTGGGTGTTTGCTGGCCGTGTATCCAATGATAAGATATTGCTGCCAAACTTTAACGATTTACAATGCCAATTAGGGAAACAAGAAACCCAATACACACTGCAGATCTATATGGTTAAAACTGTTCCAATAACCCACTGCCGCACCATCATGCAGGAACACAAAGCCGGGACTGCTGAAGCAAGATGAATGGGAATAGTTACACTGAAGGTCTGGACAGCGTACACACTGTGGATTTCACAAAATATCAGTACATTGCTGAACGCAAAAATTAGGATGTTTTTTAAATCATATCACACAATGCTATACTGGGCAGTACACAATGGTGAGATATTGGAGTTATTTTACAATTATTGTGCGATCAGCACAATAATTGCCAGATAATCCTTCAGTGTGTATCCAGCTTAAGTTGCTAAATGAAAGCGAAATAAACTAAAAGGCAGCAGAAGGACAACATCGTTAACATAAATGGATTGTAAAGGGGCTGTTCCATGGTCTGTATCATCTAGGATTACGGAGTTCAAAACTCTGTAAGGGTGCCATATTTATTGGAGACTTAGCAGTTGAAGGTATGTTCAATTTGTGATTTGATCACCTGTGTATCTGTAGCCAAGAAGGACAAATGAAATCTCAGTGCAAGATGAAAGCTATGTATACTGTGTTATACAAAAGTCATTCTCAATTTTTTTTTAAATAAATTATTCTTTTATAATATATTTTTCTATGTAATTATTCTTGCCTGAACAAGTTAGAGATAAATTTCTAAATCTGTGCTGACTAAAAATATTAGTATAATACCTGTGTCTTTATTAGGGAGAAAAAGCATGTATTACTTTTCATCCACATTACCTGCTTGATTCAGTCAGACACCTTGATCTAGATCAGTTTATAAAGTGGAATCACTCTGTCAAAGATTTTATGTCATGTCCAAGCAAGTGGATAGGCAAAATAATAATTACAGCAAGAAAGATTGCAAACTTTCAAAAGTTGAATGAGGTCACTGGCTCCCATATATTGCACTTAAATTAAAATAATATTGTAACAATTGAAACTAAATTATTCCATTTGGAATATTCTAGTCAACAATAGGCATTTACATTATATCTATATCCCTTCTGAAATGTTTGATATTAAATATGCTCAATAATTATGAAAGACACAGAGGTGGAGTAATATCTGTGTTTAGATAATTAGACAAAACTATGCAAATGTATAGTATTTTCAATTTCACATGAACTACAGACACAAAATGGAAAACAATATAATTATATATTAATAGAACAATATTTTATTATAATTATAATAAGATTAGAATCTTGGACTTGCAGCAAATAAAAATAAAATTAATTAGAAGTCCAGACAGGGGAAGTTAGATAGGTCTGTGTACTGTCTTCACATGATATTTTTGTTTAGAATTCCAAACCTCAAAGATTACAGAAAATTTAGGCAAACAGCCAGCATTCTTCCTCAAAGCACAAGTCTTCTGAATGAGTCCAACTTCCCAATTCATGGTACTACAAGTGCTAAGACATTGCTAAAGTCGTTCTAGACCTCATTAATTAAGGAAATACTGGAATTTTAAGTCACTTCTAAATATGTAATTAAAAAGTGGACTGCAAGAAAAAGAAAGTAAGCTATCACGAATAGCAAACACACTGCAGGTCTCTAACACAACTTGGACAAAAATGTAGTTTTCAGGTGAAGACAGTAAATGACTCCCACCCCCCCAAAAAAAAACAAAAAACTATTTTTGTTGAAGTTTTAATAAAATGTATCTCTGCCATTATTCATAATAATAATACAGGTGACTAAAAGCAGGTAACACCTTAAAGCCCTGCAAGACCATGTACCTACCACCTGACAGTAAACCAGTTTATAAACAATAGTGGTGACAACACACAACTGGTATAATAGCTATAGACTAAATTAAATGGCTATCAGCCAAACCAAAGAACTATTGGATTGTGAAATGAACCAGCACTACACATTCATGCAGAGAAGTGTCGCAAAGCAAAACACTGGAAGAATCTGTGTCCACCACCCTTTTCTCTCATCTCTGAATGTCACAGAGATCACCTCCTCTTGTCTGAGTGTTTTGCAAGTGTACATGGGTCCTTACAAGACTGATTTTCTGCTCTCATACTAGCCACTAGTAACAAGTTCCATTAAGTACCAATGAAGTAGAAAAAAATGGGGGTAAATCCAGTAAATAGCTTAATGCTATAATAATCCAAATACTAAAAGGTCCGTTGTTCCACATTCTTTATTAGATTCTCTCAACAACACCCTTACATGTCTCTTATTTTTATTTATTTGTTTTATTTATTTTAACAATAAACCCTTTATTTTCATTATAGCTGAAGTGGCTGGAAGTTAACTCCATAAAAAGTGTTGCGGACACATTCTAAGACATGGGAAAGCAACATAGAGAACTCACACTTTAAAAAAAACAAAACATAAAAACAAAACAGCTGTTACTATAAGGGACCCACAATTTCAATCCACAACTCATGCATAGCTTACAATAGACTAAGCTGATGAATTTTCATTCACTTACAAATCAGTTTTAAGGAAGGCTCGATTACAAATTCTCAGTAGAGCAGAATCAAGGTGAATACGCAACAATCAGGACTAAAAGAGAATGCTCATATTACAAAACCACAGCACATTACACATGATTACATGTTTCCGTGCCAAGGTCAACAATTAAGTGCCAGTTCTGTCTATTAAAAAGTATCATCCAGTTTAAAAGGTCTTCTAAAATTCTTTCCATTAATCCAGATATGTACTTTTAGACGGGCAGGAATGAGAATGCTATAAAGTAATAGAAGGCTATAGACTAGAACAGAAAAGCAACATTCAGTAAACACAATGTCAAACTAATAAATAAGATGAAAGAATGAATACTGTTAAAGCCTGAAAGAAACACAAAGAATGTAGCATAATAAGACCATACTATCATTGCAATAACAAAAAATAACACTGCTAATAAACATACATTTTGCAAAAAAGTAGTACAGCAAAATAAGGGAACTGGGTCTAGGAAACAACATTTGTACTTGGATCAAAAACTGGTTGGAGAATAGGGAACAGAGACTTGTGATAAATGGAACTTATTCTAATTGGTCAAAAGTTTTAAGCGGTGTACCTCAAGGTTCTGTGCTGGGACCACTCCTTTTTAATATATTTAGGGCAAGTTTTCCATTTTTGCAGATGACACTAAACTATGTAAGGCAGTGGTTCCCAAACTGTGCGCTGCGGCTCCCTGGGCTGCCGCGACGCTCTCTCCGGGGTGCCTCGGAACGTTTCTATTTCCTATTGTATTCTATTCTATTTTTGTCTTAGGGGTGCCTTGAAAAAATATATGGAGACCCTAAGGGGCATAGATGCAAGGGAAGACTGTGTAATTTTGCCACTATATAAATCATTGGTAAGGCTTCATCTAGAACACGCAGTTCAGTTCTGGGCACCAGTCCATAAAAAAGACATTTTGGAACTAGAAAGGGTTCAGAGAAGGGCAACAAAATTGATAAAGGGTATGGAGTCATTGAGCTATGAGGAAAGGCTAGCCAGTTTAGACATGTTTACTTTAGAAAAGAGGCGTCTAAGAGGAGATATGATCAATATATACAAATACATCATGGGTCAATACAGAGAACTTTCAAAGGAACTTTTTACCCCAAGGACTGTACACAGGACAAGGGGGCACCCACTAAGGTTAGAGGAAAAGAAGTTTCACAACCAGCAAAGGAAAGGGTTCTTCACAGTAAGGGCAGTCAGGATGTGGAGTCAATGCCAAGGAAGGGTTCTTCACAGTAAGGGCAGTCAGGATGTGGAGTCAATGCCAGGAAAGGGTTCTTCACAGTAAGGGCAGTCAGGATGTGGAGTCAATGCCAGGAAAGGGTTCTTCACAGTAAGGGCAGTCAGGATGTGGAGTCAATGCCAGGAAAGGGTTCTTCACAGTAAGGGCAGTCAGGATGTGGAGTCAATGCCAGGAAAGGGTTCTTCACAGTAAGGGCAGTCAGGATGTGGAGTCAATGCCAGGAAAGGGTTCTTCACAGTAAGGGCAGTCAGGATGTGGAGTCAATGCCAGGAAAGGGTTCTTCACAGTAAGGGCAGTCAGGATGTGGAGTCAATGCCAGGAAAGGGTTCTTCACAGTAAGGGCAGTCAGGATGTGGAGTCAATGCCAGGAAAGGGTTCTTCACAGTAAGGGCAGTCAGGATGTGGAGTCAATGCCAGGAAAGGGTTCTTCACAGTAAGGGCAGTCAGGATGTGGAGTCAATGCCAGGAAAGGGTTCTTCACAGTAAGGGCAGTCAGGATGTGGAGTCAATGCCAGGAAAGGGTTCTTCACAGTAAGGGCAGTCAGGATGTGGAGTCAATGCCAGGAAAGGGTTCTTCACAGTAAGGGCAGTCAGGATGTGGAGTCACTGCCAGGGAAGGGTTCTTCACAGTAAGGGCAGTCAGGATGTGGAGTCACTGCCAGGGAAGGGTTCTTCACAGTAAGGGCAGTCAGGATGTGGAGTCACTGCCAGGGAAGGGTTCTTCACAGTAAGGGCAGTCAGGATGTGGAGT
>WWET01001203.1:312082-328638 GCA_011038615.1 Limnodynastes dumerilii
ACACACACACACACACACACACACACACACACACACACACACACACACACTCTGACTGCAGCTGTCACGAACTATTTCACATTTCTAGTTAGACATTATTTTCACATGTCATGCTGTACACAGGCATTCCCATCAAATAAGAACAGTAGTTTATTACAGAGTTTTGCTGAGTCTACTTGGCACTCATCTTTCAATTCTTTTAACCAACTGTTTTTAGGACAGCCCGCTAAGAACAAACAATGTCAGTCAATCTGGCCTTTCTACATATTTATAAATAGAAAACATTTGGGCTCTCTTAAAAATTAGATATAAAACTGAAAATAATGGCAGCCTAAAACACCCGTTCAGCGCTAAACAATTTAACTAAAGTTCCAAACACATTGTTCAACGAGTTGATGCTTTCATGAAAAAAAGATAAAAGATTGTGCATGCCAGCATTCACAAACTGATATATCATAAAGAAGGGGATAAGAACAGAAACAAAAGATGGGGCATAACACTACTATACTGTCATGTACCGGTAGGATACAATATTGTATGCTAAAGTCCAACTGGTCTTATTGGGTACTTTTATGAGATCTATTGAACCATGTCTATAGGGCATAACATGAGACGCAGGAGATCCTTTTAATCTTTATTATTTGACTTATTTTCAAAAATACTTTTAACAAGAATAAGTATATTCTAATGATATATTTTCATTATTTAAATATATGACAAAAAATGTCATTTAAAACGTTACAGATCTTTCACATTTATTCACATTGCACAGTATAAACATCAGTGCAGGTCAAGTCTATTTTTGACATCAGTTTATAAACAGGAAGAAGCAAAAACTCTAAAATATACAATGCTCAAGCTTTTTAATGATTAGTTTCTTGTGATAAGACTAATAGCAGGGTTCCTTAATTTTTTAACAGATCAGGCAATATTCTATCATGGATGGGATGACTATAGTCAGTTCTATTTCCAAGGAATATTCTTATAACATCCATTATATTCAACCTTTAAACCATGACACTATGCGTGGGTGTTATAGACAGATTGTATGAAAAAGAATCAGTTTTTTTTTTTATCAGTCTATAATGTTCCCTTTTAAACATAAGGCTTTCATGTTACATATACATTCCCCCTTCCTGTGCGTCAATTATATGTATATGATCATATCTGTATTTTTTTCTTCCTTCTTAGGTCAGCAGTTCTGCCAACAAAGCTGATCTGCTGAATCTTCCCTTACACCTGCCAATCCCCACCCACTGTAAGTTTAGGCTCTCAGAGGAGATCATAACTTAGAGAAACGTGCTTATACACCGGCTTATGAGTTACAAACTTTTGTAGCTGTGTATAGTTATGCTTATGTTAATATCCAGTGCTGTAGTGCCAATTGGCAAGAGACCACTTAAGTACTTTTTGTACACATTAGCTGCTGTCAGTTTAGCACTGTATTTCTATTTGGTTTTACTGCTGCCCTCCAATAATATGTCTAGTCGCAGGGAATGATTGTATAGTGTGTATGTGACATTGATAGTGTTTTGAGATACACCGTAGCATCTATTTAGTTTACAATGTTTCAGTCAGTGTGAAAAGTGTCTGAGCCTAGCTACCATCTTTTGCCTCTACATTCTAACAATGACTAAATGCACATACTAAGGCACATATGATTCAAGAGGCAATGTCATTTAATGTTTATCTGACTTGCAATCCTAGGTGAAGAAAATAGAGTTCAGAGTTTTCCCTCAATATGATATAGCAAGCTCAAAGAATGGTTGACAATAATCAGAGCGCTAGATACACAAGACCATGCTGGGAATGAAAAAACTAGGGAACCATTCATGACCATGCTAAAATGAACTGAAACAGTATCTTGATTTGCAGCTTATAGCTCATCATCTTTCATGTGTTATTATAGATATATCTTGTTCCACAAGAAGTTACATGGATATTTATGTCAAATGTCCAAATTTAATAAGCTTAACATAAGAGTGACAAAATCTTTTTCCTAATAATACCCAATATCCTGGGTCTGTGAATCTGGGATACTGCCGCCACAGATCATCCCAGGGTCTGACGCTGTGTACACGGCAAGGTTGTTTGGGGTAAATTCCAGGACCCAGGTCTGTGTAATCTACTATTGCCCTGGCAACAACAACTGTAAACTAATGACACCAATCAATTGCTTTCTGTGCGATCTGGGTTGAAAACCCGGGTTACACCTTTCACACTGCAGGCAACCTAGGTTGTGACCTGTGTCCAATATTCACGTCATTAGACTCAGGAATTGGCAGTGGGAGCCTTTCACAATGCACCTTGACCTGGTTTGTCAGGGCTTGTCCTGGCTATAACCAGGGTTTTTGGTGCAATGTGAAAGTAGTATAACAAACATTTTAATGAAAATAAAAGACCTATTTCCAGATGCAGCAACTATTGTGAATGACACTGAAGGAGGAATAATCCTTACAGCAACCTTCTTACTTAAAGCTTAACTTGCATCAGAGCCAAACTCTAAATATAAAGCCCATGCACAGGCTATTACTATGTTGCTTGTTGCTGTATTTGTGTGTGTCATGTTTTTTGCCTGTGTTTCCTCACTGAAGTCTAAATGCACAGCAGCAGTTTGTGTGACTAAGCCTTGCATAGACCGCTGTGTGTTTGAATACAAAAGAAAACTGATGAATCATGACGTAGAATGGAACTATCAGGACCCAGGATCGGATGCAGTCTGAGGTACCAAAACTGCGAGCGCAGTGGCAGCATGTATCTGTGGACCCCAGCTTGATCCAGACTTTCGTGCAGGAAAGAGGAAGCTATTCCCTTTTGATCACAAGGAATTTCAATACCTGACCCGTATCTTTAAACATCCACTACATCGTCATGTCAGTCTGGATAGTACATAGGCACTCAGCACACCCTCGCTGCACTTTTAGTATTCATCCACCCTTAGCACACAAGCACCACATCCCATCCTTTCCAGAATGAAGTCTGGATCCAGTGGTTTTCAAACCGTAGCAAGCAGGAAAACAGCCCGACACCCCATTCTGGACTGGATCCGGTTCGTAATCTGTGGGGCAGATAGTGGGGCATCTTAATGGGCAGAACATAAGGTTCTTATTTGACTAGTAAGAGGAAGAAAATGAATACCTGCCAATTGCTTTGACCAATCACGATTACCCCAAAGACACATACTCTTGTCACTTTAAAAACGATTTAATGGCTTCTTTTAAAGTGTAATCTAGTAAGTAATTATTATTAATAGAAACAAAACACGGCCGCACCCATGTGAGGACTCTTAAGAATGCACACAATTTTGTATATATATGGGACAGTACTACATAGGTGAAATAAAATTACATCTTTAATTTAAAATCATAAAATATTTATACAACATTTTAAAACAATAGCAAAATTGTAACATGGACAAATAAACAAACCACAAGTATCACCAGGGAAATGCCACTCACTAACTCCTGAGTATAGAAAACCCTAATAGGTTCATTAGTGGCAGCAAGGACATGCTTCGCACTTCCGTGCAAGTATCTTACCCTACTCTGGCTGATACACTGAGCGGCGTCCCCTGGAAAAAAAAAAAACACAAAAAGACTGGCAGCTACAGTAGATGCACTTTGATAATCCTCTGGTGCACACAGGATGATATGTGGCCCTTGACAAAGCCTCGTTCCAGGGCGAAACGCGCGCCGGGTGTTTGGCCTGGCAGCTCCTTCCACGTATCATTCCGTGTGCACCGGAGGATTACCGAATTGCATCTACCGTAGCTGCCAGTCTTTTTGTGTTTTTTTCCCAGGGTTTTAGGGGTATTAGGGTTATCTATACTCAGGAGTTAGTGAGTGGCGTTTCCCTGGTGATACATGTGGTTTATTTATTTGTTTATTTATTTGTCCACGTTGTTACAATTTTGCTATTGTTTTAACTGATATCTGTATGAGTACGTTTGCTCCACTGTACGGATTAAGTATGTTTATTCATACATTTTCGCCCTCATAACTATTTTATGATTTCAAATTAAAGATGTAATTTTATTTCACCTATGTAGTACTGTCTCCTACATATATACAAAATGGTCCTCACGTGGGAGTTTGTGGTCGTCTGTAACCCCCATTACCTGTATAGGTGTAATTATTATTAATGTTTATTTATGTAGCACAATAAATCATCCGCAGCACTTTACAGAGAACACTAGACATTCACATCAGTCTAATAATAGTGTGTGTGTGTGTGTGTGTGTTTCCAGCTGTGATAGAATTCCTCCTACTTACTCATGAATCCATGCCCCCTTTTAAACAGCACCGAGCAGCAATTCCCCCTTTACAGGTATCTATGAAGACATGTCCTTTTTGGGTTTACCTTTATTTTTTTTTATACTAATGGGGGAGGGGTTGTGGGTTGCACCAATGCAATAAGAGTGGCTTAAAAAGCTATCAACACCGAAGCTGAATGATAAAATTGACTCCCTTTAAATAACAGAACAGAATGGAGGGGTTTGCATAGCTCTCCATTGGCACTGTCCATTGTCTTGGGGAGTACAAAATAAACCACTATGAAAGTATTAATGGGATTGCATTTCCACAAACGGCAGGCCAGTTATGCAGTTAATCTTTGCACTATAATCGAAAGGTCGATGTGTATATAGGAAAATATGTTAAAAATTAAATTATGATTTAAACATGTACATTATTATTGTAGTTTCCACTGCAGCATATCACTAGTTGATGACAAAATTATTAAATCCATTGTAAGATAGGGGAAAAAATATCACTTAGCTATTAAACCAGAATCTTTCCATGGGAATAGTATACAGTATTTTACAAAGGATTTCCTTTGTTTACATATTACACAAAATAAAAGGCTACATATTTAAATAGTGAACAAAAATCAAAGTACTAAACTCTCTTACACAAATGCTAATAATTAAGAGCTTATAAAACTCTTGAGAAAATATGTACATGCTGATAGTAAAAGCAATTGTCAATCTGAGGTTAATAAGTGTCTCAGAAATTACACAGACATTCATGGTTAACTCCCAGGAAAAGAATTCACAAAGTGCATACTAATATACCAGATACCACCAAAAATATTGTGAACATCCTGGACACACTCTCCTCCCACGCATGATGTAGCAAGATCAGAGGAGCAGGGGAGATTCTGAGTAACACTGCAATGTCACAACTAAAATAACCTGCAGCCACACCCAGACAACTTACAATATGAGCAAATACCGTAAATATATACAATGTGTAATTTGGAACATGCAATATAGTATTGTGCATGTGCTATCTGAAAAACTGATATGATGGAAGTGGATTTGACATCCTGTCTACTTGAACAGATGAGAACAAAGGAGGCTCAATGCCTGACTGCAGCAACACATCTACTTCTGCCTTTCTCCCTATGAATATGAGGAGTGAAATGCATAAGCCTAGAGGTCTCAAACCTCATAAATAATCTACTGTCTCTCTCTGCCAGACTGTCTTGTTTTAGGGGAGATGAATGCTATAATGGTAGTCAAGTTACTGATGAGCAAGTACTGAAATGACAGCAGCAGGGAATTTGCTTGCTGGCTCTCCTACACAGCCTTCTATTGCCCAATTACTCAGACAGGTTTAAAGGGTAAAAAGGACATCTAAACTGGGGGCACAGCAAAATAAATCAATCACTGAATGTTTACTGTAAAAAGACTCTCACATGCATCATCTATCATAGCTATATAATGGAAAGGATGGAATTTATCTAGACAAATTTACTATGCAAGAAGACAGACATCACAATATCCAATAAAGAGATTTAACAAAATTATTTCTTTGAAAGGTCAATTACTGTAACTGAATTAACCACTTTAATAATAAATGTACACAATGAATAAAGGTTTAGCTGCAAAAACCAGAAACCTAGAATATGAAGCCTTTGTCAGTCATGATCAATAGGTCACAGCAGACAGAGTATTAAACAAAAAACACATTCTAGGAGAAATTCACCTCTTTTTCGCACTTCACATTAGTGCCCATGTAAAAATACTTTATTTTTCGGAACAAAAATCTATTGTCCTTCTAATCCCCTAAAACACGGCATCATCATTTTCATCACAACCATTCAAGAAAAATGCACATCTAAAACTCTACTAAACAGTTCATAGAGCTAAAGTAACACAATTAGACAAATCATACCCATGGTGACTACCTCCCAAAATCATTACTATCAATTTTATACAGAAATACCAAAGTGATTTAAGACCTTATAAAAAAAACCTTAAGGGGTTAATAACCTTCATCTGTCCTAATGCGTTGATGCATTACATGCTTTGTGTATGTTGATAGGTTACTTTGTTTTTCTATTTCTCTAGTAATGTTTATTTAGATGTATTCATGACTTCTACAATAAAGCATTGATTTTGCACAATCTGAAAATCTAATGTTTTATTGCTGACAGTTCAAAAAATAATGCAAGCTAATGGACCGGTGCATACACAAACACGCTTCCTGAAAAGTGTTCACTACACATTGATCTCAACATCGTCTAAACCTTTAATGGGTCTTAATGTACAGGACGATAAAGCAAAGTGCTATTGGGGTTGCTTATTTAAGAGACTACGCTGTGGGGATATCCTATTGCAAGATATCTACTGGGTCTTTCTTTAGAGTTGCTTTTGAATTCCCAAGCTTTCAATACCTCAGTCATGAAAAGCTTACACTTTGTAAAGATATAAGTATAATGAGAACTGGCATCCATGTCCACTCCAGATCCCATCCCTTCCACCTAGTCATTTGCAGCCTCCTGTTACCTTTACTCTACTTCCAGCTCCTGTGCATTATTTTCTGACACATATTATATACAGCCTTCACCACAGCTAAACTGTTCACTACAAATGCCCTAAAGCATGGACGTGCAACAGGCAGCCATCAGTTCTTTATATGAGCTGAAGACAGATTAACTTGTTATAGCTTGTAACACTTATTTCATATGCCTTCATTTAACTTGCTAATATTAAAAGAGCTAATGCAGCCCTTAAAGTGCATTAGTGCTGAACAATAAGTGTGCTCCTCTAATCAAACTACAAGGAGTATACCACAACACTTACGAGGAATTTGTATGTTACTGGAAAATGTACTGTCATGTGTAATGCTCTTTATACACCAGGAGGATAAGACACTTTGATCCTTAGCATGGCACCCAATACCATTCCATAACTAGTACAGTGACTGTGTACAAAGTTATTCCTCTGCGGTGTAACACGGGTTAATAAAACTTATCCCCTTTCCCCCGTGCTGCCAGTTTCTCCCTAACAAGACCCAGCATGCCCGCACCACCTCCACCCCCTCCTCCTGCCCCCAGGCTCACCTCGCTCTCCACTTTCTGCACCGGCAGCTTCTGCCACGGGTCTGCCAGCTGCGCCAGCGGCATCTTCCCTGCCCAGCGATTAGCACTGCGCAGCGGGGCTTCCCGCACACTTCTTACAGGAGCAGCGAAAGGAGCCGACTCTCTCAGCTGCCCGCCCGCTCTGCTGTTGGATCCGCTGTCGGCTGTCCGGTAGCGGGCGAAAGTGTACCGCTCCAGCGCAGCTCCTCTCCCCTCACACTCACACACTCTGATTTCCACTTCCTCTCACAACATGGCGTCCCCAGCAGTACCTGCCGCTCGCAGCCAGGCTTCCTGACGTCATAGTTACGTCTTCAGGTTGGGCGTGACTCTCCGCCTATAGTCTGAAGCAACAGGTGACATGGAGAGGAAGTATTGGGCGGGGTTTGCTCTGGTGAGTATGACAGCGCGCGTCAGGTCAGCCATCTTGGTAGAGGCATGGAAAAATTCCGTGTGGTTTTAGTGGTAGATTAGAGCAGTGAATAGTTCAGGTTTGCTTATAGGCTTTCAAAGCTCTTGTGCTAATCGGGTTTTCTATATTGGATGTAATTTATTATCACTTACATAATAAAATAAATATCCAGAATAACAGTTTTCCTTTCCTGTCTCCAGAGTAAGCAACATTTAAAACAATTTTAGGCTCTACTTACAAAGATCATTTACATGTGATAGTGTCAGTTATGAAGCGAAAACTGGTACTATCGCATAAAAAAAGTATGCCAGCGATGTCCTCATATACCCCTGCCCCCCCAATAGCTGTTAATCGGGGGAGGAAAAGGAGGGTATGTATGGTGAGACCCCTGGAATATATATTTAAAGTAAAAAAAAACCATGTATAGTAAAAGAAATAAAAAGTTAACTATTTTTTATCTTAATAAAAGTCCATTTTTATACATATAGAAACTATAATAATAATTCAAAACAAAAGAAAAAAACAAATTACTTACCTGTCTGGGCGACACGCTTGACTGCCGATTTCAAAGTCCCGGCTTGAATACACCGCATGTGCAGTGTTTTTCATGCCAGGACTTGAAATTTTCAGTCCCAAAAAGTAGTCATTGCTCATGTGCAGGACTTCATTTGTGAACATATGCATGGTATACAATGTGGTTTTGCTGTGGTGAGAAACAAATTCAACAGTGAAACAGCAGGCACCATAAGGTCAGCTGTATCACTGCCGGAAATGTTTTAAATTCGATAAATGTTACCTGGCAAGGTTACCATACCGACAGATATATGCTCAGCATGGCACCCTTTTGTCATAGCGACATTCAGTGATATTTTTGCAAGAAAAAAGGTGCCGGAAATCACATCAACTCACGTGTGATCACATAACCAATCACAAGTCAATCAGTGTCATCACAACCAGCGCGGACGAAGTACGCATGCATCGGACTCGAAACACAAGCAGCCCACATGCACTGTTTTAATGATTTTGCTGACGAAACTAAAAAAAATTTAAACTTGGAAAATCTGTTGTAAAAAGATGCTGGAACTCTGTTCCGGTGCGTTCTATGACAAAAAAAAAGCACTGGCGACATTAACAAAAATTGAAATCCAGTTATAAGTAAATTGTCTCCGCTCCTTCTCTTGTTTCTCTCACCACTGATCTTCTCTGATTGTCCCTCTGCTCTGTTCTCATCCTCTCTGTCTTTTCTCCTCTTCTGTTCCTCTGTCCCCTCTTCCTCCTCTTTGCCCTGCCTGCTCCTCTGCTTTCTTTCCTCTCTGTCACTTTTTCTAGGGATCAGCGCTGCAGTCACTGCCTCGTGCCCCTGGATCTGCATTGGAGGTAAGGGATTAGGATGATTGTTATGCGGAAAACAGTAAGTGTCAGTATTACAATTTTCTCTCCAATGGGTGTCGAGTTAGTGCAGGAGGGGATAACTGTGAACTTTCTGACCTTTGGGACTACATACCGGGCCCTTGAAAACTACTTTAGTAAACACTGCATCACAGTGTAAAGGGAACTACTACCACATAGGTTTGCTATGCAGTCTCCACACGTCAGATAGAATATTGTAATGCCGATTGCTATAATACTAATTAATTAATTTCTTACCTCTGATTCTGGTCCAGCTCTGAGTGGCATAACAGAGCTTCAGCAGCTATTGTGGGAGAGAAAGAAAGTGACAAAGGGACAGAATGGAAGAGGGGAGGACAAAGGGAAGCAGCGTGGAGAAGCACCGTAACAGGTTACGGTAAGGAATTTTTTTAATGTTACCTTTACCAAGAATAACATGCCACACATACAGCTGTAGACATGGTACCCTTGCGGATGTAGGACCGTATTTACAGCCTCGAAATTTTTTACTTACGTGCCTATTTCTCCGATTATAGCTACTACGCATGCGTAGTAACTATCTTTAAAGACCGCATGTACGCAATCTAGGTAATAAAATGCTACGTAGATAGCGTAAAATAGCTACTACACATGCGTAGTAGCTGTAATCGGAGAAATAGGCACGTAAGTAAAAGATTTCAGGGCTGTGAATCCGGTCTGTAATTATTAAAATTTGAAAACACGGCAGTGAGAAAGATGACATATTGTTGGCTGTATCACTGTCTAATTTGTGATTGTCTCCATTGCAACCATAACCGGTTTTAAGGTTAAATGTGTTTAGCTTACAGAGTAACAGTCACTCTTTTTTTATCAGTGAAATGTGTGTACAAGTGAATACATTATTCAAGAAAGTGCAACAAGAATGACTGTTGATAAAAAAAAAAAAAAGAAACTACTGTGTAAGTACAAACAAGGAAAGAATGTTGGTGCTCAAAACCAAATATTTTTGATTCTTTCACATGAAGGGGTGAACATCTGTTGAAAAGGATTCTGAGTAAAGTGATTTATGTTGCACAGACTAAAAGGAACCTTTCTCTATACAAATTCTACCATTTCTACCTCCTCTAGATAAAATTCCTGATAATTTTCTCAACAATGGAAAACCAGTTTGGAGGCAAAGAAATACAGAGTATACATTTTGTGGATATTCAATATCACCCCCTAAAAAGAATATAATGTATTTCTGTTGTGATTCTTTTTGATTATTTTCTTTGTATGATTTATTATTATTGTGTATGATGACTTTTAAACTGCTGTCAAAAGTTGCAGTAAAGACTAAAGCCTGTAGGTGTCGTTGTTGTAGTTATTTTTCTGTCATATAGCATAAGGCAAAGGTCAGGCTGTAGATGGGAATTGCTATATGCCACAATTACATATTATTATTATTGTTTATATATGTCACCATAAGGTGTCCGCAGCATCATACAAAATACAGTACAGACATACAGGGCAGGGATGGCCAGTATAGTACATAATAACATACATTACAGACATACAGGATAGGGATTGACCACATGGTACATAATAATATACAGTACATACAGGACAGGGATGGACAGCATAGTACATAATAATATACAGTACAGACATACAGAGCAGGGATGGACAGCATAGTACATAATAATATACAGGGCAGAGATGGACAGCATAGTACATAATATACAGTACAGACATACAGGATAAGGATGGACAGCATAGTACATAATAATATACAGTACAGACATACAGGACAGGGATGGACAGCATGGTACATAATAATATACAGTACAGACATACAGGACAGGGATGAACAGCATAGTACATAATAATATATAGTACAGACATACAGGACAGGGATGGGCATCATAGTACATAATAATATATAGTACAGACATACAGGGCAGGGATGGACAGCAAAGTACATAATATACAGTACAGACATACAGGACAGGGATGGGCAGCATAGTACATAATAATATACAGTACAGACATACAGGACAGGGATGGACAGCATAGTACATAATAATATACAATACAGGACAAGGATGGACAGAATAGAACATAATTATATCCAGTACAGACATACAGGACGGATGGACAGCATAGTACATAATAATACACAGTACATATGTGCACACTAATAATCTAACGGCCTTACCAAAGGTCCTACCTGTTCCTGATGGCCGACTGGAACAGACCTTGCCGATGGTCCCACTCTTCGGGGTCTGAGCCCCCCTTCTTCCCTGTGAAAGGAAGAACAATTAGTGCTCTGCCAGGAAGCTAGAGCTGCCTGTGGAAGGAAACTGAATATTAGCCCACTGGCAGGGTAATGGCCGTAGCCTCAGACCCCCCTTTGTCGCCAATGTATGGCGAACGGACGGAATGTTACGCACGCCTACAATTCCGTCCGTGCCTGTGGGATACGGAGCACCCAAACCAGTCAAGTGCAATACTCACCGTCAGTCTCGATGTCGCTGCCCCCGACACACTTGGCCCTAGAAGGAAACACAGCAGCCTACCTCTGACCTGCAGTATTCTACAACCAACCTACCTGTAAACAACCTACCTGTACACAACCTACCTGTATACATCGACCCTCAGCTCACAGAGGACTCTACTAGCCACTTACCTGCTCTGCCGAAGTCTCTAACAACCGGAAACAAATTACAGTAACACAACGTTAATTGCAAACTAAGGGTTAAGCCCTCTATAACAATAAGTACTATCTATTAACTATCACTAGAACAAATCATTACTTAACAAACAAAGTAAAATGTCACCGGTTAACTGTTTACTGACCATAACAGGTAGCGAAGTAACAGGGCACAATAACAGTAGGTGTTAGGGGTTAATGAGGCTCCTAGGAGTTGACAGGCACACAGGGGTGGATTAGGTGTATGGGACAGGCACACGGTGGTGTGAAACGCACAGAGGGTTAATGCACTCTTGGTCCAGGCACACTGGGGTTAATACTCACTGGGCTACTGCACACAGTGGGTTAATGCAAACAGGGTTAATGCTCCTGGGCTACTGCTCGTTGTCATAGGGGAACAGGTGCAGTCCGTCCAAACTAACACCTTTCTTCTATGCAGAGTTCTCCACAGTGGTGGTCCAGCGGTAATTACACAGTGGTGGTCTAGCGGTAACTGTACTCTAAACACTTACCCAGCCTCGTGGCTTCACTTGCACAGCGTCTCTCTCCTACCTCTTCTTCGCGCGCTAGCCTCTCTCCTCTGTCACGCTCTGCTTGCGTGACCTCCCGTTGTTTTGGGGGCAGAGCCAGTGACACAGCGGCCGCTGATTGGCCCGCCGCGCTGTCACTCTCCTCTCCCACATCCAGACACACGCCGGGACCACCGCGATGCCGAGCTCAGCCGCGGCAGCAACAGCGGGTCCCCGGCCATCTCCACACATACATACAGAGCAGGGATGGACAGCATAGTACATAATAATAAACAGTACATACATACAGAGCAAGGATGGACATCATAGTACGTAATAATATACAGTACAAACATACAGTACAGGGATGGACATATATGTTAAATCCGCTACACTAATTTTAATTAATTCACAATTATGCTATTAAAATTCAGGTGCCCAGTTTAACACAAATTGGAAACAGTTATAGTAAGAAAGGTTACAATTTTCAGAAATATGCTGTTTATAATAAATGCTATAAACTGATGAGCTTTTTCAGTACTTACACATTTTTGGGTTGTCCCATTCACAATCAGGGATGCATTGTACGAGGTATGTCTATAAAATAACGAGACTGTGATTCCACCTAGTAAACAAAGCAGTCAGAACCGGTTATAACCGCATACGTAGTGACCTTGAACATGTGGCAGAATGGGTTCCAGAAGGCACAACAGTTACCAGCATTATTATAAAGAAGTTTTGAAAAAGCTGAGAGAGAGAGTCAGAAAGAAATGGCCGCAACTGTGGAAAAATTGTTTCATTCTTCACCAGGACAATGCGCCTGCTCACACAGCACTTTCTGTGACCAACAATCACATTACTACACTTGAACTTCCTCCATATTCGCCCGATTTAGCGCCTTGTGACTTACCTTTTCCCGTTAATTCAATGCTTAAAGGGACACATTTTGAGTCAGTTAAAAAAACAGCAGATATGTTGAAACAACTGACAGAAATTGATTTGCTCCATGCCTTCGATTAGTGGAAAACAAGACTACACCTTCGTAAATGTGGCTCCTGGCATCAGATCCCTTCTGCCGCTATGCTTAGAGCTCTAATCTAGATCTGTTCCAGACTAAACCCAATTGATATTTTTATATAGTTAATATACTTCACAGAAAATAGTTTTAATTGAGTTAGCCCTTTCTAAATAATAAAAATCTCTTACTATTATTTACTATAACTTTTTGTGCTCTATGATTTTCTGCTGTGTTTTGTTATTGACCTTACTTCGGGATTACACAAATAGCTAGATCATATAAGATGACATCTCCATCTAGCTGCCTCCACTTCTTGCTGCTGCCAGCTCCCATAATAAATACAATAGTCAACTTGAAACATCTTCTCTGTGCAAACCAGTGTGACGCCATCATACAGCTTTTCTAAAAAGTGGAATTAGACTGCAGCTGAATTTTCTTTTCGTTCCTTTGTAACTGTTTCAATGTAGTGTGTGCAAAGACAGGCATTTGTAATACCACTTATTTCTTTCAATATCTGTTAATTACATAAAGGAACAGGGGAAAGATTCTGTGAAGCCAGAAACAGCTGATGCCACAGCTAGCTGCGAATCAGTAGGATTTTTTGTCTAATTGCCCATAATGCCTTGCTAAACTATTCTGGAACTTGTATGACACAATATGGGATCAGCTGCACTCAATTGAGTGTGAATTATATTGTTTCCTGCAGACTAAAACATATTTTTAATGTACCGTGTGTGTAGCTCAGGGCCAATTCAAGACAGCAGTGGGGTCTTTTCTTTGTGGTTTGGGCAGAATTTTTAAAAGGCATACGATCATTTGAATGTTAAACAGATGTTGCCTGTGTTTTGAGGTCAATGATAATCTGTTTTGCTTACAGCCTATAGTAGGCAAGTATTATGTATAGTGGTCACTTTGGTCCTTCACTACATCTCTATATTTATATATACACTTGCACACATTTAATTTGTTGAATCAGAAGCGCAACCTACTTTTACTTTTTCTTGCTACTTTTATTAGTTTCATTTGGGAGTTTGACCCCTCCCCAACATGGCCGCTGCAGGCTGTTCAAATGCAAGAGTGTCTTAATACAGACCTCTTGAGTACACATATAGCAAATGGATAGGGACTCACCTACAGGAGATACCTTGATGCTGGGCAGGTGAGCTTAACCAAATATAGCTATATTGTGAACTAAACCTCCTTTTTATATATGTGCTGACACATAGTGTTATATAATGTCTGTTTGGAGCGCCGGACCTCTCTTTTGTTCCTTGTAGTTACATAGTGCTCACTTTGGTCCTTGGCTGCACCTTTATATTTGTATATACACTTGCACACATTTAATCTGTTGAATCAGAAGCGCAGCCTACTTTCTTGCTACTTGTTACGCTATTACTTACATTACCCGCGCCTGCCCGTCCGCTTCTGCTCCTGTTGAGGGTCTCTCCCCGCTTCTAAACAAAGCCACATGGGTTTAACGCTGCAGCCGGCGCGCGCGCGTCTCTAGTTCCCTCTGCTGGCCACTCTTAAGTATTAGGGGATTCCCGCTGCGCTTTGCTGGCTGCTAGCCTATTAGAGACTAGCAGCCTCTATTTAAGTTCTCTCCACCTCCCGGCCAGTGCCGGTTATATAGTCTGTTTTCAGCCCTGTGACCTTCTATACCTGTGTGCCTAGTGCTTTCTAGCCTAGTGTATTGATTGTTGTGTGACCCATTTACCTGCCCTGTTAACTGCCTAGTTTTGTCCTGTGTATTCAACCCTGGTTCTCATCCTTACTTGTACTTACCTACCACTTCATACCTACCTAGAGTGCGTGTTTATGTTTCCTCTTCGGGGGCACTGCTGTGTGAGTATGAGTGTGCAAGCCCTAGTGCGGTCCCGTGAACTTTCTTCCGTCCCTCATGCCAGGTTTAGTGTTGCTTGTAGTCTGTTGCAGTCCGGTTCCTTACGGTCTGGTTCTATTCCCACTTGCTCTGCTGTTCCCTTCCCGCTGCTTGGTTTACACTACAGGGTTCACTTTCTCTTCCACGGGTTCGGTTCAACGGGGTCCGTCCAAGCTATTAGGCCGCTGCCAATTCCATCCCCACCATCAGGGGCCCTGGTGAAGACCCCCTGGATAGTAAAGTCTCCGGACCCCGGTAGTCAACCCGTCCACTCAGTCTTTCTCTTTAGTGGCCACCTCAGTACTCACCAGGGAAACCCAAGGTGCCACGCCATATATCTCGCTGCCCACTCCGGTACTGACCAGGTAAAACCGGAGTGGCATAACACTACTTTCATAAGTATTATGTATATATTATGTATCTTAAGATCTACTGTGACAGTCTTTGCTCTTGTACAGTAGTCCTGTGGCCTGACCAATGGCTTATCTAGGGCAAATGGCCAAAATCCCCCCCCCCAATGCACCCACCCCTCAGAAAATAAAAAATAAAACCCTGCTTACCTGATTGTGAACTGTAGGAGTCTAAGAGCAGCTGCAGTGCGGCATGTGACCCCTCAGTATTCAACCAGACAAAACCAGTCACATGACACACTGTGAGAATTAACTACTCTCAAACAGTGTCCAATAGGTCGGCGCAGTCTGGCTGAACACTGAGGGACTCACACAGACCGGAATTCAGAATCAGGTAAACAGGGTTTTAGTCTTTTCTTTTCTGACAGGAAGTTCCTTCCCCTCTTCTCTTTGTTACAGCCGCCGTGTAACGGCAGGCTGTATGCGCGCTCTTACCTCTCTGTCCAGCGGCACGTCTAGGGGATTCCCCAGCCGACAGCTAGCGTGGTTACAGCGTCCTGGTAACCACGTGTGCGCTGTCTGTAGTTGGCGCGCGTCTCCCCATCAGCCTTGTTATGCGTTCCCCTGTCGCCAGGGGAACACCTCCTCATACCTTCCCAGCGTATCACAGTCCTGCAGCCCCTTTATTAGATCTCCTAGGTCAGCAATCTGCGCCGGTTATAGAGTCTGTATCAGCCCTGTGACCTGCTACTTACCTTGTGTGCCTAGTGCTTCCAGCCTAGTGAATTGACCGTAGTTTAACCCACTTACCTGCCTTGATTCCTGCCTTAGTTACCTTGGGCCTGATCCAGAACAACGATGTAGCGCTGAGCGTGCTAACGCTCAGCGATACATCGCTGACTCCCCCCTGGCACTCCCCCTGTGCGGGCGTATGGCCCCTTCCTTACGCCGGGTGAAGGC
>WWET01001203.1:328864-351056 GCA_011038615.1 Limnodynastes dumerilii
TGGGCTGTCCTATCACAGGACAGCAGTCAGTATTTAACAGCCCACTTACCTTTACTCTGCGCCGGTTATAGAGTCTGTTCCCTCAGTTCTGTGACCTGCTACTTACCTTGTGTGCCTAGTGCTTCCAGCCTAGTGATTTGACCGTTGTTTGACCCACTTACCTGCCTTGATTCCTGCCTTAGTTACCTTGTGTATCCAGCCCTAGTTCTCATCCCTATTTGTACCTACCTTCCCTGCAGTACCTACCTTTACCTTGAGTGTATGTTTATGTTACCTCTTCGGAGGCACCGCTGTGTGCTTGAGTGTGTGCAAGCCCTAGTACATCATGTACTGTCTCGTGAACCTTCTTCTGTCCCACGTGCTGAGTTCAGTGTTGCTTGTCGTCCGTCGCAGTCCGGTCGCTTCCGGACTACTACTCCTACCTACCTACTACTCCCATCCCTCCTGTCTGGTGTTCACTCTGGGTGTTCCTTTCTCTTCCACGAGTTTGGTTCAACGGGGCCTGTCCAAGCTATTGGGCCGCAGCCAATTCCATCCCCACCATCAGGGGCTCTGGTGAAGACCCCCTGGATAGCAAAGTCTCCGGGCTCCGGTATCCAACTCGTCCACTCCACCTATCTCTTTTGTGGCCACCTTGGTTCTCACTAGGTAAACCCGGAGTGCCACGCTAACTCTCTCTTTGACCACTCCGGTACTCACCAGGTAAACCCGGAGTGTCATAACACTCTTATATGTGCACCAGCGGTGGGCTCTGTCGGATATGTGCTCTGATGACACCGATGGAGTCCAAAGCCATCGTTGCCCAGAGCACATGCCCTACATAACCCACTCTAGTTACGGGAATGAGCTTCACACAAGAGTGTTTAAGGAGTACTGTAGTCTGACACAATTGATGCAGAGTAAAAACAATATACATCAGTTAATGTGCTGATTTTCTAGTGTAAGCTAATAGTGGCTTTAATATGCCATCAATGGTGCATTAGAATGTATAGATAATTATACCTTCTTAAGAATACACCACAATTTCTTTTACAACAAAACGCATTTGCAGTATAGACAAATCTTAACCTGTCAGAGATTCAGGGACTTTGCTCTCCGGATCAAGTTCCCTGAGTCTAGTTGGTCTGAGTGGCAGATATAGGAAGCGAGGTGTCTGTAATGGACTCCTACTCATATGAGACAAGACTGGAGAACAACTGTAGTAACAGCGAAAGTTGAATGCCACTTGTAGAAACCATGAGTTGAAATGAGCTATAGTAAGAGCGAGAGCTGAACGTAACTTGGAGCAATGATAATTGCAGGTTGCAGTTTGGAAGCTGAGGTGAGCTGTGGTAACAGTGAGGGTTACATGCAGCTTTGAAGCAATGAAGATTGCAGGCTGTAGCAGAGGCTGCAAGGTGATTCTGTGATAGAAGCAGGATGGAGACTGTAAATACACAGGAATGACTGAGATTGTAGCAGAGCCTCAGTAACCAGGCACTAGATGATAGACCTGTTCTGGCACTGATGAGTCAGTGCTGGGAGTCTTCAGTGGCCATTGGCTGTAGGAAGCACATGGTCAGGATTACTGATTGTGGATTGGATCTGAGATCCAATGATCCAAGATGGCGCTGTCCATGGATCATGCTGTAACCGTGGTCTAGGAAAGAAATAGGCCTTGCTAATGGAGCTATAAGCAAGAGACATCCGTGGAATCCCGTGATGACAGCGGCAAACCAGATAAGTACCGCGAGTTGTGACATAACCATTGTGAAATTAGGAATGTTATGACTAATTGTCTAAAGAAATGTGTTGCATTACATATAATGCGAGTGAACTTCTTATGATGGAATAGTATGATAATAAACCGGGCCATTTATAAATTGTGCAAGTAGAGCAATTACACATTTTTTTCCAATTGAATACAGTTCAGTTATTGATTTTTATATTTTGTTTTAGAAATTTGAAAGACATTACAGAAGCCCTTACAACCAACATTGCCATTAAAACACAACAGACCGGATTCACACTTACGATTTTGCTATATTTTCTGTGCGTATTTTTAGGTACGGATGAACTGCGCATGCGTAGTAACTTTTTTTTACGCAAGCTACGTAGGATTTAGGCACGGAAATCCAATAGGAACTGACTTTAAATCCGTGTTTAGTGAGATATGTCTAAAGAGACATGCCAGTCCTGCGTACGTAGGAAGTTACGTAAAAGTGGGTGGGGGGGAGCATTTAAATGGCCTAATATGGGCACGATAAGTAAAGTACGCACGTACCTAAGCAACTTAAGTACAATCTGCTAAAGTCTGCTAAAATCTGTAAGTGTGAGGGGAGTGTCATGGGAGTTGCCTTGCCACGTATATTTGTGAATCCTTGTGTATGTTTTTCACACTTAAGTGTGAATCCAGTCCAACATCTCCTAATATTTTTGCCATTTACTCTGGTGCATTTTGCTATTCATTTACAACACGGCACATGATCTAGACTAGTATCCCTAAAATGGGACAAAGGGGGTGGCGGACCAGCGTGGAATCCTCCAATTGTAATTTAACCAGAACTAAACACTAAGCTTGTGGAACCATAGAGGGAGTTCTGCAGCATGAAGGGCACCCACCATGATTCCCATCAGCCCCAAACCATTTGGCATGAAACTGGTTAGCGTATGTAGAATTGGTCCTCAAACAATCATGCTGGCTCTTTTAGATTCAACTAATCATGATGCCAATAGCACTAGAGTTCTGAAAACTGTGCCTGATGGGTTGTGGGATAATGTTAAAAAAATATATTTAATATTCATTTTGTCTGTAAAATTACAGTACTACTTGCGTGACTGCCAGGGCATGCTGGCACTTGGAGTGTCAACATTCCCTGACATCCAAGGTCAATTGACATCTGCAGGTTCATAAAGAAGAATGCCAACCCCATTCTGATGTCCACCTGGACAACGTGGAGATCAATTATTGCATAAACCTGCATTCCAGGAGGGAAAGGCTACATATCCTTTCAGTGGCAAATGCAGGATTTTGAAATGGGGTTTCCAATATGTGTAATACATGTGGGGTATATTAGCATATCTCCCAACATTTTGGAGCCCGAAAATGTGACAAATAAGCTCTGCCCCATTCAAGCTCTGCTCCCGCCCCGCCCCCACTGTGAGCGTGTGTTAGGGAATTAGACTGTAATGTGGCAGAGGCTGAAGAACTGTTTAAAATTGTAAAGAGCTAATTAATATGATGTTAAAAAAAAAACGATGTAAAATGATAATACTGATAATATGGTTGTACTATCTGACTGCCAAAATATCTAAGACGTCCATTAACGTTCTTTGTGAAAGCAGGAAATTTAAAATGTAGATTTAAAAATAATAAAAATAAAATAAATCTACATTAAGGAATTGCATTGTTATTGTCTATAACAAGTCCTGTTTTTGATATTTTAAAGTAATTTATAATTTACTTATTTTACACATTAAAATTGTAATTTTTATATTGCAGGAACAGATCTAATAGCATGGTTGCCAACTCTCCCGGAATGTCCGGGAGACTCCCGGAATCCTGGGAGATCTCTCAGACTCCCGGGAGAGCACCCTTTTGAGCCATCCCTCCTAAGTTTTTTTTTTTTTTTTTAAATCCACTGCCGCGTTATATTTTTTAAAGCCACTGCCGCGTCCTGTAGGAGCCCTGTATTACCAGCGACCACGTGACCGCACAGCAGACGCCGGGGAGAGGGAGAGCTGGATAGGAGCCACGCGGAGGAAGGCAGAAGACATCAAAGGTAAGTGAAAGAAAGGTAAAAGAAAATAATGTGCTGGCATGGAGGCTGGCATTAAGGGGCAAATATGGAAGCTGGCACTATGGGGCAGATATGGAGGCTGACACAAAGGGGCAGATATGGAGGCTGGCACAAAGCGGCAGATATGGATTCTGGCACTAAGGGGCAGATGGAAGCTGGCACTATGGGGCAGATATGGAGGCTGGACTAAGAGGCAGATATGGAGGCTGGCTCTAAGAAGCAGATATGGAGGCTGGCACTAAGGGGCAGATATGGAGGCTGGCACTAAGGGGCAGATATGGAGGCTGGCACACAGGGGCAGATATGGAGGCTGGCACTAAGGGCCAGATGTGGAGGCTGGCACAAAGGGGCAGATGTGGAAGCTGGCACTAAGGGACAGATATGGAGCCTGGCACTAGGGGACAGATATGGAGGCTGGCACTAAGAGGCAGATAAGGAGGCTGACATTAAAGGGCATGCATGGAGGCTGGCACTGGCCATTACAAGGGGCAAACATGGAGACTGGACATAATATCTTTCTTGTCTCAAATGCCGGTCGGTCTGTCGCGAGTGCATCAATAGAGAGAAAAAACAAGAACACCGCACTAACCAAACTACCAAGGAGGAAAAGTGAACCACCAAGAATACATCAGAACGGGGTGAGAGATACCCTTTATTATATTTCATATTGACAGCATCCTATCTGAGTAAAAAAACTGGTTATTTATATAAAAAAAACTGAGCTTTAAAGACATTTGAAAAGGCACTTAAACATTTTTCTACCTACTGGACAAATCTGTGCTGAGGCTTCTAGTATATTAGCGTTATACTGCATGAACGATTTGGAAACACTGTAACAAGAAACTGTTTATTGTTTATATCCATATAGATACTTTGTATCCTTGTACTGATACACTTACACACTACTCAACCAACACACAGACCAGTATATATATAGAGTATAACAGTAAAAGAATATATACTTTTTAGACAATACCCTTCACAATATTAAATAAAAAATAATAAAAAGTAAAAAATAAATAAAATAAAAAATAAATAAAATAAAAAATAAAACACAAAAAGAATTAACTAAAGGATTCTTCAAGACAAGGTATTAAACCCCCTCATAATATCGCAGAAGATATTCAACACATGAAATAGTGTGCTGAATTAAAACTTTCTCTATTATGTTATTAGTTTTTTTTGTAACCTATTTTGTTTTCATTGTAACACTTAACACTTAAATGAATAATAAATAAAATATATATACAGTATAATAGTGAACAAATCTTTATTATATAACATTTTTATAAGAATCCTCTTTTGCCAAAGTTTATTACTTTTTTCCATGGAATCCTCAATATGAAATAAAATAAACACTCCAGAAAATAAAAATTCCAGATAAAAATGACAGACTTCCCAGAGTTATTTAAAGTTAAAGAAGCGGGAACAGCCAATGTTGTATTGCACTGGTTACCTTAATTGCCAGGAGATATGTCATTTGTCTACGTATTTTGTTAAACCATTTTGGCTGAAACCGTTATGGATCTTAATGACATTGGACCTGATTCAGAGACTGAAATTGAGAGGAAATTTACTCCTGGGTGAAACCATGTTGATTTCAGGGAGAGTCAAATTAATTGTATTCTTTGCATACAGGGATATATCTTTGTTTTTGCTCACAGCACACAGACCATCTTTACTATCACACTGTTATTTAGACTTGGGCTGGGAAACGCCACCTCTCAACCCTAATACTGTTTGCAATGGATGAAATTTGACTCCCCTAAAATCAACATGGTTTAGCCCAGGAGTAACTTTCCTCACTTATTTTCAGTCTCAGTCAGGTCCATCCTGATCAATGAATTTAAAATGAATGTTGGCTGTGACTTTAAACTGTAAAATAAGTTGAAGCTCATATAACAAATCATAAACCATTACTCACGGAATCCTGTAATTTTTATTATTATTAGTCGCCATTTGCAGCAATTTGTGACAGCTTCTAAAATACCAATCAAACCACATTTTATTAAATTCTCCCTTAAGGTTTTCCCCAAGGGATGATTTTGGGTCTAGAAAACAGCAATCCTAAAACCCCAACAAATTTTCCTAATTTACAGCTATCTCAACAGTATTGAGAAATCGCACCCTATTGTTCCTCCCCTGCAGCTGCAATTAGAGTAGCCAGATGACAGAACTGACCAAACGGAATGGAAATCCATCCACTTCTCTTTTTTCGTTACTACTCCATAAACCTGTAAACCTCTTGAATAACATAACATAAAATACAAAGTAATCTGGGACATATTAAGGCACGTATTTAAATAGCATATATTAAATTACTTTTCAAAACATTGACTAAACGACAAGTGCATTAAGATGTTCTGTCCTTTGTTAGAAAACGTGAGTCAGTGTACATTCAAAACACTCTCCTTTCTTCCCCCACATATGTCTAAATGAAAAGTGCTGGTAATGTACAGCAAATAAACGGATGTACTCTCTTCATTTAATGATAAAAGTAAATACTAAGTATTTGTTGGTACTAAACTATTTTGTTTTAGTGGTAAAGAATATTTTATGAGCGGAGAAATTGATATGTTTCTCTGCTGGATAGAATACCATATACTGGATGTGACTAGGGCACTCAGGCTGGATCCATAGGTACAACCAGCAAGGTCTACAGAATAGATTGATCTAGATTAGCGATTCCCAACCTTTTTTGGGGTGTAAAGGTTTCCCCCTGTGGAATCATGTCCAGTACCACTTTGCTTATCATGTAGACACATACCCACAACCCATAAATATATTTTAGGAATTTTTGTTGTTCATATTTTTGCAATGAATTAAAAGGTGCATTTTCTACATTTGCCATTTTTCCCCAAGATATTTGATTAATTATGTAATTGGCCATATGGTCTAAGTACCACCCGTGATGATTTTAAAGAGATCTTCCAGACAAATGAAACTGGCCTACCTTCTGTAGCTCCCCATAATGAATTACTTTCCATCTCTGAATAGCTACTCATACTGTTAAATTAATAAAGAAAGAAATAAGTTTTTTAATGTTATCTGATTGTATGCTGATAATGTAATAGTATCCATATTAGAATAACAGAGAAGCATTACACAGTAGACTTCCTACATCCTTACATGAAGCAGAGTGGTGTGTTTTAACCAAAATTTGAAAGCAATACATAAAATAATGATGGTAATAATAAATGTAGCACAAAAACTTTGCTAATCAGTAGATACTATTAACAGGTGCAAAACATTTTTACAAAACATGAAGAAACTATAGGAATGAGCTATTGGAATGAACTCTTTGGACCAAATTTACTAAGCTGCGGGAAAGGAAAAGTGGAGATGTTGCCCATAGCAACCAATCAGATTTTAGCCCTCACTTTTCTATTGCATACTAGAAAATGTCAGCTAGAATCTGATTTGTTGCTATGGGCAACATCTCCACTTTTCCTTTCCCGTAACTTAGTAAATCTGGCCCTTTGACTGCTTTACAGTCTTACGGTGATGGAATGTAAATGAAATCAGTCTGTGATAGATAATGTGAGTGAAGTCAGGTAAGGGGCCTGCTTGAAAAAGAGTTTGTAGGAGACTTAGGGCTTCATTTAGTAAAAATATTGTTTCTAGTGTTGCCGTACAGTATTTAATAGGTCCTGTGATGATCACACTTTAGTAAATAGATCTGTTAAATGCTTGTAAAATATAATAGTATTTGAGGGATTAAAGTAAGAATTATCATAAAAAAAGGTAAATACAGTAACATAAAAATCACTGAGGATTGTTACCAGAGGCGTAGCGTGGATCCATGGCACCCGGAGCATGTAAATTTTATGGTGCCCCCAAACCCCCCTTCATTAGTTTAGTGTGACAGGTGGTGAGACTGAGGCCCGAATTCACACTATCGGATACATAGCATATACGTCCGTAGTTTACCGTTTTTTGCTACTGCGCATGCGTAGTAAATGTTTTACGTAATCTACGTATATTTTCCTTGTATCTACTTATGTAGATTGCGTATATGCGATCTTAAAGACCGCATATACGCAATCTACGCAACAAAAAGATACGTATGAATAGAATAGAAATAAAGTTTTACTTAATATTGATTGCTGGGTACTTATCTTCATGCCTTATGCTTATTTTTATTACCCTGAAAGTCTGCAGTGAAAAGTTAATAGTTAAAGTTGTGTGTGTATTTATACATATATTTATCACATTTTATTTTAATAAAAAAAAAAAGGTTAAAGTGTGTACTGTATTCAAGACAAAAGAATGTCACACTAGCAAGATCAATTATGAATTTATGAATTTACAAGCAAGTAGATAAGACATGTATATTTTTCCTTCTAGATATTATAACACTTTCTTCAGTTAGATGCAGGAAAAGAAACAAAACATAAACCTCAGCTCCCTATGAGAAAACATGTAAGTCTTTACACACAGATGTTACATTATCTTGTGGCATATATAAGCAGAGCACCCTGTGTACTCACACTGCGACCCTTTGTGTAACTGTCTCCTGCAGTCCTGAGTGCTGTGATCGGGTTACAGGAGATAGACACGCCCCCTGCTGTGTACTCACACTTCGACCCTCTGTGTAACTGTCTCCTGCAGTCCTGAGTGCTGTGATCAGGTTACAGGAGATAGACACTCCCCCTGCTGTGTACTCACACTGCGACCCTCTGTGTAACTGTCTCCTGCAGTCCTGAGTGCTGTGATCGGGTTACAGGAGATAGACACGCCCCCTGCTGTGTAGGGACGGGAAGCATAGACTCCTCTCGCATAGACTCCTCTCCTCTTCTCCCCACCTTCTACCTCTGCTCTTCTAGGGAAGCTCCGTGGGCAGCACCAATGTGAGACATGAGGGAAGGGGGAGGAGTTTCAGCTGACTAGTTTATCTAGTGCTGCTGCTGACTGAAATCCAGGCTTTGGGTGACAGTTTAGCAGCGCTTCAGCCTCACATACAGTTAGGAAATTCTATGCAGCAAGCAGCCATGGGGATCATGAGGCTGAACAGTAAAGTCAAGTGGGCAGGGCCATAGTTCTCAGCAGCAACACTGTGCTCAGCTGCTGCCCGGAGCTCAAGCTCCACTGGCTCCACCCTCGCTACGCCTCTGATTGTTACGAGCCGCCTGGTCACTTATTGGTCAAGTAATTCCGGTTGTCGCCTAGCAACTGGGATCCTTGCGTTCATTGGTGGCTATGGTCACATGTCCTGGCTGCAGCTAGGAAGCCTTCCCCCGCTTGTGCCACCAGGTGTGAGCAGCTATGTCTTCTCTTGGCTGATTATTCAGCCGAAATGCCTGCCTATCGTTACAGAGGGGTGGTCCAGTCACTGTCTTAATTGGCTAGCCTCCCTGTAAATAGCCAGCAGGGACTCTCTTCCCTTGTTGGTTATAGCATTAACGCTGTCACATCTCCTTGTGCCTATGTTCAGTGACAAGTCTCTCTGCATGTGTTCCACCTTGTGCTTCTTTCGCTCCCTCTCTCTTCTCTGTGCTCTTTTCTACCCTTGAAGTTTTCCCTTTCTTTCCCTTGCACCTTGCTCTTTTCTTCCTGGTTGTTTGTGCTCTCCCTCCTTGCTGTGTTGATCCCTTCCTGAGTGTCTGAGTCTTCCCTGTTAGTCTGTTTGTCTTCACGGTCCATTGGGTGTTCCCCTTATTTATCACCTGTGAGGGTCTTTCCTTGTTTTCCAGTCCGGGGTCAGTTCAAGGGCCGCAACCTCCCTTTGGCCTGCAGCCAAGCCTGTTGTCATCATCAGGGGCTCCAGTGAACACCTGGTCCCTGGTTAGACTCTGGGCCTTGGTGAGTGTTTCCTTTATAAGGATTATATAACAATCAGAGAGCAAGGATAAACCAATTAATCATGTTTTCTTGTAGGCAAATGGTGTTACTGGGCTTCTTGGAGCATTACCAAAGTGATACTGACCTGTACAGCATAAACCTCTCTGGCCACGTCATTCCATAGCCTACGAGAATCTTTATCAATCTGACTCTTCATGAAAACATTTAGCCACAAATTTGTGAGATTTTAATAATACTTTTACAATGCAATATGTTAGCGGAACCTTGGCTCTCCTCTGTGAATCTCACATTTCAGATTACAATCTGTGCTACATTATAATAAAATGAACCATTTTTCTAAATGGCAATTATGTATGCAAATTCATTGTTTCTTGACAAATGAACTGATTGCTAAATAAAGCTTTTGTAACACATGAAAATTCCATTTTTAGCTTTAGTACAAAAATAATGATCCATGTTAATTCAGGAAATCACATGCATGGCTAGCAGTGGTAGACTGGACAGTGTGGTAAACCAATCAGGCGTGCTGTTAGACACTTATGGCCGTATTCAGAGAACTGCGTTCACGGCGAATTCCGTGCGTATTTTTAGGTACGTTTCAACTGTGCATGCATAGTAACTTTTTTTTACATACTCCATGTAGACTATACACACAGAAGTGCCTCACGGGGGGACTTGTGAATCGCACTTGGGTACATACGTACGGATATTCGACGCAAAAATATGCACAGGGAAATTTAATAAAAGTGGGCGGGGGAAGGCATTTAAATGAGGGAAAGTGGGCGCTACTATCATGAATCGCACGTACGGAGGACACATACACACGGAACTACACACAAAAAGTTACCAGTGGTCTATGGAGGCGGATGTCACCGACAGCACGGCGGAGAGAGGAGGGTGTCATGGGTGTGAGGGGTTTTGGCCTGCACCGTGTATGCGTATAATTGCCTCCCGATCTGGAAACGGATCTCTGAATACGGCCCTCAGTTACACTCAGTAACTGTGCAGTGGCATACTCCATGCTGTGACTGGTTAACTTACAATAGCTCCATACTTTATAAACTATATTATAGTAAAAAAAAAATCACCTAAAGACTGTAAATCACTTTATATCAAAATTAATGAAAACATTGAATAGGAGGATAAATAAGTCTGTTAAAATAACATCTATTTTGTCTTGATATATATCTATGTACATCTTATGAATTAGTATTGTTTTTCTTTATAATAGCTTGTGTATTAATAAAACCACACACCATTTCAAAAAGCTATGGGATAATGGCCCTGATTCACAACTAAGAACGTTGCAGAAGATTCGTGTGTATTTTTACGAGCCGATATACTGAGTATGCCCAGACCTCAAACAGAGACACAGACACGGAAGAATGTCTTAGGACTGATTCATGTTTTGGCACAGAATGAGTCCCGAATGGGTGGCTAGAGGGGCAAAACGCTTAATTCAAATGGGCTATTAATGTACAGTATGGATGTGCCTCTAGAGTTATTATTAAAATAAAGCATAATATACCAAGTTAAATATATTAAAATTAGGCACATTAAGGCACATTAAGGGTTAAACTTAAAATGTGTCAACTTTAAATTTTCAAAAAACAACTGCAACATTCCTGTAATAGTTAGATAATAGATTAGATATTACAATGATGTTTTGTGTTTTTAATCAAAAAGTGCGCTAAGTTGCGTTTAAGTAAATGCCAATTATCTTTAAAAGCCTAACGGCCTCCGTTTGATCCACGTTAACTAAACACATCCGCACTTAAATCTACGTACTTCGAGAACCATCCGTATGTGGCAGTCCCAAGACTGGGGGTTTGGTTAACTTGATTTTGTTGCACCTCGGAATCGTTCTTATGGATCTCATCTGTGCGTATATTTACTTCCGTGCTGACCCTACTCTTAAGTGTGAATCAGAGCCAGCGTTGTTTGTAAAGATATTGTGTACAGATTATCGTATTTCCTTAGTTCAGTAAATAAGTAAAGTATCATTTTGTTACTTTACTTATTTTCCTTGATAATAGGCTTCATTATGCAAGAAGCACATAAGAGAACATTTACAAGGCAGTAAGGTCAGAGAGCAATACAAAACTATAGGGAGAAAAATTCTTTATTCCGTCAGGCACAGAATGTCTGAACAATAAGTTTTCTTATATAAACCATGCTAGTTTTCTACAATTGTACTTCATATAGGAGCCAGTGCGACATCAATAAACCTTTGAGTTACAGTACACCCACTGCTTGTGTGGGTATAAGCTATGTATAATAACTGCAAGCAGTAAAAAATGTGTTTGTATTTTATAATACTATACTGTATTTAAAAAGTAACACAAAACTTTAAACAAAAGAGCAGTCTAAAGCAAAAATGATTGTTGGACTTTCCTTCATATTTTTATTTTATTATCAATAAAGTTTGGGATTTTTTTTTTAAGGATTTTATATAGAATTTTTATTGGATCGGATCCAGAAAATCTGCACATTTGTGGCTAGAGCACTCCTATGATACTTTTCTCTCTATGTGCAAATTTTAGCTGACTTACGTGTTCGTAACCCTACCTTAACTTCTCTGCATCAGATAAAGACTTAAGATAAGGCCGCAAAAGAGGCTAATAAAACAATATTGGTATCCTAAGTATCGGACGTTGGCGAGCAGGGCACTCCCCCTGCTCTCCTACCCTCGGAGCAAAATTAAGAGTGCAGAAGGCTCCCTTAAGTATTTAGCTTGCAAGTATGTGCCGGTGGAATACTGGATCGTATGTAAGGGCCTCAAGCCCTGTGGCCCTGACTCATACCTAAGAAGCGGAGGCTGGGGGAGGGGACCATCCGGTCCTATGTCTCCAATAACTACTCACTTTTCATTTCCAGAGCCAGGTATCTAATAACCTAAACAAATTAAATGAACTAGATGAACTAATCTTTTAAACTAATCTTTTGAATGAACTAGATTTAAATGGGTTCTGTTCTCTGCTCCGAAAATGACATTTTCAAATTACATACAACAAATGCTAGTTGTTGACTGTCTCTATTTAAAAAAATGTCACTAATTAGAAAGTCCATACCCATTCATTACCTTTCAGACATCCAGACACACCGCATCACTCGACGGTACCAAACACAAGACCCTTAGTGGACTTAGGCTGCAGTGAAGGGATAGAGTTTAGAAGAGGAGTCTTAGGGTTAGGCTGGGAGAAGAAAGTCTTATGGTTTGGCTGTGGGGAGGGGTTGAATTGGAAAAGGGGAAGGTTAGGGTCAGGCTGTGGGGAGGGGAGGGTTATGGTAATGGAAGGGGAGGTTAGGGTGAGGATTAGGATAAGGGTTGGGGAAATACTTCCTTCTGAGGATCTACGATCAGCTCACTGCGGGGGGGGGGCAGGAACATTCACTGGCAGTGGGATGACGCAAATAGGGTGTCAAATAGAGCCTTTCTCAGTGGCAAACCACACCCATCCGAATGAACTAGTCTCTAAAATGAACTGCATTTCCTATCACTATTTAACATAAATTTTTCTGAATTGTATTTTTTTGGGTGTCTATAGTGTATACAGTTTGCAGTGTCTACTGATATACGATTGTTTAAACCTGCTATCTATTTTAAATGTGCCTTTTATAAGAGTTTAGTAAAGTGCTTTAAAATGTTATTGTTTACTTATTAATTCACTTATTGATGGATTGATTAATTTATTTATTAATTTGTCTCAAGGGTAATTTGTGCCATAGTGTTCCACCTTATCACCAGACTGTTAACACAATCGTACAGAAGACCAGGGCCGGATTCAGAGTTTCGTATCCATGCAAAAACTGCACTGGTGCGTAATTGCGCTAATGCCCATGCGCAAGCAGAAAAAGTCGTCTGCAATGCACTCGCTATTCAAGGCTTGCAACTGCTTATGAATCCGTGTTTTTAGCTATGCAAAAGGGGGCGTGTTTAGATATGTTAATGATAATTTGGGCTGTCTACTTGCATTTATGTGCGTTTCCGCATCTGATTTTGCAAGTGCATACGTCTTTTCGGTTACACAAACCTTTGACATGGTTCAAATGGTTTTCTTCACACACTTCAAACAAAAACATTGTACATTTCAGCTGCTAATTAAAGTGTTTATGTTTCACATAAATATAAGCACAATACTTTAGATGCAGATAGCCGCTTTATGTAAGAATCTGGACCTGCTGTTCTCTGGTGAGTGTTTTTGGATTTGTGAAAGTTTGTTTGTAAACCTACTTCTTTATTTAAATATTGACATGTTTTTTTTGTTGTTTTCACATCATTTTATTTGTAAATTTGTTTAAATTTGTTTTGTAAATTTGATAATGGTTATGTTATAGTTACTGTTATAGTTTTTATTGATAAATAAATGTTATTTGTTAAATTCTATATTGTTGAATTTTTTATGTTATGTTAATGTGGACTGTTTTTAATGTAGAAATATGTTTCCTTTAATGTTGACACTAAATTAAAATGTAAACATATGTCACACAAAAATGTATAATAAAACGTGTTATACAGACTTATCATTAAAGTTAACATTGTAACATTATCAAAATAGAAGCATACAAACATTGCAGATTTACAGCAGCAAAACTTAGAATAGAATGTAAGTGCAGGAATGTGTCTGCACATGCATTTCAGTTAACTGACAGATTGCACGTATACATTCATGCGCTTCCGTCTGCGCATTCATCAGTGGAATCTACAAGCGAATCAAGGACTAATTTTTATGCGGAAATGCGCTTCCTTGAATCGGCCGTATTAAAAGTTTTTTGCACATCCACCTTGCGCCCACACACAACTTTGAATCCAGGCCCAAGTTTCTAGATACAACACTTAATCCATGATATACACTTGTCCAATTTTACAGCAGACCTCTAACCTGCCTCTGCTGAAATTATCCTGTCACCGTACATATACTAACAAACTCCGCCAGACCGCCTGTCACACACACACACATAGACGGGATGACATCAGAATTGGATGAAACAGTGGCATATACACTTGTAAATTGGTCGAGTGATTGACGGTTGAGTTACCTGATATTTAAGCAGGTTTAAAAATAATTTAATGCGACCAGACAACAGGGATTTGATGTTTCCAAAAGGTTGTGTGAGTTTACACATTTATAAAGTATTGGGTACTGTTGTGAATGACTAATATTCTGCATTCAGTGTTGCCTAAACTGCTGCAAATAAATTATAATAGTAATAATATGGCTATTGCTTAATGCAATTAAATTCAATTTGACTAATATCTAATTTCAGCTTCAATATTAGCTGATATGAAATCAGAAAGAAACTGGATGAAATAGTATTAAGGTTTAAAGGAGATTAATTTCAACTTCTTGCTGTTGTCTAAATATTGTGACAGAAACATAGTGTCGCAGGGACTCTACATATGTCCTTGTGTGGTTTATAACCTATACATTTTAAAACCCCTGGAAAATGGTTGTTTGCATATACGTGTAACATATATAAAGAGTTGCCACAGGTGCTAATACTTCTTGTTCAAGTCTACTTATGAGGCAGATCTGTGTCTTGGTAATGCAATCATTAGTTATTGTTACCACACTCAAATTCTATTGTTTTATTTTTTTTTAGCATACAGATTTAACTCAGGTATAGTGATTTATCATCTAAAACAAGGAAAACTTGCTACTAATAATATTGGACTGGATTCACACTGAGTAACGTTAGGTCACTTACGCACACAAGGTGTCCTCCAGATGTTACGCTAGGGTTACTATAGTGGGCTGTGCTTCCCTTCCGCCTGCTAAAGTGGGTGGGGGGAAGCATGCTAAGTGTACAGTGTGTGGCTCACACACTGCAGTGGATCAGCGGCCGTACGGACAGCTGATCCGCACGCTACATTCAAGGCAGGCTTATAGCAGCGTAAGCTGCCATAAAGGCCGCATGACAGAGTGGAGTGACAAGGGGTGTGCACTCCCTTCTGTTTCACGTGCGGGGTCTGAATACGGTCCATTATCTTGCTCTGTACTTTACATCAAAATGGACTTATGTGGAGCTACATTGAAAATTCCTTAACACAGACAGACTAAGATTCATTTATTTAACCTCCCAGCATGTTTTGGAGTGTGGGAGAATAACAGAGTACCTGGAGAAATCCCTTGCAGGCACGGGGAGAACATACAAACTCCACACAGGTAAGGCCCATTCCGGGAATTGAATTAATGACTAATGATGAGAAATAGGCCAAAGTTGGTTTTGTTACTGGGAAATGGAGATCTTCTAATGGTGTGGTTCTAGAAGGAATGGTCATTGTCACAAAAGGTCATCTAGATTGTTGTGAGCAATCGCTATTAAGAACGTAGATGTAACAAAGTTTACTTTACATTGAAAAATTTGTGGGCACTCATTCAGAAGCTAATTTAGTACCCATCAGCTTCATTGCGGTCTGTTGGGATTCTTGTACTGATCCTGCAGTATTGGCCTCTTACCATAAGAGGCCACATGTGTTCTTGGGTTAGAGCTGTAATATCAAATCCTACCATAGGTGCTGCTGTGCTCAGCCACTGTGTTAGGTGACTGGTCATCATTCCTCATGGATTATACCTGACACCTTGCTATTTATTTGTTGCATGATCCAGGTCTCATTACTGGATCATTAATTGTCTTCTCAGACCTTGTTGAACTCAGCCTGCTATTTTCTTTACCCTGTACGCTGTACCTGCATTCCTGGTTATTATTTCATCTTGCCTATGTTTGCTTCTTGGCTTTATACTGTTTTGTCTTGTTTGTACCTGCTGTTATTTCCACCTGTCTCCTGTGCTTTGTTTCTGTCTGTATGTTATTTTTACCTGTTGGCTTATATCATTATTCAATAACTTGTTAATCTGCATCTATACCTGTTTCATTGCTCTAGTCTTGTGATATTTCTTATTGTTACTTGTTACTTGTTGCTTATGGTCTTATTGCCTTATGTTATATTTCAATTTTCTTTCCTGTTAACAATGTTGTACCTGAACATCTTATTTTTGTTTATCTGCAATAAACAGTTTTTCTTTTCCTGAATTCTGTCTTGGGGCTAGATTTACTATGGCCGATTTAAATCATACCCATAAAATCGCCCCACATCGCTGGAGTTGAGGAGCGATTTTTTTCCCCCAAAGTGTCTGAATTTACTAGGAGGCGCTTTTAAGTGCCGATTTATAAACTCGAGCGATGTGTGGCGATTAAACTCCAGCGAGTTTATGTTAAACTCGTTTGGAAACGCAGGCATGCCCGGCGACAGAGGAGGACAAGGGGGACAGCTGTGAAGGGCCTCAGCTTCAGAGGGGCCCCCTGTAATCCACGTGCAGTTTTTTCTCCACTGACAGCCTGTGTCAGTGGAACAGCTGCAGCTATGAGTCATCGCACTGGTAGAAATCTCCATCCGGCAACAAGTGATGACTCTTCACACTGCTAGAAGAACTTCCTCTCCCCACAGTGCATCATGTGAACTCCCTGGCTGCCGGGCTGTGGAGACTTCCTCCTTCATCTGTGGACTACTGAAGACTGGACTCTTAAGGTAAGGTGTGTGTGGGGGTTCTGTCTGTCTGTCTATCTATCTATCTCATATCTATCTATCTCATTATCTATCTATCTATCTATCTATCTATCTATCTATCTATCTATCTATCTATCTATCTATCAGTCTTTGGTTCACTTGTTTCTTTCCCCTGAAGACAGTACACACTGCACCGAAACAGCTGTCGGGACCTTTCTTGTGCCGTTCACGTAAGACCTCTCCCTCCTGGGACCTTAGGAGTATTTGTTTGCCTTTCTTTGTTTAAGACTGTCTTATCATCTCCTGGCCACTATTTTTGTCCTGTACCACGGACTTTATTTTTTCTGGGATATTTTGGTCCGTTGTGATCCAGCCTTGCTACACACACTTGGGACTCACTTGTTTATGGACTATTACTTTTTATTTTTTATTAGCATTTTTTGGGGGGAGTGGGGCTTTTCTTGGGTCTTTTTCCCCACTGTGCCACTGACTTTGTTTCTTTTTGAGCACACACCCCACCTTCATTTTTGTCTCTCATTTATATTATTTTTTTCTGTGGGTTCAATGTGAACCATTTGGATGTTTGTGGCTATTTTGGATTCAAATATTCTACAATCCACAATTTATTTAATATTAAAACAAAAATGCAAATCAACACACATATATACACATAAAAAGCAAAAAAATAAAAATAAATAAATTATATTAAGTAATATACCAATCCAGCAATAATATTATTAACGCTATTAGCAGTTATCTGTGGCCCCAAATATAAATATGCTGCTATGCTTTTATTTGTCCGGTTTTCTTCTGTGCACTATGACTAATGATCATCAAATCCAGGGTTGCCTTATAAAAGAATAGAAGCTCTCTCTCCAGTATAAGATCCGTATAAAATGAAATTGTATTGGCCACTCTTTACCCTCCACGGGTGGCTCAAAGGGTATATGTCACAGCGGTGTATGGTGGTAGTAAGGCGGCTCAGTTATTCATACTTCGTGTTCCTTATTATGTAGATATAGGGACACTTTCATAAGTGGTGACTAAGTCAATTCAACTTACAAGTCTTCACCCAAATCTGGGCTTTCCACCCGTATGTAGCGCTGTTCCGACCGATGCTACAATGTGGCGCGTCTCAACTGCACATGTGCTCAGTAGGTTTGGTCTGTGTGAGACAGCTGTATCTGTGTGAGTTCCAGGTGTGTGATGGTACTGTCGGGAGCGGGGATTCCTCCGTTCGGTTCCACTCCTCGCTAAGTGGCACCAACTCTGTGCACAAAAGTTCACACACCTCAGGGCCACTGTACTTTTCCCATTCACACCACACCATAAATCACTCTCCTGGATGGCGTCCATTCTCAGTGTACAAAGGACACTCGTGCACTTTGCTGGATTAGTAGGAAGACACTTTGATGCGTTTCTCCCTATTGGGTTTCTTCAGAAATACTCTCTCTATCTCATATATCTCTGTCTGTCTCTCATATCTATCTATCTATCTATCTATCTATCTATCTATCTATCTATCTATCTATCTATCTATCTATCTATCTATCTATTTATCTCATACTTTGACTATCTATCCAGGGCCGGCGTTACCTGCTCCACTGGGGAATGCGGTGCATCCCGGTGCCATGCTGGATAGCTCTATGTAACAGCTGCAGCAGCTCATACAGAAATTTCCTGTATACACATGAAGGAGCAAGAGCGCTGCAAAGGAGGAAGGAAATAAATACACAAAGGTAAGTAAATTGGGGAGAGGCTGGAGAAACATGATGAGGAATACTGAGGGGGGCTGGAGGCACATGATGGGGAATACTGAGGGTGGTTGGAGGCATATGATGGGGAATAATGAGGGGAACTGGAGGCACATGATGGGGAATACTGAGGGGAGCAGGAGGCACATGATGGGTGATACTGAGGAAGGCTGGAAGAACATGATGGGGAATACTGAGGGGGGCTGGAGGCACATGATGGGGAATACTGAGGGGGGCTGGAGGCACATGATGGGGAATACTGAAGGTAGCTGGAGGCATATGATGGGTGATACTGAGGAAGGCTGGAAGAACATGATGGGGAATACTGAGGGGGCTGGAGGCACATGATGGGAGATACTGAGGGGAGCTGGAGGCACATGATGGGGAATACTGATGGGGCTGGAGGCACATAATGAGGAATTCTTAGGAGGGTCTGGAGAGACATGATGGGAATACTGGGGGGTGGCTGCAGAGACATGATGGGGATGCTGGGAGGCTTGAGACACATGAGGGGGATACTGTAGGGGCCTCAGAGACATTATGGGGACATTGGAGGGGCTTCAGAGATATGATGGGGATACTGGGGGCTGCAGAGATATGATGGGGATACTAGGAGACTTGATACACATGATGGGGATACTGGGGGGCTGCAAAGACATGATGGGGATACTGGGAGACCTGAGACACATGATGTTGATATTGGAGGGGCTTCAGAGATATGATGGGGATACTTGGGGGCATCAGAGACATGATGGTGATACTGAAGGGGGAGCTGCAGAGACATGATAGTGATACTGAGGGGCTGCAGAGACGTGATGCGGATACTGAGGGGCTGCAGAGACATGATGGGGATGCTGGGGGGTGCTGGAGAGACATGATGGGAATACTGGGGGGGTGCTGCAGAGACATAGTTGGGCTACTGGGAGACTTGAAACACACGATGGGGATACTGGGGGTAGGGCTTCAGAGACATGATGGGTATACTGGGGTTGGCTGGAAGACATGATGGGAATACTGGGGGGGGGGAGGCTTAAGACACATGATGGGGATACTGAGGGGCAGCAGAGACCTGATGGGGATACTGAGGGGCTGCAGAGACATGATGGGGAATATTGGGAGACGAGACACATAAGGGGGAGAGATTGGATGATTATATACACTGTGCACACACACAAACTGGATAACTGCTTACAAGGTTGTGCTTCTATTGTATTATGGTTACAAATGTTTTCTGTTTTTGAAGCGTTTTTTAAACTGCATTGTAGTCACAAGAATGTTGAATTTATTGTACAGTGGTTGGAAGGATGCAATCTGTATTGTATGGTGACCTGTATGGTATAGCGGTCACTACGATAATGTCTGTAAGGTATGTGTCCCTAAGATATATAGTCTGTATTTTGTTGCAGTTTTTAGGATGAAATGGGAATTGTGTAGTGGAGACTAGGATGCTGCCTGTATTGTATAGTAGCGGCTATGATTTGCTTTTTTTATTGTGGTTATAGGATTGTGATAGTTTTATGATGCTTACATGGGACCTGAATCACAGTTAATTAAATGCTACTTTTTAGGTGTGTATATATAGGAAAGGATATAATGCGCATGCATAGTAACTTATTATATGCAATCTATGTTGGACTTAGGAACGGGACTGCTGTGAATCACCACTACGAACCTACTGCTGCAAAGTTTGCAGTAACTTAAGAAGGAAGGGGCGTGCCGGGAAAACTAAAGAACTCACATAAGAAGATTGGGTGGAGGGAGGCATTTAGTGATCGCAACTGGGAGTGAATAGCCAGAAACATTATTATAGATAGAAGAATGAACTAAAGAGGTGAGTGAACATATTGTTATATCTATCTAGGAGATAGATGGGGGCACAGGAGGAAGATAGCAATATAAAATGGGGCACATAAAGGTGGGCATCATAGGAGGCTGGGCACATAAAAAAGAGCACAAGAGGAGGCTGGGCACATAAAAGGGAGCACAAAAGGAGGCAAGCAATATAAAATTGGGCACATAAAAGGGGGCATCAGAAGAGACTGGGCACATAAAAGGGGACTCAGGAAGAGGCTGAACACATAAAAGGGAGCATCAGAAGAGGCTGGGCACATAAAAGGGGGCACAGGAGGAGGTTAGGCACATAAAAGGGGGCATAAGAGGAGGCTGGGCACATAAAAAGGGACACAAGAGGAGGCTGGGCATATACAAGTCTGCATGCATACTTTTCTTTTTAGCCCCTGCTAACAAAGATGTTTTCCAGTACAAATGTTCTTACTGTATTATTTTTTTTTTTATTTAACCGATTCGTGGGGGGGGGGGGCCAAAAAAACATGGGGGGTGACGGGCCCGGGGGGGGGGGCTGAAAAAAATGAGTGTGACGGGCCCCAAGATTTCTGGCTGGCAGGAGACGGCTGCACTGGGTAAGTAAATAAGTGTGTGTCTCTCCACAGTTTGTGTGTGTCTCTCCACAGTGTATGTGTGTGTCTCTCCACAGTTTATGTGTGTGTGTGTGTGTGTGTGTCTCCACAGTATGTGCGTGTCTCTCCAAAGTTTGTGTGTGTGTCTCCACAGTTTGTGTGTGTGTGTGTCTTTCCACAGTTTGTGTGTCTCTCCACAGTTTGTGTATGTGTGTGTCTCCACAGTTTGTGTGTGTGTGTGTCTCCACAGTTTGTGTGTGTGTGTGTATCCACAGTTTGTGTGTGTGTCTCTCCACAGTTTGTGTGTGTGTGTGTGTCTCTCCACAGTTTGTGTGTGTGTGTGTCTCCACAGTTTGTGTGTGTGTGTGTCTCCACAGTTTGTGTGTGTGTGTGTCTCCACAGTTTGTGTGTGTGTGTGTCTCCACAGTTTGTGTGTGTGTGTGTATCCACAGTTTGTGTGTGTGTCTCTCCACAGTTTGTGTGTGTGTGTGTCTCCACAGTTTGTGTGTGTGTGTGTGTGTGTGTGTGTGTGTGTGTCTCTCCACAATTTGTATATATATATATATTCCGGCTCCTTGAGACTTCAACGGTAACTTTTTGGCTCTAAGGGCCAGTCTGGTTGGCCATCCTGCTTTAGAGCATAAACACTACAACTGAAGCTCTATCCTGTTAATAACAGTTTGTAATCCTCTCACTTGCAGAACATATTTGGAGACGTAGCAGCAGAGAGCTGGCTGCTTTGTACCCGACACCACGTGTTATTATTTACCTCCAATCCAGATTTCCTGTTTACTTGCGCATGTGAATTGAACGCATCAAACAATCTGTTACAGCACATGAATAGCAGAATGCACGGGTGTAGTACTAATTTCCGACGCTAAAAATCCCGACGTTAAAAATACCTCCACCAGGGTACCGACAGTGAAAATT
>WWET01001203.1:360644-372754 GCA_011038615.1 Limnodynastes dumerilii
TTTGTTCACACACTACACGCAGCGCTGCATGGTTAGAAGTCTAACCATGTTGTGCCATGTTGTGCTGATAGAACTACAAGGGTCAGCTTTGCTGATCCTTGTAGTTCAATCAGTACAGCATGGCTAAGGCTTTCAGCCATGCAGCACTTAGGTTTTACACAGACAAAAACACATGTCTGTTATATGGACATGTGTTTTTGTCAGTCCCGAGAGGAAATTACAATAGAATCGCATCTCTCTGGCTGCGATTTTATTTTTGTAGATTTCTAGGTGATTTCACCGCGATTCTGTGAAGTCTTCCTTAATGAATAACAAAATTTGTATCTCTACCATTACAAAAAATCAGGACCGCGATTTAAACACAGGCGATCCCAAATCACACTCAAATCGCGTGATCGAGTTTAATGAATATGGTTTGGCGTTTTTTTGCCCCAAATCACGCGATTTAGGCAAAATCGAGTTTAATGAATGAGGCCCTGAGTGTTTAGCTGGCGTGACATTTCTTTGTGTGATTTTCTAATGCGCATGCTCGGAGCCGAGATGCAAGCATATGCTACCTATTCAAATCCCAGCATAAATGGCGGTATAGCGGCTTGCATACTGAAGGGCATTTTATGGACGTGTGCATGTGGAGGCACATAGTCAATTAACTGGCTGGGCGTGACCCGCAACTGCACCCAATCCACATTTGAGGACAACCGGCCCTGTGTTCCAGATATGTTAAAACATTTGCACTTGCTAGGGGTCATGCCTCAGTGATTTACCGGTACATATCTTCATGGCACTCATGGCATAAGAAATATAATGCGTAAACACTCCTATTTACTTTTACAGTTTAAAAATTGCCCTGTACCTCCCAATGGTTTCTAAGGTTATAAAAAAAACCTAAGCATTTTTATTTTATTTATTTTTCCTGTTGACAAGTGCATTGTTAATATGACAAAAAATGTAATTTACACAAACCACAATAATTTTTTGCTATTGTATATGGCACCACTAAAAAGTTTTTTGTTTTCTTTTGGCATTCACATCATACATGCTTCAACTTCTGACCTTACAATACCTCTTAGCAAACAAATCACACTACACACTGTAAAGGATATTCCTGTGCACATATTACAATTGCATAGATGTCAGTACCATTGACTATATGTTAGGAGAGTGCTCACCAGGGCGCGGAGTATCACCAGAGCCTGGTGTTCACTGGAGCCCCTGATGGTGGGGACAGTCTGGGCTGCAGGACAAAGGCAGGTCGTGGCCCCCGATGGACAACTCCTATGCGTAAGGGTAAGAACATTGAACAATGCAAGGAAGCAGAAATACCCAAAATGAATAAGCACAGCACCCAAAGAAACAATGAGACCTACACGGGGGGAACACTCACACAAATACCATATAACAGCAGACAATCAAAACAGAGACAAGGTTCAAGGAAGGATGGGAACACAGAGGAACACAGGGATCAATAAGGACGGGTACTCAACAATCAAGAGAAAAGCAGACGAAAAGACTAGGAGAAGAGACAGAGAGAGCAGAGATGCCAGCATAAACGCTCTAATCGGCAAGGAGCTACAGCTGCTCTTGCTGATGCCCTGGGATTGGCTGTGACTGTAGTGCCTCCTGCCCGACAATGATCTGCGTCAAGATGGCGGCGCTTGCGAGGCGTCAGAAGAGTGTCCTGGCTGCTAGGCGACCGCAAGATGGTGGGCCTCTAGACCTGCTGAAGGAGAAGGAATGCTGTACGGGACTGTGGCATCAGAGGTGAGTAACATCCTATCGTGTGTAACACTATGGGCCTGATCCAGAACAACGCTTGTAAGTGAATTTACGCGTGGCGGAGATGTAAAATCGCCTTTTGGTAAGTACGGTGCATGTGCACCATAGAAAATACGCTCAGAAGCGTAGCGTAATTGTTAACGTATGGGCCATTCACGTATGTGTCACGTAAATACTTACGTGTTTTACTTTTACGTTAGTCCAAAATACATCTGAATTACATAAAGTAGGCGGGGTTTATATTTAAAGTGTACAGTATGGGCGTGCTTAGCTGCGTAAATTCGTGTTGCCCATACGTACGTGTGCATATCACTGCGGTTACGTTGGGAAAAGTTAAGGTAGGGTTTGGAAAGCGTATCTTGACAAAATACGTACGTTCAAGGGGTGTGCCTAGGGGAGTGTATAGAAAGTACGCACACGAAAATATGCTACCCGAATAAATGTACGGCAAACGTAGTTCTGGATCTACCCCAATATGTGTAAATACATACATCAATATATATTTTATTATACTGCAAAGTGCATTGACATATTCCAATTGACTTCAGGACTGGAAAAAGTTAGAACAATGTTGAAAACAAACACGTTATTCACCTGATTAATCAAAATTAATTGCAGCATAAGTATGAAAGTATGTGATGTTATTCTAGAGGACAAATATAAAAAATAACATAAGTATAAGCAAAAGTTAATATAATAGCAAAGATTCCAGAAATTCACCAAAATATGTGAGAAAGGTTTAGAACACGTACATTTTTTACCTTCCTGGGTTTGTGATGTGGTTTGTTATGTGCCTAACAATATAATGTTAAAACAACTTTACACGTCATTTGTTTTATACGTACATTTAGAAATGCTCTAAAAAATATGTTTTGCATTTACCTTTCCTAGAAATCTTGGGATCACTATCAGGCTGCCATGTTCCCAAATCTGTGGTCCTCCTGTGAATCAATTGCCGGAAGCACCAACCTTTTATATTTTGTTACTATTCCAGTACACAATATGCAGTATTCATGGATGTTAATACAGGGGTTCACATAAATGAGTTAGCATCATGGAGATAGGAATAAAATACAATCGAAATGTTTTCTTTTGGAAACAATAAAACATTTAGACCTCCATGACTCAATACTACATACAATTTTAAGATTAGTCCAATGATGCAGATACCACCGACAGATCCACGGATATTAATCCAGTTTTAGATCCCAATGTCCCATGTATCCTTCTGTCCTCCAGAATGTCAATAGCATATAAAAAGATATAAACATGAGACAATAGTGTAATACATTCCTAAAATCTGGTGGTTGATTCACTCACAATCTTAATCTCTCTCCTTTAAGCCTCACTTGTTATATTGGGCTAGATCCAGACCTTGTTAAGTGCATGAAGTTAGTTACTCAAGGGCTAAACCATGTTGATTTCAGGGGGAGCCAAGTTAATTGTATGAAGGGATATATCTTTGAATTGCTTACTGCACACAGATACTGACCAGCTATACTATCACACTATTATGTAGACTTGGGATAGGAAACATCACCTCTCAACACTAATACTGTTTGCAACAGATGAAATATGACTCCCCTGAAATCAACATGGTTTAGCCCAGGAGTAACTAATTTCATGCACTTAATAAGGTCTGGATCCAGCCCTTTCTCACGGGTCTGAAGGCTGCTTATCCATATAGAATTGAGTTGTGCTTGTCTTTTTGTAAGGTGGGTTCCACAAGAGAACATTCTTGATTTTTATGTGTAGTTACTGGAAGAGTTGAAGACAGATTATATTGTATTCCCATCTCCTTGATTTATGCTAACTAATTTATGTGAACCTCTGTATTAACACCTGTGAATACTTCATCTTGTGTACTAGAATAGTAATGATATATAGAAGGCGTAAATTATTTCAGTTAGGTCAGCAAGGTTGAGGACCTCTGTGTGATTTGAGAAGTAGAGTCATTTCTATTTCTATAGGGTGAAGTCAAAACTACCCTTTATTTGTTGTTTCTTCAGCCACACACCTTTTGAGTGTAGGTCATATCTCTAGTAATCCTCTTTCTTCCCGGAAGCACCAACCACTACACAGGAGTGAGATTTAATATATTCACTAGTTCCTTGTTCATGCCTCCTCGTATCTCAGAGCTTGTCTTTGAGGTGATGTTTGATCTGAGCCTTGGCTGCAGCCGACATTGGCCTTCTGCCATGATAGAATTTTTCCATCAAAAGTATCACCAGCGTTTTTACCTCAGTGTGGCTGAAGTTTGGCTGCTGACGCTTGGAGGAGGAGAGCCAGCTACAGCCTGCTGTCTCCCCATCCAAATCGTCCATGTTAATGAATGTAGCTGAAAATATAATTGACAGCTATTGCTACATAACACAGGAGATTGGCAGTACATAGCCTGAAATGGGTCATTGGATGCACGCAATAGACACGCAAGCATTGCGCCATGTGATTAACACATGAAAGTTTTCTAAATAGTTAGTGTTCATTGTGGAATCCATATGTACCTCACTAGTTTAATGAATGACATAAATGTATGTGTTAATTAGCTGCAACCTGAACAGGGTGTAAATATAGGCATAAAGTTATATATTTCTTATAGCTAAATTCTTCAATAATGAGGCATTAAATCAAATTATTGTTATTGTTTTTGGGGACAAACATCTTTATTTTTATCTTTATCTATTATGGTGTTTAAAAAATGTTTTAGACTTAAAAAAAAGTATTGTACATGATTCTTGATATTATAGTAAATGACATAACGAACAGAGAAGAAATAATGATTTATGATTCTTACAATTCAGAAATGCGCATCATTTTCATAAATGACACTTTGTAAGGCATATGAGGTTAATCCGGAAGTGCAAAAACCCTTATTAACGTAGTGATGTATTTCTAGCACAACTTTTCAAATTATTAAGTTTTTGAGTGCGATTTCAACCTTGTCCAGAACTGAATTGGAAGTACATATGAGAAATGGCTGAATATAGATACAGAGTATGGTCCAGATTCACAGTTATGTAGTTTTTGTCTTACATACGTTGCTTTAAGAATTGAGCTACTACGCATGTATAGTAGTATCTACGTACCATTTCTGTACGTAGATTGCATAAATAAGCTACTACGCATGTATAGTAGCTCAATTCTTAAAACAACGTATGTAAGATAAAAACTACTTAACTGTGAATCCAGACCTTCATGGGCTATGTAATGTACATATGTCATTCATTTTGCACATTACATGCCTCCTGCCTAGTCAGTTGGTACTTAGTGTTACTAAGGATGAGGAAAGGGTTGATCACATCATCCTTATTAATGTTTTGGGCTTGAGGCAGTGATTGGCTTTAAATCACTGCTTCAAACCAGACCTGGGAGATTTGCTGGCTCTCCCAGTTTCTCCTGGATATTCTGGGAGAATAATAGCACATAGAATGTACAAAGTGTCAGCAGTATGAAAATCCTAATTAAAGACAGCACTCTCACACCTCCACCTTTTCTCTCCAAGCCCCAGTCTCTCTTGTCTCAAACCAATTTCTTATCAATCCCTTTTTTTCTCACCCTCATTTCTCCTCATCTACGTCACTTACTTTGTCTTCCTGAGGCTCCACAGGCATAGATGCTCTGTAGTGGGATGATGTCTTTGTGTTTCTGCCGTCTGTCTTCAGCTGGAAGGAGCATCACAATTCTGACCTATGGTCACATGACAAGTCAGCATCATGTTGCTCCGAGCAGCTGAGAAAGGCAGACTGCAGGTGCACACACACATTTCTTGACCTCCTGATGTTGATGGGTCAGGTAATTTGTTTGTTTCAGTGCCACGGCTCTAGAAGACATTGAAGCAGTGCAGTTGCATGGTGCACTGAAGTTATTTAGCTGGTTCTGGTTACATGGCTTGAACATTGCATTAGCCAGGGGCCATGTCACAGGTGAGGCATTGGACATGTGTTGTACCCACTGTCATTAACCTTGGTTTAGAAAAATGAAATGAGATTTTATATCTAATTAGCAGTTTCTGTATCCTTTTATGCCTAATAATCATACCTTTGTGCTTAGCACTGTTCTGAATTGGAATACAAGACAGTATATTGGCAAATTATTGGAACATTTGTTCAGCAAATGTAATTACTGAGGATAAACTGCATGGAATGTTTCCGTAAAAATGAATTCACAAGTTTCTAAGCGAGCTGTGCGCCAATCTCAATTAGAGCAGTGATTTCACAACCCTAATTAGAAATGTCATTTGGTTACAAACATTTCTTATAATCTCTAAAAACGAAGCTTTAAATCTTTGCTTGTTATCTGATATGTATTTATATTAAGATAATGTGAAAATATCATGATAATTAAAAAAAACTAAAGGCATTTCTGTAGAGAAGGGTAACGTCTTGAGGCCTGCCATGAACACAAAGTGCTTTCATTCATGTAAAGTAAATGACATCTTATAAATTTCAAATGTAAAACTGTAATTACCGTGGACTGAATCCAGACTTACAAAATGTGTCCGTGTTCTGCAGTTTGTGAGCACAAAACACTGGCATTCAGCACTGTGTGTGTGCAACAGAATTTTGGCAGAGATCCTGATCCCCAGGGTCCAGACTTCCACGCTGGATGTTTTATAATGGCGGTGCAGGAAAGGCAGGGTTGTTTATGGTGTGCACACTGGGTGGTATTTTTCATCCTTTGTGTTTTATTCAGATTTTCAAACTGTCCCGATTTTGGACCGTATCCAGACTTAATAAAGTTCGCATGCACGCAGTGTGTGTAAGTTGGTGTTTTTTTGTGATCTGTGCATGTGCAGCTTTTGTCTGTCTCTATTTCGAATAATAGCCATTTCTGAATTTTTTTTTTTTATGTGTAAGTATGCTGATTACCCATTCATTCTCAGAAGCCACTGCCCGCTAGACCCATTGGACTGCCGCCCGCTGCAGACCCCACCGGGAAAGGGTTTGGGTAAATTTATACTTACTATTTGGAGCTTTATCTTCGGTACTCCAGGGAGGCAAAAATACAATCACTTTATCAGCCAGTTCGGAACTGGCTGGGAGAGAACGGCCCTTCCGTTCTCTGCAGACACCCACAAACGGAATTCATGCTGTACGAAGTTGATTTCTACACATACACATCTTTGTATAACAGGGCGTGACAATACTCCGTATGTGGGAGAATACGTAATGTGGGGGAGGCAATCAAATTGTACAGTATGGGCTGGGATAGGCACTTCCACATGTGCATTCGCTATGTCCACACAATGATCTGCACAGAGAAGTTAAGGTAGGGCTATGGGATGTGGAAGTCAGTTCCGTTCATCAAAGGGGACTATCATGGGAGTACACTTGCCACATAAGTGTGGACTTTTGCTATTCTGTGCATTCCTAAAACACTCTTAAGTCTGAATATAATCCTTTGGGTGGGGACAGTGCAGAAATCTTATAATAGGATAGCCTCCCCTCCCCCACAGCAGAATTGAAGGTCTGGATCCGGTCCCATGTTACTAAGGTATTTTTAGACAATAAAGGCTATATATCACGGACTCAGGGATTAGGGTATCCACTCTGAGTTCCCGGGGACGTGATAGTGGTTCAGTGGTATATTAAAAGCTGGAATGCTTTATGTAAAGCTCATGAGCTAGTAGGCAGAACTTTAATGGGTAAAGGATGTTACTAGACTAATCTTGGCTTGGCTTGATCTGGATTGGACAGGACCAGGACAAGACTGGACAAGCTTGACTTGACCTGAACTGGGCCAGGACTGGAACTGAACTGACTTGGCATGACTTGACCTGGACTGGACCAGGACTGGAACTGGACAGACTTGGCTTAACTTGACAAGCTTGACTGGACTAGATTAGAACTGGAATGGGACAAGCTTGACTTAACCTGGACTGCGCCAGTACTGGACTTGACCAGGACTGGATCTGGACTTGACCAGGGCTGGATCTGGACTTCACCAGGATTGGATCTGGACTTGACAAGCTTGATTGGACTAGACTTAACCAGGACTGGATCTGGACTTGACAAGCTTGACTGGATTGGACTTAACCAGAACTGGGCCTGGACTTGACAGACTTGGCTGGACTGGACTTGATTAGGACAGGGCCTGGACTTGACAGATTTGGCTGGACTGGACTGGAAAAGTACAGGACCTGGACCTCACAGACTTGGCTGGACTTGACCAGGACAGGACTTGGACTTGACAGTCTTGACTGTACTGAACTTAACCAGAATAAGACGTGGACTTGTCAGACTTGACTGGACTGGACTTGACCAGAACAGGATCTGAACTTGACAGACTTGTAGTTTGTAAAGACTGAATGTCGCACTCAAATTGTATAATTCTTCATACCCAATTTTCAATCACTTATGCATACAAAGTTGGTACTAATTTATAGTGGAATTAAAGGAAGGGAGTTCTAATAATGTAAGGGATCCAATGCTATAATAAACAAAGTAATAAGTTAGGGTATATTTATCAGCCCTTCAGTACTACTCTGCCCCTGAATACAGATACTGAACTAGAATAAAGAAAGCAAAGAGGGTACTAAAAAGTGCACTCTATTAGTCCACTAACTAAGAAATCAATTAAATGTTTTATAATTTATTGGTATGTATTAAAAATATCAGAAATCCAACTATGAATAATTTAAACATATTCATAGTTGGACTTCTGATATATTTAATACATACCAATAAATAATATACATTTTAAATGATTTCTTAGTTAGTGGACTAATAGACTGCACTCTTTAGTACCCTCTCTGCTTTCTTTTTTCTAGTTCAGTACTTGATAGACTTGACCAGGACAGGACCTGGACTTAAACTTGAACTTGGACAGACATGACAGGCTAAACTGAGAATGCTGCAGCGCTACTCAGGAAGCTGGGCTTCACCATAAGAGTCTGGGGACAGGAGCCTGTCACTATAAAAAGGTGCACCTCCTAGAGCGGGCATGGCCGGGGAGTGCTGCCGATAGGCAGCCTCTCACACAGTAAGTCCAGTGTGATGTGACACTATATACTTTATGGATCCTGTCAACAATTATTCTTCATTTATTTTTGGTTATCTGTGTATTAAACAAATTACCTTTCATGTGACTTGACTTTTCATGTGACTAGACCTTTAACGTTACCACAGTTCAACAATAAATTAGCAGATAATTATAAAATATTGTATTAATATGTATGTTATGATATTTTTTTCTAGTTTATAATAAGATTGGCAATAACATATTGTATAGTTCTCATAGTTCCCTCATTCTAATTATAGAGTTTATTATATTCAACCCAAGTTGTTTATCCATCAATTAATTTGCTTCCATATTTTGTTAAACATAATAAGTTTGAACCATCCTTATTTGCAACTGTTAAATGTAATAGTGTTGTAATTAAATATTTTTTTTTCTAGTCTGGGAAAACAGTATTGTAACTTTGTGTATTTTATAAAGTAATATATACTTCTCATGGGAAAGTACATTTTAATATGCAGAAAATGTAATTCAGGTCTGTAAGATTGCTTAAACAAAACTCATTTATATGCTATTTAAGTATAGACTGTCATATATAAAAACTTAAGGCTGTCCCGGTTCCAATAATTATGGTTTTCATGACTAAAGGGGAGAACTCAATTACGCTGAAAGTTGTGTAGTTGTTAGGATGTATGCATAGGCATCGGAACAGGGGGTGGGGGGCATCTGTCTGGCACTGTCTCTGTGCAATCTTCTGTCGATTTCTCCTCTCCTCCACAGCAGCTCCAATCCTTCTGAGTAACACTGGTGTGACCCCAAGGTCACGTCAGCATCATTCAGTGAGCATAGAGAGCGCTGCATGGAAGAGGAGAAAAAGCTTCAGCATGGTAAGTTTGTAATTGGAAGGGGTGGGCATACCAAATGGAGAGGGGGACACCAAGGGGAAGGCTAAGTTCTCCCCCACAACAAAAAATGTTGGGACACCCCTGGATGGGTGTGGGACTCCGGTCCGAACGGCTAATTTTCGAATCCGTTTCCTCCCAGTTGCGAACCGGCTGGGATTTCGATTGCATATGCCTCGATGATGCATAGCAATCGATCCACGGAGCACCGAAAGCTCTGTGTTCCGAAATAGTAAGTAAAAATACTCCTTTCCCTAATTATAACCCTAACCCTCCACTCTCACTACATTAACCCTAACCCTCCCTTCCTGGCAGCCTGACCCTAACCCTCCCTTACTTTCAGCCTGACCCTAACCCACCATCTCCAGCAGCCTGACCCTAACCCTCCCTCCCCTGCAGCCTGACCCTAACCCTCCCTACCCCGCACAGATAGTTTACTCACCTGTCCCTTGGTCCGGCGATATCCGGTGGAAGTGCGGCTGAGGGACATCGCTGTTTTCTGATGAAACTCTGCTTTATTCGAAATAGGGACATCCGAAAAGAAACTTTTTCGGAAAGCAGAGTTTCTTAGCGGGGAGTGACAACACCCCTGGATGCATGTCACAGGCACTTCAGTACCCCAGATGTCATGGTGGACTCAGCGATAATATCTACGTATTTCAACCTTCATGGAATATTATGGAAGAACCTCCAGGCAATATTTTTCACAACCATTACCAAGTGTCAATTGAGCGATACAATGCTGCATTACTCCTGCATTTAGCAAGGTGTTAATTATATTGAGTCAAAATATAATTAGAACATAATGGTTTTATTTAATAGAATGTCATTGTGAGGCAGCCACATAGCCTTGAATGCAAAATTACAAAATAATGAATGTAATTTCCTTTTTTAATTGAGCAATTCAGAGACATTGGACTGGATTTTAAAAGTTCTAACCAAGCAGACCTCTGAGTCACAGTGGCTGAGGAGATCTGCTATTGGGTCAATGTACGATCCTTGTTACCATAACACTCTCCTCACACTTAAGACTTTCCACCAACAGGACCCTACCTAAATAATAGAAAATGGGACAAGTGTGTAAATGAGGATCGTGCATAAGGACTTAGCCAAGCCCTTACTGTACAACGTAAATACACTACCCACATGCACCCTGCGGACATACTTTCAGTATGTTGCCCCGTCCTGTCCCACCGTCGGAACGACTTGCTGCATGAACGTTTGGCTCTTGAGGATCTAGATCTGTGCTGGAAGACGGTAGCGTGCGCGTAAGCGCATGAAGAATGTGGACATTTTCCGCGTGCAGCATGCGAATTATGACCACAACTATTAAATCAGGATGCGGCCCATTGTCATTTTAAAGAGGTGTTACTTTTATTAATCAGTCAAAGTATATTTTTATCTAAATCAGAAAAGTCACTTATCATTTGTACTCATGTTGAGTATACGACCTCATTATTTTTTAAGCTTATTTTCTGCACACTGTGTTTCTGTTACTGTATGTTTGCTATAAGCTGCGCAATTAGATATCTTTACAGTATTGTATCTCTCTGCACTGTACATGTCATTTTACATAAATAACAGTAGTGGATGCTGACCCCTCTGTGTTATGTTTGAGTGGAGACTACGCTATCAGGAAAAATTCATTATAAGGTTATGTGCTCTAGGACAGTGAGGGCATTTTTAATCTGTTCAATTTAAGTATAAATAGAAGGGAACATTTTAATGTTGTCAGGATGCTGTGTTCTCTGAAACACTGTGTGGATCACTCTATGATGAGACTTATTATTTATTAATCTCATGACTATAGAACATCGGCTCCAGTTGTCATACGATTTTATATTCATAATTTGAATGATTTGAATGAAAATTTGAATTAGTTCGAAAATAAGCCAAACCTTTTACCTTTACGGGTATTGCTATTGATTGTATACCATTAATCCTAAATGTAATTGTAACACAAATGTCGGTAGAATTACATTTAGGATTAACTGCTGGGCACTAAAGAGTAGATGAACAGGGTCCACTACAGTGGAAGAGATAACAAACAGAACTCCAGAGTACACCTGAGTAACTGCAGGATGATAATAGCAAGAGACAGCAGGTGTATAAAGACAGCAGCAGGTGGCTACAATGTTGTAATAAGTGCACAGCGGGCAGAGTCCGAAGAACTGACTCACACCACACACTACACACTGGGGGTGGACACAGTGGAGATGGAAACACCGGAGAGACACAATGGAGAACACACACGGTGTTACGCGCCGCAGGGCGCCCGCGGCGTGTAACGGTGCTCCCCCGCTGTCCGCATCTCCCGTCTATTCTTTACCTCATCTGACGGCTGCGGGCAGCGCGTGCTGTCTCTCCCCTGCTCCTGGGCGCCGCCATCTCCCTGCTGACGGCGTCCCCTCGTTCCCATGGCAACCTCCCGCTCTCCAATCAGTATAGGAGGCGGAGGTTGCCATGACTCTGTGT
>WWET01001203.1:390535-410633 GCA_011038615.1 Limnodynastes dumerilii
TCTCAAAGAGACTTTAAAACACAAAATCCAAAAGGAGGCTGCTCAAATCATTTTGTTAAAGTAATATACACGGCAGGTGCACTAGGCAGGGAATTTGTACAAAAAGCAAGGCATTGCCTTGCACTCTAGCCATTACTCAGTAACTAAATATGCATTTCTATCTTTAAAATAAAAACCAGAGAATTAGTTACAAAAATCTGCAGAAATTTGATAAGCTGCTCCGCCAACATCAAGGCTTCTCTGTGGGAGCAGTCCTAACTCTAATCTTAACTCTAAATAGAGCCCCAACTTTGGGTCAAAAATCCAATTTCTTTTCAAACCAAGAGCATACCTCATGGAGGCTCCCTGGGCCTCCAATGCTTATCTGTGAGGGAGTGTGGTCTCAGATGGTGAGTGGGGTACTCACCATGAGAAAAACCAGAACTACCTCCACCATCCCACGTAAAAGAGGGAAGAGAGGAGGCAATAAAAATCTTAGGCGCAAAACATATAGAACCAAAAAACGAAATAGATGTATCACAGATAGGAACAATACCCCTATTGCTCACACTACGTCCATTTTTAACTTAAGTAAACATGTTTTAACTCAGGATGAAAAACAAGTGTTAGAAAAGGGTTTAAAATATGCTCCCACAAACACATCTAATGACTTCGAATTATTCCTTGATACTCAAAAATTTGTAAGGAAACTTACTCTTAAAATTTTTTTTAACAATCCCGACAATAATAAGAATGATGTCCCGTTAGATGAGCCCCAAATTCCCCCCACAAACCCAGAACCCAGTACCATCTCAGGGAGTAAATTTAAAACTAAATCTAAATTCTTCCCCAAACACAAAAGGGGTAATTTCATAGAAACCTTTGAAAAACTAGTGATTAAGGATTTTAAAACTATGCATGCTAACACACATAGGAATATTCATCACAACCTTACGAAAAAAGAAAGACAGGCCATAGATTCCCTAGGGACCAACAAAGACATCATTATTAAGCCAGCGGACAAAGGAGGCGGACTGGTCATTATGGACAGAGATAATTATCAAAAGGAGGTAGAATGTTTACTTAAAGATAAAGAAACATATAAGAAACTTAAAACCAATCCGACCAGTAATCTCCTCTCCTATTTGAGTTCTTTCTTAACCAGGTTTTTAGATGCAGGCACCCTCACTAGTGAAGAGAGAAACTTCCTTTTTAACCCTGAACCCTCAATCCCGGTTTTATATATTTTACCAAAAATCCATAAGAATCTTAATAATCCCCCCGGATGACCCATAGTGGCTGGAACCGACTCCATGATGGCTAATCTGTCTGCTTTTATAGATTTTTACTTACAAAATTTTATGGGGAAAATTAAATCTTATCTCAAGGACACCAGGGACATTTAAATATTCTAAAAGATATTGATTGGCACGAGGGTTATAAAATAGTTACGGCAGATGTCAGCTCTCTTTATACTATTATCGACCATGAAAAGGGGGTTGAATCTGTACAGAAGTTTCTAAGGAAGTCGGAGTATTCTCCAGAACTCCAAGACTTTTTAATTGAAGGGATCCAATTTATTTTAAACAACAACTATTTTCATTTTAACGATGAGTTTTATCTCCAGATAAAAGGGACGGCCATGGGGACCAGGTTTACCCACTCCTACTCCAACATTTTCATGGCGGTATGGGAAGAAGAGGCAATGAAAATGGCATGGGGAAACCTGGTCCTATGGAAGAGATACATAGATGACATTTTGTTTTTATGGAAAGGCAAGGATGAAGCCCTGGAGAATTTCTGCTGAAAGGACAATTTCAGAGGGTGAGGAGAAACTGCACGGACCAGGAAATATGTGGGGACCAGCTTAGAACCATGAAAGTACAATTTCAAGAAAAGGGCTACGATAGCGAAGTTCTGGAACAAACTATGAACCAAGTCCTACAGATGGACAGGGAATCCATGTTAGTCCCCAAAACTTCACAAAGAGAAAATAAGAATAAGAAAATACCCTTTATCACCCAATATAATGGCGACCATAGACGCATCAAGAATATTTTGTCTAAACACTGGCACCTCCTCCTACAAGACTCAGACTTAACCTCCCACTTATCCAATAGACCAGACCTTATTTTTTAGAAAAGCCCCAAATCTACAGAATAAACTGGTTAAGTCCAATATCATTGACAATTTCCATAGAAGCCACATAAGGAACAAGGGCTTCTATCGGTGCGGATCCTGTATCATGTGCCGTACCTGTCCCACCAAAACCCTCCAAAAAACAGAATCCATCATCTCAAAAAGTAACGGGAAGACCATCCAGATTAAAGAATTTATCACCTGTAATTCTCGGAACTGCATATATGTACTGGAGTGTAGTTGCGGACTCCAGTACATAGGCAGAACTTCGAGACCCTTGAAGGTCAGGTGGGGAGAACACGTCCAAAACATTAGGAAGGGTATGGTCACGCATTCTGTCCCATCCCATTTTAAAGATCTACATCATTGTGACCCATCCAGCATTGTGAATTTTATGGGTATAAAATTAATCCAAGACAACTGGAGAAAAAAGAATACGGAAACCAGATTAGCTCGCACAGAGATGCAATTAATATATGAGATGGATACTTGCACCCCAAAAGGTCTCAACCTGGATTTCGAACCAAAGTGGTTCTTATAACTATTTTAGACCTAGTTTTGACCCCCCCTCCTCCTGTCGATCGCTTCCGCTGAACTTCCGTCCCAGGAGTACATCCACACCTACGATCACACCAGCCTGGCTACACCCAACCTCCGCCGACCTTGGAAGTTAAGCAGGCATGGGCCCGGATAGTACCTGGTGAGGGGATCACCAGGGAATACCGGGTGTAGCAGGTGCAATCACGTCCCAGGGGCATGTGGGATGGGAGTGCCGGTTCAGGAGTGAGATGAAATCTTGGAGCGCAACACTGGGGATCACGTACCATTCATGCATCTCTTCTATACATTAACTCCCCAACATGTATCTATATATAACTCCCCTCAGTAAGACCTACCCATTTTCCTACCACACCCTCATCTATCCTAGGGACTGCCAAGCCATTATGGAGTTTACGTTCCTGATCTACTTAGCGGCCCCTACATTACCATTCAACCCAAAACTCAAGTCATAAATCCTTGCCTTACTTCAGATCAGGACACGGGCACAAGAATCCCTCCTCATTTGTCCATATTATTTAACAATTGATCACTCATCCAGCAATTAATATAGTGGCTGTAAAGCCTTAGTCAGAACAATGGCCCTTTAAGACATCTAGAATTTCCAGTTCTTAATTTTATTTTAATCTTAATTTTTATTTTTACTTATACCCATATTTAAGCCCTTTTTAATATTTATTTCTAATTTTAATCTCATCCTTACTTCTATGTATTATCACATTCCAGTTCTTAACTTTATGTTCTACTTATATCTAAATCCAAGCCCTGTTTATTATTTAATTTCTAATTTTAATCTCTCTACCCCCATGTACCATCACATTAATCTAAACAATGTAGCTATATCACATGTCCATTCCTCTGGAGTATACTATGACTTTGTTGATAATTAGTCTGTTCAAAAATCAAGAGTGGATTACTGTATTATCTCATCTTATCAGTAGCGTGAGAGGCATTGTTCTAAGTACCTTGTAAGTTATTTTATTTATATTTTGATTTTGATTTTGAGCACCTTTTGATCTCATTTTTATATCACTACAGTTGCTCCAATCTCACATGTATGCATTTTTTACCCCTTTTTAATGTGGGATCTGGGATATGGAATAAACTATAAGCTGCTGGTAACCCTCCAGCAGAGGGTTAATTTCCAACACAGCCACCGTGAACAGCATCAGCCTCCAATCAAAGCCGGCTTAAATACCCCTCCCCTTCCAACCTCCACCTCACTCCTGGCTTGAGAAAGGGATCCGGCGATCCTGAATTGCGTAGCCTGCCACCCGCCCCGTCAGACAACGTGGACCTGTCTTACCAACATTGGCCCTATACGCATGCTGCCTCAGACGCCTTCAGTACGGACCTCGCACCATCACCCCGTAGAAGGACGCCTGCACACCGTTTACCAGCTCTTCGGGAGGATTCTCCCTGCGGTCAGCTACCCGGGACTGACCGCAGCAAAGGGAAGTACCACTCGTTACTATAGGACCAATGGTCCACGTGGACATTTGTTTTGATTTGTTTTGACTATCCCCATACCCCGTTTTACATCCTTATTGCCCCACAGCTTCATTATTTACGAATTGTTTGTGTTATTTGTTTAATAAATTCATTTTTGCCTTATATCACCTCTCTACTTCTTCCATAGACTAGAGGTTGGAAGGAATACCGTTGCTACAGGACTATTTTCAGGGCAATACAATAGGACCTTGTTTCATAACCTACAACAGCTTTTGGACTTGCTTAGTTTGATTGGAATGGGAATTTCTCTTTGTATCCATCCATAACTCTATATGTATATACACTGCCCACTGGGCTAGGAGGGCACACAGTTTTTAATATTTAATATTTATTTAACCTTTTTATTGATTTTTATTGAATGTATGAATTTATTTATTTATCCTAATTTATCCTAATTAATTTGCTTGTCATTTATCTTATCCACATTTGCCATACGGTACTCCATCTATACCCGCACTCTTTTTAGATATTTATTCATCCCCATTTGTATATATCTTTTCCCCTCCCCCCATATTAATCCATCTCAGGCAGCGCCTTTTTCCTCCCACCCTGTTGTTTCTTCCTGCTAGTATTATTAGGAGGCGTTGTAGATCCTCCCCAGTGGGATTTAAATTGCTGCAGCCTTTCCCAGCGCCAGTTATCTACCCTCATATACCTCATTGCTCGTTAGTACGCTTGTTTGTACTTACGCGCTGTTCATAACAGGCTAAGCACACCCATACTGTACAATTTAAATGCCTCCCCCTGCCTACATTCTGTATCTACATCAGAATTACGGCTTCTTTAAAATAAACACACCCATTCTTTCGTAAATACGCAAAGCTTAAGGCCGCCCGATTCTCAGCTCCAAAAAACAGCGAGTTGTGACAGGAAGTAGTCACTGGGCTCATGTGCAGATCGTATTTACTGGCGATTTTATGCTTACGATCGCCGTAAAAATGCACACAAGTGTAGGTATGGATCAGGCCCATAGGGCCTGATCCAGACCTACGGCCGCAAGCGATAGTACGCTGATCGTAAGCGAACATTCGTGAAAAAAAACGCACTACGCATGTGCAGTATGACAACTTCTGGTCGACCGAAGGACATGAGCGTACAGCGAGCAAATTTTCAGCGTATTTTTCGCCCAAGGGGCGTGCGTTTTATACGACGATAGTCCGGACGCTCGAGTTACTACACAGAGGCGGGGATAGCCATTTAAATTGTACAGTATGGGCGTGCTAAGCCCAGTACGACCAGCGTTTCGGTACGAAAATTCGCACGTACGCTGGAAAATCTTAGGGTAGGGTTCAGCCGGCGTAAGCAGGTACAATCAATGGGAGTGTTATGGGCGTGAAAGTTTATATGCCCGGGCGAACGTACGCTACGCTCGCGGGCGATTGCGGTCGTAGGTCTGGATCAGGCCCATAGTCTCTAAAAAATAATGTGAAAATCCTTGGATAAGGGGATATTCAAAAAAGACCTATCCTTAAAAATAGTTTTTATGCTGAAAATAATTGATCTTTCAAGTTGTTAAACATAATTCAATATTATTCAACAGAGTAAAATCCAGGCTAGATACAATGTAGATGTTGCAAATGTCAATGTATCAATTGTTACTGAGCAAAGCAGACAACAGAGACAAATGTTTCTTTCTATAGCTGTTGTATAATTGGTAGGTGACAAATGGTGTTTACTTATCTTTGACACTTGACGAATTTCAAGCAATAATAGGCTTAAATCTTCCTTCATTTCACTGTCCACTCTAGAGTGACATGCAGAGGGATCCGTATAATCGGCTGTTATTACCTACGCCAGGGAAGGGAAGCTTCTATATATCCAGAAACAGTATCAGCTATACTCAGCGTGTGGTCAGCTGTTAGTACCCACGCCGGGAAAAGAGGCTTGTATATGCTCAGAAACAGCATCGGCTTGTGGAGAGGTGCAGTCTTCTTTCTCCCGGGTTTTTCCTTACAAATTTGTGATCTCAATGGTGCAAACGGTAATGTCCATGATGCAGACAGCGTGGTCGGCAATTTGAACGCAAACAATCTCCCTTTTTCTACAGATCACTTGGCTAAAGGCAGTGAATAACAATCACAAAACTGACGTGTTTCATCCACTAAGGGATTTCTTCAGAGGATATGGTGTGAATAGGACTAATAGCTCTTGCTGTCTCTTTTAAAGGGCGCCATTTAATTAATCAATGAACACATGATGAGACAACCTATTCAGGAGTCATACATATTTCGCTCACCAAAGAAACTTCAATTGCCCATAATCTATTTGAAAGGTTTTTTTGCTCATGAGTATATACAGTATAAAATAAAAAACATATATATGTGTGGATAGATACATATATACAGTATATATAATATTCATAACAAAAAATGACAAAAAAAATGTAAAATGAAGAGAACATAAATAAAAAAATTTTTGAAAAAAATATATCATTATAAAGAATAAATATATAGGCGTGGAAACTGATTTCCAAACCTTTCTTCAGGGAATACACTTGGAAGAAAGGTTTATTAAACAACCTGAAACGTTGGAAATCAGTTTTCACGCCTGTTTCTGTCTTTGAGTGCCAGTCCTTGGAGATGTATATTGTGGCCTTTCCCACGGGGGAGTTCTCACTGACAGGGCACCGAAGCACGCTGTCAGCATCACTTTTTCCTACATTGGAGTTATGACCTATCTATTATATATATATAGTCAATCAAAAATACTTTATTTTAATTACACAAAAAATATATATAAAACACAAAGAAGGGGAAGGGACAGATAAAGATGCACTGCTAGGGCGGGAAAGAGAAAGATGCACTGTTCGGGCAACGTGCCTGACTGCTGATTTCAAAGTCCCAGCCTGAACACATTGCGCATGCGCAGTATTTTTTATGCTGGGACTTGACATTTTCAAAGTCCTCAAAAGGAGTCATTGCTCATGCACAGGACTTCATTCATATGAAGTATGAATGAAAGGTCCTGCCATGACCTGGCAGAACATCGCAGGGCCTCACAGGAGGAGTGAGTATTTGCAAATACTGTGAACGAAGCAGTCAGGCTCGCTGTAAAGGAAAATGAGTCAGATGTAGCTATGTTCACAGGGAAACAAAACTGTCTGTAAATAAAGCCCATAGAGAGGGAGCGCACACTTACATTATATCACTTTTTTCCTTTGGAGTATGGATGTCAGTTTATGGGATCACAGCAGTTAGCTTTATTAAGATTTAAATGATAATAACTGAAACTATCATTTCTAATGTTCCTGACTGGTGCTGATTGAATTTTCTTGCTTTTCCCAACCTGAATTCATACATGTCTAGGACTCTAGAGAATACAGATCTGTCCTGGTAGGGAATCTGACAGCAGGGTGGGACTAAGCTGAAAGCTGATTTGTGGTAGTGGGAAGGTACCACAATTGTACAGTAAGGGCTGGCTTCAAAACTTAGGTACAATCTACATTTCTGCAACCCCCTCATTTTTCATGGGTACGAGCTTGTGTGGTAGTTAGTGTTATAAAAAAAAAAAACAGTATGTAAGAAATATGAATTTGCCTTTTGACCTTGACTGGCATCTTCTTTTATTGCTTTGGCCTAGTTCTGTTGTCTGTTTTATGGCCTGGTCTGGGGCTATTCTTGTGTGAGAGTGTTGGTGTGGGACACTGCATCTACAACGGATGGTGATCAGGTTGTGGTGTGAGACAGCAAGATGGACGTGGCTCTTGATGCAGTTGTTCTGGAGGCCGGGTCCTCTGGTAGCGGGGTGGGTTGATGGCTGTTTCCCCTGCAGGAGCTCAGCAAATCTGTGAGGATTCACTGGCAACCAATGGCTAGGCAGCTCTGGTTTTCAGCAGTGAGGCAATCCCATCTCACTGCTGTGAGCCAATGACAAAGTGCTATGTCACTGGCTCCTTGTCCCCACTGCAGGATATAAGGAGCTGCTGTGAGGCCATAGCAGGGTTAATGGTGGGGAGCCACCATGTAAATAGCTCCATGAAAAAGAGAGTGCCAGTGTAAAGGAGTAGCCAGAAGCAGCTCATTATACTGCCCATTACACTTGCATAAACTCTGGCAAAATATATAACATAATTGGCCATCAGGTTATTGGGGGCCATAAAAGCCAAAGCCTGACCAGAGTAGGCCTGTAACTTTTCCCAAAGGCGTAAGCTGTTGGAGTGGTGCATTTTTTTTGGCTTTAAATATGTAGCCCCCAGATACAGAAGTTGTTCATTGGATCTTTTGGCTATGGGGGTGTTCCATGTAATATTTTGCCTAATCCCAGGCAGTGAAGATATTTGTGTAAATCCTTCTGTGTTTTCCCCTTTTTTTTATTTCAGAAGAACATGTTTTGCATATTGCTTGTCATTTTGTTAATATTCTTGTAAATAGGAATTACAATTTATTTCATATTAAATATCAATTAATAAGTTCATGTATCTATGTTCTTATGGATTCACATGCCAGACCTGCTTGGTTTGGTATGATGCTTTGAACAGCCCTTTTACGGCAGGGGCACTTTTGCAAATGATTTTACAACGAGGGACCGAAAGTGAACAAGTTCCCAAAAATCCCCAGCACGAATCCCCAGTAGTGACGGGTGAGTCTTTCCCCAACCCCAACCCTTTTCCTAATCCTCACCCTAACACTGACCTTCCATTACCCTAACCCTCACCTATCCTTAACCTTCCCCTTCTCTGATCCATCCCCTCCCCGCAGCGTAATCCTAAGTCTCCCCTTCTAAACACTATTTCCTCCCCATAGCCTAACCCTCTGTCTGGTCAGTAGTGTCGGGTACTGCTGGGTGCTGAGCTGGGTCTGGGAGCTTCAGCAAACCATGACTGGGACCAGATTTAGAAAAGTTGTCAGCATAATGAATGGGTAAGTTTCCCAAAAAATTTAATATTTACCCATTCTTTATTAAATGTTTCTAATGAAACACATTTTCAAAATAGATATATTCAACAATTAGCTGTCAGCTGTCTGAAGCGGCACACGCATCCCATTAAACGCTACTTAGGGGTAACAAAATAGATTATTTTGAGTTTATGATTATTCTGATAAAGTATAATTGTGTTAGGTTTGTTTAAAGAAGAACCACAGACCTCCTGAGAATAGTCCTAGTGGTGGCAGAATATTGGTATTAACTTATATTTGGGATGAATCTGAAGATCTGATTTTGCTGTATTTGGAGCTTCGAACTCAGCATGTGCAGGGATCCGCTATTGTATCTCCACTGTATCCAGGCATCCATGCAAACACACCACTAACCACATTTGCATGGACGAACTTCTGATATACATAGTAACATACCCTTCATTAAAACCCACCCACTTGTGGGAACTAAGAATGGTAGTGAATCAGACATCTTGATCTTGCGCACTAAGATAGCACCCCTATACTGTACATTGTAATACTAATCCCTAAATCAATAAAAGCTGTAAAATCAGCACAAACATATACTAAGTAATACTAATCCCTTCCTACTCGTATCTACAACCTGGATCTGCTGTCCAAAGCTGTCAGAAGAGTAGTTTTTCAGATGTCTGGATCCATTGCATTCCGAGGTCATATAAATGCATACAGATTTGCAAAACATCAAGTCGGACCATATATGATCCAATCACGCACACATAGTGAAGTTATCAGAAGTCTGGATCAAGTCCTAAATTGGAATTATAATAGGATTATCACAGCGTATCAAGGCATTGGAAGAAGGATTATTAATGGGGGCTTGATGCCACAGTACCAAACAAGCAGTCTCCAAGGGAATATCATATCCACAAATTCTACATGTAAGGTCATTAAAGGACAACAGATGTCCCTAAGGCATCATATGGCTGCAGACTCATCACTCCTGGCCATCAGCTCCTAATGGTGTTTTAGGTTTTCATTGTTATTAGAAATTAAATCATGAGTCATGATCCTGCTCCCAATATTACTGTCCACCAGGGGTGCTGCTGCTATGGTTTTGGTTTGTCCGACCAGGTGTCTGGCAGTTACCTGATTCATTAAATTGTATGAACTGCACCAGGGATATTAAAAGCCTTCCTTCTCCAGTGCCCAGTGCTGCTTCCTTAATGTCAGTTGTCTTGCTCCGGGGTTAAATTTTTGCTCCCGACAGCTATCTTGTTTGCACAGCAGGGGATGTCATGTAGATGATCCACTTGTGGCCAGCTGAAGCAGATTTAGGTTCAAATTACTCCGAAGCAAGTGGATTTAGATTCTAATCGACAGGAGCTTAGATAAAATGCGGCCACCTTGGTGCACCGCCCACCGCAAGTCTATCAAGACATTTTTAAGGAAGTTAACCATAAAATATGTTTTCCATAATAACAAAGGAATAGAAAAGGAAAAAGAGTAGGAAAATAATACTGGAAGAAAACATGTTTGTAAGAATATATCTACCTTCTACCCCAAACACATTAAAGGTTGATTTATAGAAATGTTTGTGAAAATAGCATCAGAAAAAAAATCTAACTTAGGACAGTCTTAAGGGTATATTTACTAAAGTCGATTATGACCAAATCTCCTCAACTCACGTAAATTTGGAGGCAATTTGGCCATCACCGTATTCACTAAAGGCAAAGTCCCGTGACTTTTGCCTTTGGCAAATTCAACTCGCAAAACATCGCGGGACAAAATTCATCCAGATGTTTGGCATTGAAAACATACAGATCACCAGATTCACTAAAGGTGATTTGTCTAAATCGCCTTTAGTTTGCTGGCAAATCACTGAAAACAAACTCGCAGGCTGTGTTGGGTGCTTTCAATGAAAGCGCCTCACACAGAACCTGAAAAACACATGTCAATCTATTTGATGTGTTTTTCTGTGTGTAAAATCCTAGCGCAGCATGCTTGAAAGCCTTAGCCATACTGGGCTGTTAGAACTACAAGGCTAAGCATTGCTTAGCCTTGTAGTAATATCAGCGTCAGCATGGTAAGACTTCTAAACATGCTGCGCTGTGTGTGGTGCGTGTAAATAAAAATTACAGTCTGCACAAAACATACAGTATTACATTACTATAAGTCTGTATGTAAAATAAACATTTTCCCTGACTAATAATTCCCCCTAATGTGTGCACTTACCTCCGGTGGCCACCATGTCCTATACTAAATGTCTCTGAATGTATTGTGTGTGTAGAAAAAGAATAAAAAATTTTGACACTCACCGTTTGTTTTGTCATCATTCTTGGGAAGAGTTGCTTGATGAGTTAAATATGCTCCAGTTGCATGTAGACTGTCCTCTTGTTGCTAGAAGTGGCGTCTCCGGTGGTGTGTTCCGCTCCTCGGGCCTCTTCTGTACTTAACACGTGGACAGGCTCCTGCTTCTTCTTCCGTGGCGCTCCTAATGACCATTTGGTCACTAGAGGGCAGCCTTTTATATTAATGATGACGTCAGAAACACTAGAGCCCCTGTAAATAAACCAATTAAATTCTAGCTGACATTCTCTAGTATGTAACAGGTAAGTGAGAGCTGGAATCTGATTGGTTGCTATGGGCAACGTCTCCACTTTTCCAAACCCGCAGCTTAGTAAATTTGGCCCCTGGTCGGCTGCAAATCCTGTCACTATGGTGGTCTCTGAAAAACCCAGAGATCTGACCAGTATCTGACCCTAGGACCAAAGGAGTCGGCAAATCTGGGGAAACTTCCAAGGTTAAGGCCCCCAGCTAAACTTAAATTTGTATTTTTAGGTCAGGTATTCTGACGTAGGTGGTTCGGGATCCTGACACTATACTAATAATTGTATTTCCTTATTAGAGTGTAAGTGTAAAAAAAATGATGGGGCAGATCCAAAACAACGCTTCCAAGCGAATTTACGCCTGGTGGACACGTAAATTCGCAATTTTGTATTTACTGCGCATGCGCACGACATATGATACGCTACGTCACATAACGTAACTCTGAGCGTATGGGCCATTCACGTATCTGTTATGTAAATGCGTATGTGGGGGCATGCCAATTTTACGTTAGCCAAAAGTACGCCTAAATTATGAAATGGAGGCAGAGGTTTGCATTTAAATTGTACAGTATGGGCGTGCTTAGCTGCGTAAGTCCAGATTGCCTATATGTATGTGTGCGGGCATGAGCGGTTACACTGTCAAAAGTTAGGGTAGGCTTTGCAAAGCGGAAATCGGTCAAAGTACGTACATTCAAGGGGTGTGCCTTGGGGAGTGCTTAGAAGGTATGAACACGAAAATATACTACGCTAGTAAACAGATTGAAAGCGGAGTTCTGGATCTACCCCGATGTTGCCAAAACTAAAGGTTAGAGTAAAGGAACATCTCTTGAAAATTACTAAGGGTAAAGCAGACCACTCTATTTTATGTAATTTTAAAGATATACATCAATGCTCCACCTCTTCTATAAGCAATTCATAAGGACACAGAATGTTTTACCCAACTGGCGAAAGTATGACATCAAAACCTGTTTATCCCAGGTAGAGATAATATGGATATACCAACTAAAATCTCACTTTACACTTGGCCTTAACATTGATGTTGAATTTAAATGGTCTCTTAGCTAATTTTATAGGAAGCTTCTGTGATGGATTGTTTACCTGAAAAGAATGAACAACTATCTGACCTGAGATTTCCTAGTTAACCCAGCGCTGGCAGTATACAGTCATGCTCTCCTGGTAGCTCCCAACCTTGTCCAATTTTGGAAGCTTTACAGAGAGAGGCTTGGCCAGTAACTGGATAGGAGATCAATAGGGAATACCAGGTACTGTAGATGATTATCATGGTGCTTAATTAGAGTGTCTGTTGGGATGTAGGTTGGTTTTGGGCTCCTTTTAATTTTACTTGTTTTAATACACTTTTTTACCATTCTTATAATATACACAATTATATCTACTAACTAAGTTTTTTGAAAAAGTTTTAATGGATATTGCAACCCTGTTTTGTTTGTTTTCTCTTGTGGAACTCCCCATTTTGGAAATTTTATTCCTCTTATTTTTCATGCTTATAATTAGTAATTTAATACCCCCTTATTTCTCCTGGATAACTAAACTTCTAAATTTCAATGTCTCTGGTCTCCAGCGAATTGAATTAGCTAGACATACTAGCCATCAGTAATAGAGTCATCTCTAACTCTTTATAGGACCCTGATATTTATTAATATATTTACCTGTTGCTATTGGTTTTTAGATTTGTTTCGGAAATGATCGAATCTATCTTCACCATTAACCTGGATTGTTAACATAGTGTGACATGAGTATCTGTATCGATTGGTTCATTATCACTAACTCGGAAGAAAGAAACTGGCGTGTCTCATACAACACTGTATATTTATTTTTAATTAACATTGTGAATTGAATAATTTAATTTAAGAGCATTCTATATTTTATGAAATAATTTTGATCTATGTATAATGTTTATATAGCTTATATCCATTTTTAGTCTCGTTATTATGTTAGATATGAGATAGTCATTAACTGAATTTGTTATTTATTTTGCTAATGTATGTTTATTACGGTATATAAAATATTATTGTAACATCTAAAATGAACATTTACTGTGAACCGTAGTGGCGATGACTAGCAAGAGGAATGGACTATATATGACACTGTTGACTTTTTTTTTGTAATTGCGGGTTTTGAACTATAGGTCTATTTACTTACCTTAACGTTTTCAAATGAATGAAGCAGTTCCAGGCTCGCTTCGGCTCGCAGTGAGCCTGGCAGCTTCATTAATTTAAATTTACTAATACTAACCCCTCCGACGAGGTCCCGCGATGATCTCTGGGCATACGAAGTATGCATGAGGTCCTGCGCATGCACAGAGATTCCCATGCGGGACTTTGAAAATTTTAAGTCCAGGCATGAAAAACACTGCACATGCGCTGTGTCTTCATATCAGGACTCTGACATTTTTTAGAGTCCGAAGTGTCTCCCGGACAGGTAAGTTTTTCTTTTATCTTTTTTTTTTTTTTTTTTTTTTTTTTTTTTTTTTTTTTTTTTTTATTGAAATTCGTTTTTTTTATGGTTTTTTTTTTTTACTTTTCCTAACAGCTATTAGGGGGTGGAAAAGGGTGGAATATGGAGAGATCGCTGGGATAACTGCACTGTTGGCAGAAGCCAGGAGCGGAGTGTAAAACTACACTCCGGCATTTCATAAATATTATGAAGTGCCGGGCCGCTCTAAAAAAAGAACGGGCTGGCAGAGAGCCTTGATGTTTACATGGATCGCCATGGAAACAGCTATTTTCCATGACGATCCATGGTTTGTAAATATTAAAACCTTCATTTTCATGTGATAATGCCCATTTTCACATGAAAATGGGCATTATCACAAGAAAATGAAGTTTGTAAATAGACCTTCTGGAGCAGACTATAAAAAGCCTATATGCAATCCCCCCTATTGCCTTGAAAAAGAAGTACACACAAATCTGTTGGTAGGGGATATTCCAGGAGATGTGCAGCCTGTTCCTTCCCACGTACCACAGCAAAGAGTTTATACTGGGACTCTAAAACCATTGCTGGCTGAACTTTAATATCTAGGGCATGTTGTATCCACCTGATCGATTTTTCTATTTCTATTTTTTTCTTTTTATTTGTTTTGGTAAAAGTTTTAGAATTTGAATAGTTTATTATATCAAATATTTTTTTTATATGCTCTTAATTTCTTCTTATTTCTTTATTTCTCCTATATACTAGGAATTATTAAGACAATTTTTAAAGGTATTAAGGGAAGAGACTTTCCCTCAATAAAATTCAGAGGATAAGCTTTGGGAGCTGGTCTGGAAAATTTAAACAAAGTAAAAAAAGACACAAACACAATTAGGATATACAGCAATTGGGGTAAATCCAGAACTACGTGTGTGCGTACGTATTTTAGTGGTGCGTATTTTCGTACACGTAAGGTCAATACACTCCCCACGGCACACCCCTTGCACGGACGTATTTTCTCAAATTACGCGACCCAAACCCTACCTTAACTTTTCCTAACGTAACAGAATACGTCCGCTAACGGGCGTACAGACTACGCGAACGTACGCAGCTTAGCACGCCCATACTGTAGACTTTAAATACCACCCCCCGCCTACTTCACGTAAAACGCACGTATTGGTCACTAACGTAAATTTGGCATGCCCACACGTAAGTATTTACGTTAGCAATACGTGAATTCTCCATACGTTTGAAAATACGCTACGTGAATGTGCGTATTTTCTGCGGTGCGCATGCGCAGTGCGTACAAATATGCGAATTTACGTGTCCGCCACATGTAAATTCGCGGAAATGCGTAGTTCAGGATCTGCCCCATTGTTCTTGTTTCACTCTGATTCACAAGTTATTACTGATTTTACCTAACTGTGAATGAACTTTTGATACACTTTTGAGTAGTATAGCACTGTATTTGTTTTTTTATTTGGGATTATATATATACTTTAGTTGTTTTTTTATTTATTTTTTTCGTCACATATTCTAGCACCTGATACACGTTTGTTTGCATTATATCTAATGTTTAGTTACTAATATTGGACCTGATTCAGAGTTTGAAAATAAGAGAGGAAAGTTACTCCTGGGCAAAACCATGTTGATTTCAGTGGGAGTCAAATTAACTGTATTCTTTGCATGCAGGGATATATCTTTGAATTGCTTACTGCACACATATAGGACCTGATTCAGAGATTGAAAATAAGAACTTAAAGTTACACCTGGGCTAAACCATGTTGATTTCAGGGGAGTCAAATTTCATTTGTTGCAACAGTATTATAGTTAAAAGGTGATGTTTCCCAGCTCAAGTCTAATTAGCAGTTTAAAAGTGAAGCTGATCAGGTATCTGTGTGCAATAAGTAAAAGCAAAGCATTCTCCCTGCATGCATAGAATAAAATTAACTTGACTCCCCCTGAAATCAACATGGTTTTGCCTAGGTAACTTTAAGTTCTTATTTTCAATCTCTGACTCAGGTCCTGAATCAGGCCCATAGTGACCAGCTTTACACTGTTATTTAGGCTAGGGTTAACTCTATTACTGTTTGCAATAGATGAATTAGGACTCCCCCTGAATTCAACATGGTTTTGCCCTGGAGTAACTTTACTTTATTATTTTCAGTCTCTGACTCTGGTCAATTGTCTACAAAAGGTTATGCCACTCCTGAACCACCAAATCCAGACATCCACGAAAGGGATGGTTTCAGATTGCATTCTGTGTGAATACATTGCACACCCACCACATACGGATCTGGATCTGTTGGGCCTAGAGTTCCATACTGGCAGCATTTCAAACAATGGAATGGGACAGGGCAGGATGAGGACTGCTATGTGCTAAGTTTTAAGGTAAGGTTTAGGTAGCATATATCTATGCGAGCCTCTCATCCCCTTTTGGAAGGCTTTATCCAGCAGGGATCTGCCATTGTATCTCCACTGCCCCACTGTGCTCTGAGCTCCAAACAACTGGAAATCCAGTCCAACATCCATAAGAGAGAAATACACAGTGGTTCTGTTTGGAACGTGTTGCCAAATTGCCAACTAATACTAAAAATACAAATACTTTATTATTTGCAATATTTTTTTATCATTTTTATTTACAAATCGAAAACAAAATGATTTCTTTATGCTGCATGATTATTGGTCTTAGCAAAATATTTAAAATAAAGTATTCAAAATAAGATAAAATAGTGAATTAAAGTAAATTAAAGTAAAAAAAAAAAATGAGTGTCATAAGTCTTCCGTTTATAGTTTTTAATGCTACCTTCATTCAGAAAGATACAAAGGCATACCAAGTATCAAAGCACACTCTGACTGTATAAAACATGTTATATAATATATCGGCATATTCTGGTTTTATCTCTACTCTTGGCTTCCTGATATGGATTTGTAATCATTTAGAATAGATAATCAATGAGCCCTGAAAATTTTATTTTAAAATTTCAGTTACTTATATCACACATTGAGGTGTTCATAATAGTAAATCTGCTTTTATATATTTGAGACGACTGTATTTTCTGCTTGGCTACTACAACGTTTTAGTATTTTAATAATAGACGTTTATTACATTTGATCCTGTTTCAGAGCTGCTATTTATTAGTTGTTTATGTGAAGAAAGGTTTATGCTTGTATTCTGCCTGTAATACTAGCAGATGAGTTTCAGTCTAAATTCAGTTTTCAAAATGTGAGGGTTTCCAGAGCACCCATGTCTTCTGTTGTTTCTTATTTTATTTGCATAATGGTACACAAGCCAAATATTCCTCATAAAGCAGTCAGGTGATTGCAGCTATAGCAGAATCATAACCTCCAGTTAATTGTAAAATGATTCAATTATGTCACTTGCTTTAATTCCTAGTGATGTATTCATTAGGGTCATTAATGCTAGCCTCAGATACTTAAGTGTATCTTCACAGTGATTAACTAAGATACACTGTATTCTCTGATTAATAGCCTTAACTGATGCAAAAAACAAGTCTGGCAAATGTCTGGTTTTTCAGGTGCTGATATAATAAATGCCAGTATTATTTGTTAAAAAAAAAATAAAAAATATGGAACCGTATTCACACATACGTTTTTATGGCGGATTACGTGCATATTTTAAGAGCGGATTAACTGCGCATGCATAAAAACTTTTTCCACGCAAGTTACATAGTATTTCCGCACGTAAATACTATAGGTACGTACTTGTGAATCGCAGTTAGGGACATACGTACAGAGGGGCGTGGTACAGTTGAAGTTACATGAAAGTGGTGAAGCATTTAAATGGGCATTTGAGGGCGCGGTTAGATAAATACGCACGAACGTAAGTAACATACGCCCGTAATTACACGAAGATGGGTTTTCGGTGACTTCCGCCTCCGTAGGGTGTTAGGGGTGCCCTATGGAGGCGGTAGTCACCGAAAACCCGTCTGGCTGAGGGGAGTGTCATGGGTGTTGCCTTGCTACGTACATGCACGTAGTAAATACGGATCTGTGAATCCGGTCCATGATTAGGAAATTCCATAATGGACCTGATTCACGCTTTACCTATAGGTTCTTAGTGGTGTGCATAGGGTGGCTAATTAAGAACGTTTCTGCCAATCACTCCATTCCTTCTTAAGTCACAGCAATCCTAGAAATAAGGTTTTGTAAGGGTGATTCAGAGCCGTCCCATTCTTATGTCCTATGTAAATTGCGTATTGTAAGTTACTACGCAGGCGAAATATATATCCCTTCTTAAATATACGCACCTTGGGCCTGATCCAGACCTACGCTCATGAAACGCTCATGAGAGTAGCGTATTTATTCCAGAGTACCTACCATGCTCTCCCCTAGACACTCCCCTTGGTTGTACTTAGTTTTGCCTTCTTACGCCCAGCAAACCCTACCCTAAGTTTTGTAATCGTAACCGTAAGAACAATGCGTAGTTATGCCGCTTAGCACACCCATACTGTACGATTTAAATGCCTCACCCCGCCCTCCGTGCGTAATTCCGCATTTCGCATGGCAGGCACGCCTATGATGTGTATGTATATGTGTGAGCTTTTGTATATATGGGTTTTGTTTTTGCAGGGCAGAGCTGTAATTAGGGGGTTGACGATAGTGGTGGACACCCAGGGTGCAAAGTCAAAGTGGTGCAACAGTAAGTTCATTTTAAAGGTTAATCTGGTTATTAATTCAGAGTTGAGGGCGCCGTTTTCTCTTCTTGCAGCCTGGCGCTAAAATTTCTATATACGGTTCTGCTGCATTAAGTATTGCTGTATTATGTGTGTGCGTATGTGTGTGTGCGCGTGTGTGTTTGATGGGGCTGATTGAATTCTACAGTACTGTGTGTTCAGCTGGGTTATGGGTCTTATTCTAAAGGGCCGTTTTATACCAGCCAGTTCCGAACTAGCACTCAAATCGAATGCTTCTGCCTCACCAAGGAAAGCAATTGATCATTCCCAGGACGAAAAAGCAGCAGTGAATGGTAAGTAACTTATCCTTATCCCAATCCTTACGCTTACCCTCCCTTTCCATTACCCTAATCCTTTCCCCATAGCCTGACGCTAAGACTGACCCCATAGCCTGAACCTAAGACTCCCTTCCCTGCAGCTTGACCCTAAGACTCCCCTCCCCGCAGCCTGACCCTAAGACTACTCTACTCGCAGCCTAACCCAAAGACTCTCCATAGACTCCCCTGTAACACTCGCCTGTTCGGTCCGGTGCAGCGGCTCTGCTGTGGTGGTATCCGAATTAATGAATGGGTAAGTATGGCGAAAAAAACAAAAAATCTACATATTTACCCGTTCATTAATAAAACTTTTTAAACAGTAATATTTTCAAAATAGAGACAGCTGAAAATGAGCTTTAGCTGTGGAGAATGCATCCCGTTCAGCTGATAGGTATGCACATTTGTAAAATGATCATCTTGCTTTAGTTGTCATTTTGGAAAAATGGGTTTTGTTTCATCAAATTGACAATAAAATACTGTGAGTATGAGACCTTATTGTGAGTGAATGATCTTCTATTATTCATTATCAATAGAGTGGGTATAGCTAAGCAATAAAATGACTGCAATCAACAAACCTTGAAAATGATATCCATTCTAATTATAGCTCACTATTCAGCATATCCCAGAACTATTTGCTTGTGTAAGTAGAAGACCTAATGCATTTTCATCAAAGGCCCTTTTCTGAATCCTGACTGGGATTTTTTGTGCTTTATTAGCATTTTAGAATCCTGTACTGTAACATTTTATTAGACCTTCTGCACAAGGACACAAAGCCATTATGAAAACATATTAGACTTATTGGGCCAGATCCAGATGTGTGTGCGTGGGTCTGTAGTTACGCAGCGCAGGGGGAGTGCATACACCCGGCTCTCCCCTCTGACGGTAGTAATTCTGGACACCTAGGGCAAGATTTACTAAGGTCGATTTAGTTAAAATCGCTGTAGTTAGTAGTTTTTTAGCAGCGATTTTGACTGTTCCAGATTTACTATAGTCGAATCACATTCAAATCGCCAGAGATGTGTCTTTAT
>WWET01001203.1:411848-423740 GCA_011038615.1 Limnodynastes dumerilii
ATAGATCCCGGGTCAGTCCCGTTCAGTGTGAACGGGCCTGACCCGGGAATTTCCCGGGTCTATGCTGCAATGTGAATGGGATCCCCGTTATCTAAATAGTTAAGTCTCCGTCCGTCATGTGTCAAAATTAAAATACACCTGTCCGTCCTTCTATCATAATCTAAATACACATGCCTGTCTTGCTACAATACGAGTGTAACATCTGGCCCCCTTATGTGTTTTATGTGTCCCCCTCATGCCATGGCTGAGGTTATAAATGTGGCCCCTGGCATGACATATGTTAGTAAATATAGCGATGTGACTGCATCAAAACGCTAAATAACTACGGCGATGCTGAGCGATTAAGAGTAGCGATTTCAACACGACTTTAGTAAATCTAGCCCCTACTGTGTCTAGAAGGCTACCTTAATATTTATGACTTAAGGCCTGATTTACTAAGCTGTGGGTTTGGAAAACTGAAGCTGTTGCCCAATCAGATTCTAGCTCTGACTTTCCATTTACATACTAGAGAAGGTCAGCTAAAATCTTATTGGTTGCTATGGGCAACATCTCCACTTTTGCTTAGTAAATCTGGCCCTTGATCTGTGTCCGTACTCTTCGGCTATCTTCATGTAGTGATTAAATTCTGTAAAATCAATATGCTAATGGGCCAGATCCAGACTTCCAAGTTTTGGTCAATGTCTGTGATTGTGAGTTGTGAGCGAATCCATGCTAATACAAACATAAGGGCAACAAATGCACCAGAAGGAGCTAGGCTGAAATCACAAGCTGGGGTTCTCTGTTAGTCATTTTAAAGTTTAGGCATTATGGGACGGATACAGTACCCCGCACACTTTATGTACGCACAGGGGTCTAAAATAATGTAGGGTAGAGGGGAGTGCATGCCCCCGTCACTCCCCTCTATTGGTAATAGTTCTGGACACTTACATGTCCAGAACCCTGCCTTAACTTTTACGCAATGATCTGTGTTTGTCTGAACGTGGATCAATGCGCAAGTGGTCATCCTCATGCCCAACCTTTCATTTGCATGCCTAGCCCCGCTTGTATGGCTGGGATATGGCATGCATAAATGTAGGGTTGGCCCCTTCCTCATAACCTCTATCATATGGAACTGAGTTCCGTACGTTAGAAGGTACAATTGCATGCTACTTATCAGGGGACTTATGCAAATTACCTGCATAGGTTTATTAGTGCTAGATCCAGTCCTATGTCTGCGTATCCATACTGACTTTAATGCACTGAGAGTTTCCATGCACTTGGGAAGAAAAATTTAAGGTAACTTCTGAACGTTGGAAGTCTGTTGGTTTTTGGAGTGATTACAAAGCAAATGCAAGAATGCATGTATGGTGCGACCCAGTGCAAGCAAATCCCTCTGGAGACTATTCAAGACATATCTTATGATAATGCCCTATGGTATATAATCATTAACACCAACCCTGCTTCATTCCAATAGAATCCATTGCATTCACTGATTATGTATTTCTAAGACTTGGAATCTATTTTTCTTCTATAGAGATTTGTGCTGGATGAACATTTCTCATGAAGGAAACAAGCACAGGATGTTGACTTTTGTCATCTAACAGTAAAACCTTGAAATACTTTTCAGTCACATAAATGCCAAGAATTCTTCCTGAGACTTTCTTCCCAAAAACCTATTTTATTAAGCGCACCATCAATTATTGCATTTCTATTTTTGTCTTTTTTAAATTAAAATGTTATATTTTGGATAGAGCTTGAACCTAACCTCCTGAAAGTAGATACAGACAGATCAGAATGACTGAACAGACTGGGGGTCTAAATTGGACTAGAAGCCCTAAATCATGCAAAACTAGGGTTTTCTCATAATTTAAGGGTTTATTTATCTGGCTGATGGCTAGATTGCAGTTTTCATTTCAAATACTTTAGATATTAACCAGGTTTATGGAAAAATTGTTGCCCTCACAATTATTAATGCCATCTTGTAATGGAACTAGTTGGGGGTCAGAAGTGCAAAATATAATTATTACTGAAATACAGATTCTGATTTATTTCATAGAAAAATGCACATCATGTGGCTGATCCAGGGTTAGGAGTATCTGCACAAAAAGGTGAAAAGAGGGCTATTGCTTACAAATACTAACCAGCTGTGCCGGTACTTGGGTGTTTGATGTTCTTTGCAAGCTATAGATATATGCCTTCTGTTTTACATTTTAACATGTAACACAAATTAACTCCATTATCAGTTTAATAAAGGTATTATTATTATTATTATTATTATTAATTAGAATAATTAATTATTATTATTAATTAAAATAATGAGGTTTATTAACTCTAGCACTTTGTACTTGCAAGCATGTTACTACTGTATAATACAGACAGCATCCTAGTCTCTGCTATACAATTCCCACTACATCCTAGTTACCAACATAAAATACAGCTTGCATCCCAGTGTCTGCTAAACAATATGAACTGCATCGCAGTGACCTCCAAAAAATACATACTGCATCCTAATGATGCCATAAAATATAGACTGTAGTCTAGTGACCCCCATACAGGCTGTATCCCAGTGACTGACATACCATACAGACTGCATCCTAGTGACCATCCCACCATACTATACAAATTGCATCCTAGTGACTGTCATAGAATACAGACTGCATGCTAATGACCACACTCCATACAGAATAAATCCTAGTAGACACCTTACCATACAGACTGTATTCTAGAGACCGCCATACAATAAATACTGCATCGTTGTGACCACTATACAATAAAATCAGCAGTTCTGGATTGTAGAGGTGCTCTGACATTAACTTAGAGAGGAGTTGGCGCTAATAAGCAAGGAGAGCACCTCTACAACCTGGTGCCCCTCCCTACCCACTGAAGCACTTAGTTCACTTACTGAAATGGGCTAGCCTTGTTAGCCAGCTTTATTGTTCAACTCTGATTTACAGTTGAGCTTCAAAGCATTAATGTTTAACTCATTCTATTTGTACATTTAAAAGTCTCTCGAACCTGAAAATTCATATGGTTTTGCCAAGGTGTAGATTTGCTCATTTTTTCCTGCCCCCATTTAAGTACATCTATAATCATAACAGCTGACCATTTATATATATTTTCTTGTGGCCATGGACAAATTAACCTAAAAAATGGAACAGTTTTTACTTTTAAATTCTCAAAATAACATGCACAGACTTGAGGGACACTCTGTATGCTTTCCAATTTTAAATGTATTTTTTGCAAATGTTCTCTATAAAATTCATAAATCTTTTATAAAATCTTATTAGCCACAGGAACATGACTGTAAATGTCAACATTTTTCAACTACAGGAAGCCTTTAGAGGCTCACAGATTATGACATTTTAACAGAGGTTAGTGGCACAATATTTTCTGCACAAGTAGATTTACAATATGAGCCCTGCAATTTATTTTTTTCAATGGTTGTTACAACATTGCATTAGAATATCTGCTCTTGGAAAAGTGCCATTTCTCTAAACAGTTTTGGGTAATGATTATATTCTCCGGCAAGCCATTGCAATTTATATGGCCAAGCCTTAGTTACAAAGCTCAGTGACTGTTAAAAGCATGAGTGATTTATTGCCTGTAAATGAATTATATGAGGATATTCTAAGACGCGGTGCAGTTGAGAAAAAAATGTCCTCTCTTTTGACCTAAAATTAGAAGAGCAGCCTATTTTTAACACTTATACTGAAAGTTACAAAAACGTCACTGGCTTATTTGAAAAGTTAATATATATTTTGAGTGTTTTATTTTACAGATAGAACAGTATAGTTTGTTACTGGTTTATGGCAGTGTGCTGAGGTAATTTTTCCCTTTGTTTCTGTGGCTAGCAGGTTACCCCCTGCCTTTCATGCACCTGTTTAACATTTACTTAATAAATTGATTGAGCAGCTTCCATTCTGGTTTTATTTTTAACACTTATACTGAAAGTTACAAAAACGTCACTGGCTTATTTGAAAAGTTAATATATATTTTGACCTTATTCATATAGACGAACCAATTGTCATTGACTTATAGTGTACTGTTTTTCAATTGGTGTCATGCATACAAATGCTTTCCCGTGTGTCCAGTCACAAAATGACCAACATTGTTTTTCCACAAATGATAAAATTCGGTATGTTATTAAAATTTCTGATAATGCTGTCAGTGGAAAGCATCAATGTGGTCCAAATTGGTATATATCATACCTCCAGTAAGACGTAAGAGTAAGAACAATTTTTCTTGAAACCCAAGGTTGGATTACCTAGTAAAGCACTCCTGACAGGAATATATAAAGATGCTATAAAGATTCTTCTCAGCCCTTTTGCGGAGTCCTCTTTCTGTTGTTTCAGGTGCTTGATCCAAACCCTTAATTATCTAAATAATCTTAGTCTTGAACCCAACAAAACTGTAAAGCTAAAAATCAACTTTAGAAGATGGCACCTGAAACATGTTACATACAGTATATTACATATATGCGATTGCTACTTGATGCATTCCCAGATATCTATGTAACCAGTGCTACCCTTTGCAGTGGAGGGGTCGGGGCAGAACCTCCTTGAGGCCCCCTCCCACTTCCCCAACTGGTTCATGTGCAGGATGTTCACTGCTCTGCACAAATGACTGCAGCTGATTAGTTGTTTATATAAATTGAATCTACTGCTGAGTCTGTTATAATTAGGGGCCCTGGTTCAAAAGCTCTAGGAGCAGTACTGTATGTAAAAATAAGGCAAATCTCTATTTGAGACTCCTACTTACAAAACATGCACAAATATGGAGGTTCAATAGATAATGGAACCTTGTGTTTTAAAATGTCGTCTTTACTAAATGCCAAAATATGTCAAATACTCATATTTCCCCAGGAACAGAAACCTTTCAAGTTGGAACAATTTCCTGAATAGGTTACAGACCTAGGAGATTGACACCTGGTGTGTACCATGTAACAGCATTTGGGAAGTTATGTATTTTTCCTAAAAGCACGATTTGAAGAACAAGGTTAATATAATGTATGGTGCTTACTGTTTACAGTGCTTGGTTGCTACTTTGTTTATGTTAATGTGGTAAATGTTAACCTGTTTTTTCTTTTACAGCCCAGTTGCGAGGTGAGTTATTTAGTGTTAGGTGGTAAGGGAGATAAAGTGAGCTAGATCTGATCTCTCGCCTTTGGGGGGCACGGGGGGATTTTTCCTGTTTTTCCCCTTTAGTAGGGTCTTCTGATTTGCTATTGGAGGCTCTGGAGGTTTCAGGAGTTGTTCACCCTCATTGGTTTTCACTTTAGTCCCATTTTCCCTCTGCCATATCCCTTTTGTCCTTCTCTTGTATTGTTGTACGGGTGGTCTCTTTGTGATAATTGTATTTAGCTGGTTTTCGAACTTTGTATGGCATTTGCGCTTTTCTCTTGGACATTCTATGTCCGGGATCCATTAAAAAGTTTGATAGGGCTATGAAGCAATTAAGTAGGGCTGTTGCTAGTTTTGTGCATTCCGCTGGGAGACATGTTGTTGCACACCCGCAGTTGACACATGATTGTCCGGATCTCTATAGAGATGATGGTGTGAATTTGTCTGATGCTTGTAATTGGGTATTGGTTCAAGGTTTGTTAGAGGTTGTAAGGGGTTGTTCGATGGCGGGTGAGGGTACCTTGCTGTGGCGGTAGAGATGGCGTGTCACCATTTATTATGTGGCACAGTGAAAAAAGATGGGGGAAATGTCTGCTGAACAGAGGCGCACCCTTTTAGTGAACAGCAGGTCATCTGCCCTGTGACGGGGGCCTGTTCTGCCTCCTCACACAAGTTGAGGTGTGCAAGTGAAGAGGTGGAGCCGGGGTATTGGGGGGTGGCAGGGGCGCCTTGTTGATGACTACGGTTGCCATTCTAAGTTTTCTGAGGTGACACACACCTGCTAGTTGCCACCTGTCTCAACCCTAGATTTTATAGTCAGATACAATTACTAATTTTGCATCAGTTATTGATTAATAAACCTATGTCCCCTTTTAAAGCCAATAAAGTTTTCGGTGTCTTTATTTCTTGGGTTTGGTGACTGCTGTGGGATGGGGTATCAGCTGTTGCTCGTTTATAGCATTAATCAATAGATAATTGAACCTTGTGTTTTAAAATGTAGGGCCTGATTCAGAATTAAGAAGGTGCTTAAAATAAGAGAGGAAAGTCACTCCTGGGCTAAATCATGCTGATTGCAGGGGGAGTCAAGTTAATTGTATTCTTTGCATGCAGGAATATATCTTTGAATTTCTTACTGCACACAGATACTGACCAGCATTACTATCACACTGTTATTTAGACTTGGGATAGGAAACATCACCTCTCAACTCTAATACTGTTTGCAACAGATGAAATATGACTCCCCTGCAATCAACATGGTTTAGCCCAGGAGTGACTTTCCTCTCTTATTTTAAGCACCTTCTTAATTCTGAATCAGGCCCGTAGTCTTTACTAAATGCCAAACTATGTCAAATGCTCATATTTCCCCAGGAACAGAAACCTTTTAATACAAGTTGTTAATCTTAAGCTGGATCCAAACTACACTGGTTTCACCCAATAATTGGTCCAATGAATTGATGAAATGACTGATTCACACAATATTGTGCAAGTGTGTATGCATTCACAATCAAACGATATTGTGTGATCGCTAATGGCATAATTTGAAATGATTTTATAGACAGCTTAATATGCCTGATGAATGATGCATCGGCAGAAAAATTGTGGGAGCCTGTAGTTACAAAATCGTTAAAGAAATTGGATCAGGAGAAACAAAGGACCAGATCCAGAGCTACATATGAGTGCGTTTTTACGCTAGCCACTTGCGTAACTTTGACTTTTTGTGTGCACTGCGCATGCACGCGGCAGATGCTAGTCGTTATTACCCTGAACATATGTACCTTCCTCGTAAATATGTAGGAAGGGCCGGGTTAGGCCGTTACGTGTGACAATCCATTAAGTACGAGCGTACTTACGCTAGGAAAAGTTAAGGTAAGGTTTGGTACTCATAAATCAAGTAAATTACATGCGACCAAGGGGAGTGCCCGGGGGAGTGCATAGTGCTTACGATCGCGTAAATACGCTACACGATCGTACTTAAACCGCACTTAGGTCTGGATCCGGCCAAAGTGTAGTGTGTACCCAGCATTAACATTTCAATTTTTGTTAAAACCAATTTTATTTATTTTTCCCTATTTATTTAACAAATCATCCTGACCTCATTTTTCCATGTAGCAAGAAGAAAGTTCCTTTACCAATGCCTTGAGAAAGTTATTCCAGCAAAACTTGCAAGCCAGGAAATCTCCAGGGAATCTCGCTGTTATTTTAGTTTCTCTTCATTTTAATACAACTTCATTGCTAATGATTTCAGTTTGCACAGGGAGCCACTTATATATAACTGAGCTAGAGCAATTAGGTGCTTCTTAACAGGAGTTATGCAACAATATTAGTCTATTGTCATTTACAGATATAGGAAAGCACAGTAGCTGCAGAGCTCCCCTGGCAGACATAGGTAAGACATGCTAATATTTCCTAATATCCTAATAACAAAGAGAAAATTCTCTCACACCACACACACTAGTGAAATTAATTGACAAGTTAGAGTCCAGGCTATGATATAAAATGATTTGATCTATCATTTGCCTCGATGAACCTCAGAAAAATTCAGCTAAACAATTTAAAAAATATTTCCAACTACAGAATTAAAAAAAAAACTCAATGAAAAATTGTAAGAAACTCAATAATCAAACCCATTAGTCCCTCTGTGGAGCTTACTAGAAATGTTTATAAAATGTATCCTGATTGTGAACTACCCCAGTGGTTGGGGCTGGTTTGAACGAGAGGACATAGGCGTATCTATAATGGGTGCAGGGTGTGCAATGCACATGGGCCCCTTAGAACAGGGGGCCCTGTGGCATTCATCCTGCACCCAAGTCTGCACATCAGAGTTGGCAGGGGAAGGGGGCCCATTCGGCATCTATTTAAGATCTTCCGGAGGGAAGAAATAGATGCCGAATGAGCCCCCCTTCACCTGCGGTTGGACTGTCCCGATTTGTGGCCCGAAAGAGGGGCAGGACTTAAAGTGCTCTTAAAACCTACCCCTTTTGAGGCCCATGAATCAGGACAGTCCTGTCTCAGGTTGGGGGTCCATGTACAAATCCTTCTTAAAAACTCCTTAAAAATACCACTGCGAGTGGGAACAGTTGGGTTGGCAATTGAGAGAGGACAGGATCTGCCCTGAGAGCAGAGAGAAGTTGGTGACATTTCATGAAGAAAGGGATTATTACAGACTTGAGTTGACTCAAGACTTGAGGTGTCAAAGACGATTTCTTTATTGCTCACATTTACCAGAGAAAACTTTTTAAGGCTTTATTTCATAACATAGGACTTGATCTGTACGTGCAGAGGTCTTTAAGTCCGCAAGTGAGAGGGGAGTGAAATCACCCACTTACCTTAATCTGCATCCCTATCCATGCAGAACCTGGGTAATGCCCCTGGCATGGTGAACCTTTGGCATGGTACTGAGTTCCGTACGACTATTCCATTCCCTGTGGCACCACAAATGCCATCCATGCAGGCATGTTATAGATAGTAATTCTGGTCACCACTCAGGCACAGCGATGGTGGAGTATTGGATGGGATTCGCACATATTTCAAAGCTGGCAAAAGAAATAATGTTTGATGCAATGGGAGCAGAAGAAGTTAATTATCACATTAACTAGTGTTATAATTGTGAGACTAAATGACGTCAATTATAAATGTTTTCTGCTATTATATTGTTAATGTATTTTCAACAAATATGGTTCCATTGTTTTTATACTTGGATCTCAGGTTCAGCACTGACTGTTACAAGCCACCAGCATCAACTTGTAGCCTGGGGCCCCAGCTATCACTGCAGCCAGAGGTTCATCTTCTCATTGGTGGCCATTGGTCATGTGTTCTGGCTGCCAGGCAGCAGAAGCACTACTACTACTTGTCAGTGCTGCAGTGCAAGGGACCTCCTCAGTGTTTACCAGCTGCTTGCAGTCACAAAATATCCCCCATTGGTGCCCTAACTTCAATAAAGAAGAGGATGAGAAGCACACACGGGTGAGATGGCAAACACCGGTTGGCAAACATAAACAGGAGTACAACAGGCGGACTCCAGCACGCTGCAAGATGGCAACAGCAGAAGAGTAGATGGAAATACTCACCCGGCAGGAACAAAGAGAGTGTGAGATGAAAAACACACATACACGCCACACAAGGTGGAAGGCTGGCCAGAACCTGACTGGAGCTGAAGCCGCAGATGTGAGCAGCAGACCACTTGCGCCGCGCACTTCACACAGGACAGCGAGCAGACAAACAAACAATGAACAAGGATCATGGAAGGCAAGGGTTAACACCAGGATAAACACAAGGGGTTCAACACAATCAGAAACTCAGCAGAGCGCAATCAGATGGCAGGCAGAATGTAGGTAAACCAGACACTATAATCGACATTTAAATCTCCCGGGCAGAAGCTATTTAAGGAACAGCCCACCAATCAGCTGCAGGAATCAGACACACCTCTCTGCTAATACCCTAGAAGGGAACTTCAAACATTACTGGGTCTATTTCTGCAGAGTGTAACAGGGGCAGTGTGTATTATTTATGGAGGGGCAGTGTGTATTGAATGGAATACGGAGGGGCATTGTGTATTACATACAGAGGGACAGTGTGTGTATTATTTACGGAGGGGCAGTGTTTATGCATTAGGTAGGGGACAGCTTAGTTTTGAGTAATATGGAGGGGCAATGTATTATAATGTGATCGGTGCACTTATGGTACTATAAGGCACAGCATGCCCTGGAATACATGGGCATGCTGTGCCTTATAGTAGTAAATGCCACAGCATGCTAAGGGGTAGTTGGTTGCCGCAGCAGCCATTTTATTATCTTTTTAATTTGTCAAAATAATCTCCATCGATCGCTGGCGATTTTAAAGGGTTTATTTGCTGTGATTACAAGCTTAATTGCGGCAAATAAACCCTTAAAAAATCGCCAAACATCGCTGTAGTTTCAAAATCGACAAAATCAACGTCGCCCCTTAGTAAATTCGGGATTTTAAAAAAAACAAAAAATGCTGGTAAACTACATCGATGTCTGGCGATATTTTAGGGCAATTTAAATCACCCTTTAGTAAATCTAGCCCCAAGTCTGCTGTGAAAAGTGTTGGGACTTTTCTGACACTCATGGGATGTCGGTGCTGCAGTGCTAGGGACCTCCTAAGTGTAACTTTACCACTGCAGCAATCCCAAGAGAGTTCCTTTAGACTTAGCATAAAAATATGTTTTCACTTTCTTGGAATAACTTGTATAAATTTTACTAACACTAGTATTTCACCATGCTTGTGACTTGTTATTGGGCATGAAGGGGAGTAACAATTTAGAGCAGCAGTAGTTAATTTTGTTTTTTGTTGTTTTTAAGGATTCTCCAACTCCCTCCCACTTGGATTGTTGAGAATAATTGAATCAAGATCATGTTATAAGAGTAGGGATTGACTTCAGTAGTTGAACAAGCTCTGTTGGTCCCATGTTGAATTTAACAGTAATTTAAAAAAACATGTCTTCTAGTTCAAACCTACACCTCCCAGAATCATTTGCAGTGATTGACATTAGGGCCAAATTCTATTGAGCGCAATGTTGCGTTTGGGTGCAATATCAGCTCATTTGCATATATTTTAGGCATGATGTTAACATCGGAACATTGCAAGGGTTAACGCTAACATTGTGCCCAAACACTTTTTGCTATTCAGTTGATCAACATCAATGTATTTTACAAAACTTTTCTTTGTAAAATACTATCAACTTGCAATTGCATGCAAAATGGCCATGAATATCTAAAATACGGGTGTGGGGCTCCAGTCCGAACGGCCAATTTTCGAATCGGCAATTTCCTCCACAGCCAATTGCGAACTTGCTGGGATTCTGAAAGCTCCGTGGTCCGAAAAGTTTTGATAAATAGTCCCTCACTCCTTTCCCTATTTCTAGCCCTAACCCTCCCCTCTCACTATCCTAACCCTAATCCTCCCTTACTTGCAGCCTGACCCTAACCCTCCCTACCCTGCAGCCTGACCCTAACCCTCCATCTCCCGCAGCCTGACCCTAACCCTCCTTACCCCACACAGATAGTTTACTCACCTGTCCCTGGTCCGGTGATAGCAGCGGTGGAGGGATATCGCTAATTGCGCTAGTGAATCGGTGAAGTATGCCGAACGGCATACTGACCCATTCATTAAAAAAAGTCTAAATGTGTAAGTATTCGAAAAAGGGACATCCGAAAAGGAAATTTTCTAATCGGAGAGTGTAACCGCTAAAATATATCACCCACGTGGTCCCTGTTTACCAAAATCCAAATTTAATTAGGTTGTTTTATTTGAATCTTTGTGCTGAACTAGTTTGACTGTTGGAAATAAAATTATTTTGGAGAGTAGTGAGAATTTGGTAATATTTTACTGCACAGGAAAAAGACCTTAATCAAATGACATTCTTTACAGACTCCTGTTCCCATAGTTCTTTTACTGAGCACTGAATTTGCTACTAATAAGAGAGAGAGATAGTGGGAGAGATTTTCCAAGTTTTTTATTTTTTACATTTACAGACTAAAATCAAATCTGTTCTTATTCACAAATCTTGGTAGGTGCTGGGTTTACATATATGCCTTGGCATGCATTAATGAGAGCTTATAAAACAAGGTTCTGTAGCATACTTAAGAGTTACCACCAGACACAGTAACCCAGGTGCTAGTGATTAAGATTCAAACTCAGGACTTGACAATAATAGTATTAGAAGTCAATCATTTCACAGCATTTTGCTTTTTCAAATTGAGGGACAAAATGTGATTGCATATAAGTTCACAGTGATTGCATATACGTTCACAGGTAATGTTAATTAAGTGAT
>WWET01001204.1:8531-19155 GCA_011038615.1 Limnodynastes dumerilii
ATATATATATATAGATGTGTGTGTGTGTGGCAAAATTAATTTATTTTCTAATTACATTGAAAAATATAAATATTTTTATTTCCATGCACACATTCTAAGTATTCCTCCTGATATACACCCCCGCCCCTTTGCCTAATAAAGCATAAAAGTATATGGGGAGACTGCTGGGATACTTACGCTAACACCACTAAGATGGCGTCCTATATAACAAATGCAGCAATCAGCTCTAATGCACGTGGGCCGGTGATCAGAAGTGCTGCTGCTATTGATCGCCAAGGTTTCCATGGTGATCATAGCATTGCAAATATGAAAAACCTTGTTTTCATGAGATAAATGCCATTTTTATCTGAAAACGGCTTTATCTGATGAAATCGAAGTTATCGCACTTTTGTAAATGGAGCCCAGTATTTCCTGTATTGTGTTATAGAAGGCTGTTGTTTTGTGCTTCGGAAGTACCCACCTTGTTTTTGGTCTTTTATGAGCACATAGCGTTACTATAACTTTTATACCAAATAAGATCATGTTAAATATACAAATGGGTTTTATCTATATTTTTCATGGGGGTTTTTAACGGGTAACAAGCAATGATAATCTGCTTTTTCTAGAATATAAATATTGTAATTTTACATTAGCAACAAACCTGGCATAAATTTGTAAGAAGCAATCAACAAAATAACATAATCTGTTTTTTAGAGGAGCCAATAAGTTCAAATCATGCCCTTGTCTTTGAAATGCTTATTTACATTATTAAAAGCTCCTGGCGTAAGCTGTTATAATTGAACATACCGGCAGCCTGGTTATACAGTCAGAATGGGCAATTATTACAGAACTAATTTCTCATTCTGCAGTAAGCTTGAAGTCAGTTAGAATCGATTCTCTCTGCGTATTGCTGGAAGGTCTTACATGCAAAGCAGAAAGGCTGCAAGCAATTAAAATACCATGCTACCTTCATATTCATCCAGTGGTTGCTACCCCACCATGCTGAAGTCTGTTAATCAATCTGAAAACACATATTTATAACTGCAAAGAGGATTACAGCACATTTATGCTCAGGGCTCTGTTTCAGGCTATCAACTGTGGTTAATTTGTCTCCACATGCTATAACCAAACAACAGGAAAAGAGAGCTTACATTGCCAATCAGGAGGAACTGTAGGGTCTTGTCGCTGTATACACAGGTCTGTGATTAGTATGCGCTGTGCAGGTAGTCAATCCTGCTTGTGATGTGATAATAGTATACTTATTAGCCTTTCCCCCTTCCCTGTGCATTGACAGGATTTTCTCTTCTTATTCTCACATCTAGAATTCTAAGTTGTATTTTTTCACATTTATTTTACTGTTTTGATTACTTTTTTGTGCAAATAGTAAATCTAAATAAATATAAAATATACATACAAATTAATTTAAAAAATCAGTAATTTTTGCAGTTAGCAGTTTATAATAGTCAATAACAGGGAGATACTGGCACGGATTCACACCAGCGGACGTATTGCACATACATCCCTAATTTACCGATAATAGCTACTACGCATCCATAGTTACTATTTTATGTAACATGCCTGCAATATAATGTTTGTATGGAGCATCAGACCTCTCTTTTGTTCCTTATCCGTATGCAATGCTGGACAGCAGTCACTGACACTGATAATAGGCTCAGCTGGACTTCATATTATAGGACAGTGATCCAAAGCAATGCACAGTGGAGATGAGGCTGAACAGCGACCATGTTGTCAGGCTTCTGAAGACTGTCACTCTCTCTCCACTCTGGAATGTGCCACAAAGAGAAGATGGAAGGATTTGGAAACTCCCTTTAAACATCTTAGACAGAGTAAATCACAAAAAGTGGAAACTTACAGAGAGTATAAATATATTTCTGTCTCTTTACATGCAATAAAAATACTCTATATTTCTCCACATTTTTTATTAACAGGTTTTTATATAGTACTTTACAGAGAATACTTCACGTTCACACCAGTCCCTCCCTCATTGGAGCTACATACTAAGGTACAAACACAGAATGCTTAATTTATTTAACAGCCAATTAATCTACCAGCATGTTTTTTGGAGTGTGGGAGGAAACCGGAGAACCCGGAGGAAACCTACGCAGACACAGGGAGAACATACAAACACCACATAGATAAGGCTTTGTCAGGGAAATGAACTCATGATCTCAGCGCTGTGAGACACAAGTGCTACTCACTGAGCCACCGTGCTGCCCGTTACGCAAATACTAGAGAACTTCCTATTTATTTTTAATACTTTGTCAGTGCATTTTACAAACAGTAAACAAAAAGTTATACAGCATGACCTACGGGTGCCCGAGGTCATTACGGCCGTCCTTGAAGCGGGGAGTGTCCAGATTCCTACTTTAACTCTTATGATCACATATGCAGCCTTACGGTCACAGAGCTGATCGTAACAATCACGATCACCCCTAACCCTATTTTACATGGCTATCTCCGCCTCTATGGCGGAGATACGACCATCTTAATATATGGTTAACACCCTTTTATCGTGCCCACTGCTGTACGTAATTCTGAAACGTACGCCAGCCGGTACGATATTGTAAGTAGGTTGTGCACCTGAGCAGAACCTACAGGACAGGGGAATTACGATCTTGCTGATCGGAATTCCCGTCGGACTCTGTTTAGGATCTATATGCATAAAAATATTCCATTAATATATCCATTGGAATCATAAACATCCTAAAGCCCTAATCTAAATCACAGAGAAAACTTAGGCAAAGGATCTGAAACGGTCCTGTATAATTAAACATATTGCGACATGTAGGACGGTAGTAGTTGCGTGTATCATTGAAATGCAGTGGTGAGAGAGGTCTGTATAACCAAAAACATATGACTAGAAAAAAAAAAAAGGCAACACCGCTGATATATCAGAAGCAGTAGGAACATTATTTATTGCAAACTCACCCCATGGTAAACATTCCAGCATCCTTAGTAATCTGCAGTAAATAACAAAAACATTGCTCTAGAGAGAGATTTGTCCTTTCAGATGGTTTCTAGGTCTGCGAGTCATGTGCAGAGAAGAAGAGAAGAGAGACAGTTCTTCAATCATTCATATAAATTATCAAATGCATTCAAATATAGAGAGACAAATGGAGAGCTGCAAAAATGCTCAAAATACAAACTGACAAAAGAGTAAACTAAGGAAATGATATAAAGATATTGGAATTGGCCAACAACATTCAACTGAGAATGTGCCCTCTCCCTCTGACCTTCTCCCAAGATAAAACTCACCAGTCAACCCTTGGTCATTAACAAGTAGTGGTAGACTTTAACCCAATATAGCTACAGTGCATCCAGAAAGTATTCACAGCGCTGCACTTTTTCCACATTTTGTTATGTTACAGCCTTATTCCAAAATGGAATAAATAAATTTTTCCGCTCAAAATTCTATACACAATACCCCATAATGACAATGTAAAAAAAAGGTTTTGGGAGATTTTTGCTAATTAATTAAAAATCAAAAACTAAGAAATCATATGTACATAAGTATTCACAGCCTTTGCCATGAAGCTCAATATTGAGTTCAGTAGCATCCTGTTTCCACTGATCATCCTTGAGATGTTCCTACAGATTAATTGGAACCCACCTGTGGTAAATTCTGTTTATTGGACATGATTTGGAAAGGCACACAGCTCTCTATATAAGGTCCCACACTTGACAGTTCTTGTCAGAGCACAAACCAAGCATGAAGTCAAAGAAATTGTCTGTAGACCTCCGAGACAGGATTGTCTCGAGGCACAAATCTGGGGAAGGGTACAGAAAAATATCTGCTGCTTTGAAGGTTCCAATGAGCACAGTGGCCTCCATCATCCGTAAATGGAAGACGTTCGGAACCACCAGGACTCTTCTTAGAGTTGGCCGGCCGTCTAAACTGAGCAATCGGGGGAGAAGGGCCCTAGTCAGGGAGGTGATCAAGAACCCGATGGTCACTGTGTCAGAACTACAGCATTCCTCTGTGGAGAGAGAAGAACCTTCCAGAAGGACAACCATCTCTGCAGCAATCCACCAATCAGGCCTGTATGCTAGAGTGGTCAGACGGAAGCCACTCCTTAGTAAAAAGCACATGGCAGCCTGCCTGGAGTTTGCCAAAATGCACCTGAAGGACTCTCAGACCATGAGAAACAATATTCTCTGGAGAGACAAAGATTGAACTCTTTGGCATGAATGCCAGGCATTATGTTAGGAGAAACCATGCACCGCTCATCACAAGGCCAATACCATCCCTACAGTGAAGCATGGTGGGGGATGTTTTTCAGCAGCAGGAACTGGGAGACTAGTCAGGATAGAGGGAAAAATGAATGCAGCAATGTACAGAGACATCTTGGATGAAAACCTGCTCCAGAGCGCTCTTGACCTCAGGCTGGGGCGACGGTTCATCTTTCAGCAGGCTTCAGGACAACTCGACAACGACGCTAAGCACACAGCCAAGATATCAAACGAGTGGTTTCAGGACAACTCTGTGAATGTCCTTCAGAGGCCCAGGCAGAGCCCAGACTTGAATCCTATCAATCCTATTTCTGGAGAGATCTGAAAATGGCTGTGCACCGACACTTCCCATCCAATGGAGCTTGAGAGATGCTGCAAAGAGGAATGAGCGAAACTGCCCATAGATAGGTGTGCCAAGCTTGTGGCATCATACTCAAAAAGACTTGAGGCTGTAATTGCTGCTAAAGGTGCATCAACAAAATATTGAGCAAAGGCTGTGGATACTTATGTACATGTGATTTCTAATAAATTTGCAAGAATCTCCCAAAATTGGGTATTGTGTGTAGAATTTTGAGGGGAAAAATTAACTTATTCCATTTTGGAATAAGGCTGTAACATAACAAAATGTGGAAGCGCTGTGATTACTTTCCAGATGCACTGTATATTTTGAACTAAACCTCCTTTTTATGTATGTGCTCACACATAGTATTATATAAAGTTTGGTTGGAGTGCCAGACCTCTCTTTTGTTCCTTGTAGTTGCACAGTGGTCACTTTGGTCCTTGGCAGCACCTCTCCATTTATATATACACTTGCACACATTTCATATATTGAATTAGAAGCGCGGCCTGTGTTTTTTTTGTTACTGTTACTAGTTTTACCTTAGGAGCCTGACCCCTCCCCAATATGGCCGCTGCACACATATACAGACTCACCTAAAGGAGGTGCCTTGATGCTGGGCAGTCGAGCTTAACCCAATATAGCTATATTGTAAACTAAACCTCATCCCTCCCTTCCCCAGAGCCTAACCCTCCATCTAAACCTAAAATTTCCTGGAGAGGTTACTCACCTCTCTGGTGGGTTCTGCGGCAGGCGGCGGGTGTGATGGGTCCAGTGGGCAGTGCTTCCAAAAATGAATAGCTAAGTATGCTGATCGGCACGCTTACCCATTACATAAAACATTGCAAAAACTGCCTATTCAAAATCATTTCTCGTCTGTCTCTACTTCTAAAAGGCAGTATTCTGGCCAGGGACTCCTACCGTTAAGAAAGGGCCATCTGGCAGATCATAAAGTATATGCAGACCTGGACTAATGGGAATTCTGCAAGACGTAAGTTGATGGAAGGCAATGTGATTACATTACAGAGAACGTCTCTGTTTTTCTTGCTGAAAAATGCAATGTTGTCACTACTAATGGTGACACAGTGATCCACAGGCTGTTATGCTCTTCACTTTGGGCGAGACATTCACATAAGGGTGAGGCCAACAGCATTTCGCAACTTTGTAGATATATCCTCCATAGTATAGTGACAAAGAAGTTTATAAATGTAGAACTTTATTCTGTATGTTAAGTAGTGCATTATGGGGTAGATCCAGACCTAAGTGATTGTTACGTTAGAACACGTAGCGTAGCAAGTCAGATGCTTGGTTGCATAGGGAGAGGAATTAGTAGCAGAAAGAGAGAAGTAGTGATGCCCCTTTATAAATCATTGGTACGCCCTCACCTAGAATACTGTGTTCAGTTCTGGAGGCCATATCTCCAGAAAGACATAAATACATTAGAGACTGTGCAAAGAAGAGCAACTAAAATGGTCCATGGCCTTTGTAACAAATCATACCAAGAAAGGCTAGAGGAAGTAAACATGTATAGCTTGGAGCAGAGAAGGGAGAGTGGGGACATGATAGCAGCTTTCACATATATCAAGGGTTGTGACCAGCTAGAGGAGGGGGCATTTTTCAAAAGAAAAAGTGTAATAGAACACGAGGGCATGAATATAAACTGGAGGGTGGTAGATTTCAAAGGAAAAATTACTTCACTGAAAGGGTGATAGATAAATGGAATATTCTCCCATCTGAGGTGGTTGAGGCCAATTCAGTAGAACAATTTAAACATGCTTGGGATAAATATAAGGGTATCCTAAATTGTAAACTAAATTGAGGGTAAATAGGGTCTAGGGTCAGTATAGTTTTGAATAAATAAATGGGCCGACTAGATGGGCCATGTGGCTCTTATCTGCCATCACTTTCTATGTTTCTATGTATTTACGCTAGTGTAATTTCTATGCACTCCACTAGGCACTCTCCTTAGTCGTACGAACTTTGGCCATTTTACGCTGCTCAAACACTACCTTAACTTTCCATAGCGTACTACTGATGTATGTAATGAATTTATGTACATGACGGCCTAACCCAGCCCATACTGTCCAATTTAAATGCCCCCCTCCGCCTCCAAAGCGTAATTGTGTCGTATTGATGCCACCGCCCCTTCCTTCGTATTTACGCTGATGGTGCGTACGTTAGGAGTTACATGGCATAACATCTGCCACGCGCATGCGCAGTGAATACAAATCGCCGATTTGACGTTATCGCTAGCGTACTTAGCTCAGGATCTGGCCCATATCCCTTAATACTTAGACAACGTAAAGGGAAAGGTTTTGGGAGGATTTTTATTAGTTGGAAGGAGACTTTATATCATCTTCCTTTCTACTGAGAAGATCATTTTACTGAGCATCAAGTGATTGTGAATGGATAATCCCATGCTGTGGGTTGTTTTAAATCATAGTAGCTACCCCTGGTAAATGAGCACATGGGGTGATTGCATAAGACCTGGTTCCCTGTGCTCTAGAAATGGACCCTTGTGAGGTGGTGTGGCTACTGTTGGGGACCAAGACAGTGAATAGGAAGAGTCTGAATTATTCAGTGTCGGGTGTGATTTTAATTAATAGAAGACACCACCTTTTGATAATTGCTACCCTCAACCAAAACCAATAAATACAATTCTAAATGGACTAATGACTGATTACAGTGACTGGGGCCCATCTCAAAACAAAGGGTTCCTATGATTAAAAGGTGTGGAGCGTTGCTGCTCATTACTCATTAAACAGACTTTGGACAACAGGAGCCCTATCCCCCTCTTGGACAAAGTCCAGCTTGTTTGTCTCTAGAAAAAAAACACATTTTCTTTAAATAAAGCATTAAGTAAAGTCATTTAATTCTTTTCTACATTATGAACAATGGTGATTCCATGAGACATAAGGTAATGATATCCAACCTAGAATTAACAGATTTACTTTAAATCAAATAAATAAACAAAGGATTTTTGCATTTAGCAAGATGTACAGTATGATCATCCAAGTTATTTCCAGCTTATTTCATCATAATAAAGGAAAAAGATGACAACAATATCATTGACATCTGAGGTCACTGTAGCCATTGTGCATCTTGTTGTACCATGTGAAGACATGAGTCATTTTGACATCAGTATATAGAACCAAGCACATCAGTATATAGAACCAAGCACATCAGTATATAGAACCAAGCACATCAGTATACAGGACCAAGCACATCAGTATATAGAACCGAGCACATCAGTATATAGGACCAAGCACATCAGTATACAGGACATCCCAATGTGTGACGCCCAATAGAAGTGGAACGCCGGGGCCTGGACTATTCATTTATTGTCAGTCCAACAATTTCTGGTGGCAGAGAAAAATAAGGAATTCTTACTGTTGTTATTGGATTGGATCCAGACTTTCATAAAGGGGGTGTTCTCCAATAGCTAGGATTGAAAAATGGCCGCATACGGACTTCCTAAGTGATTTGCATCACGGTTACAAAGGCGCTAACCGGAGGGAAAGGCATTTCAGTTTTATAATATGTTTGTTCCTGGCGCTTATCACTGTATTCACACTTCATATCCAGCGACACCATTTTTAAAAAGGACACACTGGAAATCCAAAGGGAGGGTGTGTTCCCCCTTTATGAAAGACTAGATCCAGGTCCATTATTATTATTATTATTAGCCATCATTATCAGCTTATCCGGAAAAGTATCATGCTGGTGCTGAAAGTCTGTGGTATTAAACACATCTGTCTAAAAACAAGTTATAAAAGTAACAGTTTTTTTATCAGTTATTTTTCTCGACATGTAAACATTTTTTCTACTGTGTCTGACAATTATAATAAAACCAGCATTTACATTCAATTTGTTACTGCAAGATTTCTCTAGAAAATGACAGTGTTGTTTAGTTGTGGTATAAAGGGTAACAACAGTTACAAACCAAGGATAAACAGTTTAAGCCATGGGATAATTGCAATCCACACAGGCATAATTATTTTTAAGCATTTAATTATTCCCTTCAAACACTTAAATGCTTTGTCTTTCGCTTTCCTTATTTTTGTTGTACGTTTCAATATAAAAACATAAAACCGATTTAAGCTGCGGTTCAGATGGAACATCTGCTCATTGTTATGTGTTATCCTCATTTTGGTGTAGTGTGTTCTATGTGCTTTTTGTTTTACTTTCATATGTGTGACATTAACTGTTTTATGATCATTTCTTGTCCCAAAATATCTGTGAATTCATGTTTATAAGTCAGACATCAGGATTATTCAATACTAGAAGAAGTTCCCGGCGTTAAGTTATTAACTTATCAATGAGATGAATGTAATGTGTCAATATTTCAAAAATAATTAGCAGTTTGACGATATGTATAGTTTTTAATAATAACATAATTTAACATCATTCATAATAAGCCCCACTCCCTTTCCAATGAAATTCCACCCACAACTGATTGATCTGCCTTCTTGCAGCCTTCAAATCAGGATTGGGATGTGATATCATCCAAATCCATCCAGTGGAAGGCCTAGAACAGACTCCCAACTGGGACCCCAACCCTCTAGTATGTCTTATGGGATCTAATGTTATAACTCTGTGATGGTTTCTTCCAAATCCATCATTCAAAACCACGCACAACTGAATTTATTTGTTCAAACCACACCCTCTTTTCCAACAGGATGTGCGACCGGTACCCTGACCGCCCCTAAAACCTCGCCAAGTTGCAACTTGATCAACTTGCATCGGTTTCATCCTAATTGGTGCAGGGGTGTCCAAATGCATAGTCGGGCATACAAACAAACAAACAAACAAACATACACAAAGTCAATGAATGTTATATATCATCCCATATTATAAGCACACACTCTCGCAAAACCCTGGCTGCTCCACTTCCTCTATTTATTCTGCAAGTAGGAGCTTCTTCATGGGCCAGATTAAGAGGCAATTTATGAATTTATTTAGCTGAATGGGCTGTTCTTTGTGTGTGTGTGTGTGTGTGTGTGTGTTATGTATTTATGTGTGTGTATGTGCGTGTGTGCATATAGAATGTTATCACTTTACCACTCTGTGAACTGCCAAATCCATCCAGTGGAAGGCCCAAAACAGGCTCCCCGGGTCAAATCTCTGACCAGCATACACCAACACAAGGTCTGATTGGGACCCTAACCTGGCCAGGATCCAACTGGACCACCTCGAGTTGGTTTTTAATCCAGTCAGTGCAGAGGTGTCCAAATGCATAACTGGACAGACAGACAGACAGACAAGTAAACAAACAGACAAGTAAACAAACAGACAAATACATTTTTAATGTAAGATATAACACTGCATCTATATAATCCCTACTACCATTCTATTGCAGTTACGGTGGCAACAACTAATTTGGCATTAATACAGCCAACACCACAATGTTGGTAATATCATTGCCAAAATCGGTATCAACTGCATTCTGCATGTGACCATATGAACCCGACGCGTTTCCATGACAGATCTAGAGCTTTCAGTCCCAGACTTCTATAATCAAAGTATTTCCAACTATGTGCAGGAAGGGGCAGGATGTGTACAGGTATACTAATTGTACAGTAAGTAATGGTTTGGGTCCTTAGGTACTATCCATACTTCCAGGGCTGCCTTCAGAATTTCTGGGACCCGGGACACACCAGTCAGGCCCCGCCCCCATGTGACATCATCATTGACCTGCGCTGCCATCTGGCCCTTAAATCATGGCGGGCCCCTATAAGCTGCGGGTCCATTTAGTTAAAGGGCTGTTGTGGGTGTTCCTTTACTGAGTGACTTTATATACCAGCACTAGAACAATGGACTTCCTCTTTGAAGATCTTCTCTGGACACGATCATCTTGGTATTACCCTATCACTTACTTACTTACTTACTTGCTCATAGTTGTTTTACCTGTTTTCTGAGACGTGGTCGGTTTGTTTCTAGGCTTGTTTGTCCTGCTTCTGTGTCTACATTAGTCTATTAGTCTGTTAGTATGGGTGGTAAGAGAGCAATCCATTCCTATATTGGTGCAGGTGGTTGTGGTTTTTTGGACCTCTTTCC
>WWET01001204.1:19177-34930 GCA_011038615.1 Limnodynastes dumerilii
TCTTTCCCTGGTGTATTGACTTAGATATATATAAGGGCTGCACTAGGTTTCACTTTAGTAGTAATTCCGAGGCGGAGGAAGATTGCTTAAGGTCAGTATTTTTTGATTGTTTACTTATTTGTCGTATGTGGTGGTGGTTTCTTGCCGCCCCACATATTATCTGATAATTACATTTAATAAGTTTAATAAATTTAATAATAAATGAAACATAAAATTTTAAAATTTTAAATAATAAAAACTTTAATTAAACACTACAGTTGTGTTTCCTTTTATTCCGTGTCTTTCTAGTTTCTAGATTTTGGTTGTTTTAACAGTTTGGCATTGGTAAAGCAAAATGATATCTCTTGTCGTAGAATACCTTGTATGTGATGGTCAAGGAAGGCATTTCACTGGATGACATGTGCACACCCTTGGTAGGATCCATCTGTTTATACTCCTGTCCTTTTTAAAAGTTATATTGTATAAATAAATGTTCAGTTACTTTTATATATCTTTTGTTTCTTTTATATGGGCATCCATGATGCAGATATAAAGATACATTTGGCGGCTACATATTTATATCCTAACCACTTGCTACACCAGTCAATTGATCTTATTGATGAACTCTGATTCGAACTTTCTTAGGACTATCCACTTTTTTATCTGATTTTATTTATATTTTATGAGGATGTAGGACCCTTTGTGTGTAGTCTGGTTGCTGCTTTTAATAGTTTTAGCGTGGTGGACACTATTTATTACTTTTTATTTATAGTTTTGAATACCTGTTACACAATAGCAGTGAGGAGCACCACCTGCTTTAACATAACTATTATTGCCGTACATCTCAATACACGATGGAAGGAATTTGGTTTTTTTTAAAATTAAGAAATGATTGTGGAGGTGCTGGAAATTCTCAGCTTTTTATTTATGCTGAACTCTGGAACATCTGCACAAAAGCAATACTTTCCTCCACCATTCTGAGACCTCACTGTGATATTTACAGGATCGGTGCCATTTGGAGGGATAAACAAAATACTGGAAGCAATACCATATGATTTCATCTGCTGTTAGATTAGGAAGTATGAAATTTAGCTGTTTCCGAATCTTTGTTTATAAAGTTCTCAATCCTGTAATAAGTGAACACTTTTGCCCTCTCTGTATGTATGTATGTTTATTGTTGGTGTTATTTATGGTTAAAATGTGTGTGGTTCTCTAGTCAGAACAACTTGTGATAGGCCCAGTTCCGATACGAAGACAGTGACAGCAGGGATATTTTGACACTATGGCCCTGATTCAGAGTTTGAAAATAAGAGAGGAAAGTTACACTTGGGCAAAACCATGTTGATTTCAGGGGCAGTCATCTGTTGCAAACAGTATTATAGTTGAGTGGTGAGGTTTCCCAGCCCAAGTCTAAATAACAGTGTAAAAGTGAAGCCGGTCAGTGTCTGTGTGTAATAAGCAAAATCAAAGTATTCTCTCTGCATGCATAGAATAAAATAATTTGACTTTCCCTGAAATCAACATGGTTTTTCTCAGGAGTAACTTTCCTCTCCTTTTTTCAATCTCTGAATCAGGGCCTATGGGAACAGACAGCGAGGATTCTGCAACTGATTAAGAATCAAATGCTCCAACGCCAACATGTAGTATTTTGTCCAATCCCTTTCCCATTGCCTAATCCCCACTCTAACTTCTCACCTTCTATCACCCTAATCTTCCCTTTCTCTGAGCCTAACCTTAACCCCCTATCTAGCGCAGCCTAACCCTTACCTTCCCTTTCTCTGAGCCTAACCCTAACCTTCCCTGGGCCGCCACAGCCCCTTTCTGTAGCTCTAAAACTAACCATCCCCAGCCCACTGCAGCTAAACCCCATAGCCACCACAGCCCATTCCCATAGTCTGCTGCAGCATGTCGGATGTCCTTGTGTCTAAAATGGGATTGGGTACTTAGCAGAAAAGGGCCTTTCGGCAAAAAAACGGCAATAGAAGTTTTCTAATGAAAGATGTCTTAGACACTGATACAAGCCGTGCTTCATCTGTCTGCTATATCAGTGTCTAAATTAAGCCGTTCTAACTGCCAACTGTAACTGGCACAAATCATTTACTTACTATAGAATGCTAATAATAACACAACAAGCAGCAAGCTGTAGTGTGCAAGACTTTCATTACTAATAATGGACCAGATGCAGCCTTCCAATGCTGCTGCACTCGGAGCGCCTAGGTGGCTCTCAAGATGGTATAGTCAGATTTAGTTTCCAAAAGCAGATTTGTGGATATTGTGGGTTTGTTATTTGTTACATCTTAGGCATGATTGGGAGGCATAGTGTTGGAATAGAAATCATTACAAAAAGTTAACGTTACTTTAATATTAAAGTAACAAGTGTCACGGCCCTGGTAAAGTCTGGGTCAGTCTCGGTTCAGGAGGGGTTGAAGGAGAGCTGGAGTCGTAGCAGACAGTGAGCTGGACTGGAGTAGGCAGCGAGCTGGACTGGAGTAGGCAGAGAGCTGGACTGGAGTAGGCAGTGAGCTGGAGTGGAGTAGACAGGTGAGCTGGACTGGAATAGACAGGTGAGCTGGACTGGAGTAGACAGGCGAGCTGGACTGGAGTAGACAGGTGAGCTGGACTCGAGTAGACAGGTGAGCTTGGCTGGAATAGACAGCAGGCTGAACTGGATAGCAACAACAGTCCTGAACTGTATAGCAACAGCAGGCTTGACCTGTATGGCAACAACAGGCTGAAATGGATAGCAAAGCAGGCTTGAACTGTATGGCAACAGCAGACTGAAATGAATAGCAACGGCAGGATCGAACTGTGTAACACAGTAGTGCAGGTAATCCAGAAGCTGCAGGGTTAATACAGCTTAGACTTGGAGCAGATAGGCTTGATTGCAGAAGCAGCTGTGTCAGGAAGAGCTAGCTGGAAGCTAGGCAGACCTTGGCTAAAAAAGTAAGCAGAGCAGTTGCACAGAGAACCAGGCACCTCTGATGGACAAAGTTTTTCTGGCAATGCATGGACTGTGCACAGGGTTTAAATAGCCCACCCTTGTGCTGGATTGGCTAAGACGATCATGTGCTGCCTCTGGCTTGGATCTAATTGGCTGCCGTGGCACATGTGCTGTAATCCAACATGGCAGCGCCCATGCAGACGGAGGATGCCGGAACTTGGCGCCAGGATCACACCACTAGAGAGTCTGCAGGGAGCGGAGGAGACTGAGAAGAGGTGCCACTACTGAGATTGGCACCTCCAAAGGAGCGGAAAGCGGGACGAGCAGGGAGTGTGGCCGCAAGATGGCCCCTGACACTGTAAGTCCGGCGGTGTCTGCCGCTGAGTGTGACAACAAGGATGTATCCTTTGGGCAGATAATGGGCCTGATCCAGAACAACACTTCGAAGCGAATTTACGCGTGGCGGAGACGTAAAATCGCTGTTTAGAACGCACTGCGCATGCGCACCATAGAAAATACGCACATTAACGTAGCGTAATTGTGAACGTATGGGCCATTCACGTATGTGTCACGTAAATACTTACGTGTGGGCGTGCCAAATTTATGTTACTCCAAAATACGTCTGAAATACGTGAAGTAGGCGGGGGGTGGTATTTAAAGTGTACAGTATGGGCGTGCTTAGCTGCGTAAATTCGTTCAGCCCATACGTACGTGTGCGTATGACAGCGGTTACGTTGGAAAAAGTTAAGGTAGGGTTTGGGAAGCGTATCTTGACAAAATACGTCCGTGCAAGGGGTGTGCCGAGGGGAGTGTAGCGAATTTACGCGCACGAAAATACGCTCCGCGAATAAACGTACGGCACACGTAGTTCTGGATCTACACCAATGTGACTTGATGCAGTGGATGGGTTAGTAAACAAATATTTTGAAAATAAATGATAATGGTGGTCAGTTTATTAATTACTAACCAAACTACAAAATCCCTGTTGTAATGTGAAGCATTGCTTCAACATTTGTAAGCCCCACCCAACCCTGCCCAAACTTTGCTCCTGCCAAAACTCTGCCCTGATCCAACTTAAATTCCTGTCCTTTGGTGCGGCCAATCAGGACAAAATGAAAATAGTAATTAAAAAAAACATAAACCCTGCCTCCAGTCTAGTCGGCTTATTGGGACAAACTGGAAGGGGCGGTCAGCTGAAATTTTGACTGTCTTGCTGGAATTGGGACAGTTGGGATGTATGTAGCAATGTTTTTCCATTACACACCTCTTTGTGTCTCATGGTAATAAAATATATGCCTTATATTTAAGCCATGTTCCTGGGAAAGGTGTATGGGAAAGTTAAGGGTTGGTAATATATTAATGAGTAAAATGAGTAGAAAAGCAAAACCTATATGTTATGACTTACCATGTCATGTGCTTAATTTGTAGCAGGTGAGACCTGTGTAGGTTTTACATTGGTGGGAGCCCCCGCTACAATGGGTGGCTTTCCCAAGGTTATTTTCAGCTGTCGCTATTTCGAATAGCTATCATTATACTACCATTATAGATTTATTGTTATGGATGGGTGAGTATGCAGATCGGCATCCTCACCCATTCATTTGTCAAAAGCGCTGCCGGACCTGCCGCAGACCCGACGCAGGAGAGATAAATAACCTCTCCGGGGTCTTTTAGTGTTAGAGGGAGGGTTTGGGTTAGGCTCTGAGGAAGGGGAGGTAATGGGTTTAGGAAACTTACCATATGTTAAGTGCTTCGGGGATCTATGGCTTTGTCTCTTCGATGCAGAAGCAATTGATTTCCCAGCCAGCTCGGAATTGGCAGGAAGAAAGTTCTCATGGTACAGTATTTTACAATGTGTCACACAAAGGCTCGACTAAAAAAAATGGCTCCATAAACTCTCAGCCATATTATGGGGAATATGATCTATAACCTTTTTATTTACTTAGGCTTGAATTATATAACTTTAACACCTTAGTCATATTTGAAAGGTCTTTAGATCTCTCTCAAACCCTGGAGTTTACTTGTGTATCATGGGAAAATCTACCAAGCTCTCACCAAAGATCAGAAAGGGCAAAAAGCCACATCACTAAACCCTAATTACTGTGCAATTATCACCACATATAGAACATTGAACAGTTGTAGTGAATTAAATGTGGTTTGGGGAAATGATCTTACATGAAAATGTCTATGAATCACAGCAGCTCATGAACAATGAGGTCTATTTCTAAGACTTGCTAGTTATGTTACTTCACAAAACTCAAATAAAAACAATTAGATGCTAATATTAATATATATACAAGTAATATAAAAAGTTTTTTAGATTTCTAGAAGTGTAGTAGAGGAGATCGTTGTCAGTCCCTGGTTAGAAACTGTCCTTATTTCGAATAATGCCCAGTTTCTATTTTGTCTATTAGAATGGGTGAGTATGCTGATCGACATACTCACCCATTCTCATTCGCAAATACCACCGCCGCCGCTATCCCTCCGCCGCCTCTATCGCTGGACCGAGGGAAAGGTGAGTAACCTCTCTAGGGTGCGGGGTAGGGAGGGTTAGGGTCAGGCTGCGAGAGAGGGAGAGTTAGGGTCAGGCTGCAGGGGAGGGAGGGTTAGGGTTAGGCTGCCAGGAGAGGAAGGTTAGAGTTTGGGTAATGAGAGGAGAGGATTAGGGTGAGAATTAGGAAAAGGAGTGGGGGACTTTTTTTTACTTACGTTTAGGAGCACTGAAAGCTCGGTGCTCCGTGGATCAATTGCTATGCCTCATCGAGACATATGCAATCGAAATCCCAGCCAGTTCGAAACTGGGAGAGAACGGAGCCACAGGAGCTTTGCCAAAAAAAGTCTGAAAAAATTACTAAAGAAAATAATAAAATTTAAAAAATCACAACAATAAATTATCCATATACAAAAGCATTGTTAGCTCATTAAACTCACAAATTCTAGACAATAAAGCCATACAAGAAATACACATATTAACATTAACTTTTATATTATATTATTATTATAAAAAGTACTACCATCTACAGTTACAATTTTAAGTCCTCTTTTGTTCAAAATATTGATGAAAAATGTCTTCAGCTGGAAATAAAATCCAAATCAAACGTTCTGCTTCACATGATTTTTGGTGCTCTTTTTGTCAATGTCATGTGAGACCATATTTTTGTGCTATTATTTTGCTATTATACACTTTATTTAGTTTGGGGGAATTTGAATCAATGTGTTAAATAGCAGCTATTGTTAAAGCAGTAGCGTGAATGAGCTGTCTTAATTCTGTTGTTAGATCTGAACTGGGATTACAGTCCTGTCATATCAGCTCTAGGATGCATTAGTAATATTAATACTGTGAATTTTGAACATGTGAATTCATGCTCCGCAGGAACTATATGGTTCCATCATTTGGGAGAGTCCTTTGTAGCAGGTCCATGTCATACCCTCCAAAATTTTTTATAGAAAATCGGTACAACTGGGGTGGGGGGGTGTCTGTGAAGGGGACATGGCTTGTCTAGTGAAGGGGTGTGGCTTTAATCTGCTGTCACACCTTATCATATGAGCTAAGACCTCATAGCAGAGTGTCTTGTCACTTTAGCAGGGCTGTAGGAGTCTGTCCCCACAGCTCTACTATAGTGATCAGATGCTGCAGGACTCTAAGGTGAGTATAGAGGGGAAGGGAACTGCTGGACCAGAATCCAGTATAGGAGCCTTTTTAGCCGGAACAGACTATTAAAAAACGGTACTGTACCTGCTAAATAGGTACAGTTGGAGGGTATGCCATGTGTGACCCGGGTATTCCAGGCACAGAGACACACCTGGCTGTATATTGTTATTTTTCTAATGTTTCTTTCACAATTGGCTTTTCTTCAAAATTTTACTAAACTAAGTAGCTTCTTGCAATAAGAATTCAGTGTAACCCGTTAGTCTAAAATTATCTGGGAAATCAGCTTTAATCACCCTGCTTGGAAATATTTTTCTATTATGTTTTTGATGTCCACTACCAAAATGTATATGACAGATTGTTAAAAATAAATGAAATAAATAAATATTCAACACATTTAAGAATCCTATCTAAAAGATTATCAGAGGCGGAACTAGGTAGTTGTGGGCCCAAGTGCAAACAATATTCTTTGGCCCTGATGATATCCCATGTAACCCAGTGGTGAGAGGTGATGACAGCTGGGGGCTCTTGTATTAGCATGGGCCCCGATACCGTCGCACCTGTTGCATCAATGGTAGTTCCGCCCCTGATTGTTATTATAAAGGTCGTTCTGGACCAGATTTGCTCCAAAGGTGTCATTGTAAATATTTAGTTTTTCAGTTGCACTCAGATAAATGTTGGAAATGTTGGTAAATCTGATCCCTATGGCCATTCAGGCACGCCAAATAAAAATAGACTTTGGATAAGAATTAGAGATGAGCGTTTCGGATCACGTAGGCAAGACTCTCTTGCTCCCGGCAAATTTGAATCCCAAATCAAGGCAAAATAACATTTTGCCTGAAATGACGGATCTCATGGTTCGAATTCTGTGTAATGCTCTCCTGTCCGCACACAGAATCCAAGTAAGTAAATAAATAAACAAAGAAAAACCCCATCTAAATAAATAAAGAACCTTCCCCCCCTCCCCCTTCAATAGCATGAGCATGCTGGTGCCTGTAGTACTACAAAGACCAGCATGCACTAAAACCCAGGATCCTCTGCAGCCTCCTTTAGTCCACCAAAACTTGTTTTGCAAAAAAAATAAAAAATCTTTGAGCGACGCAACACTTTCTTTACCTGGCGCAGAATGAGAAAAATGCTGGCTGCGAGGTCTATATGTAACCTGGGATAGCGTGGAAATGTCCCACCGGTGCTGTCAGGTTATTAATGGAGATAAATGCAATTGATGTTAATAATACCTTTGTAGCAAAAATATATACAAATAACATGATTTTAGCTAATTTGATACATTTTTCCAAAGAAAGAAAAACCAAAACCAAAACAATTTAGGGTTGTTTTGTCAAAACCAAAACCAGACGATGAATTAAAACGAAAACCAAATCAAAACACGGGGGTTGGCGCTTACATCTAGCAACAATAAACAAAATAGTGGACAGAAGCACAAAGGACACTTGGGAGTTTATCAGCCTTCTGAATATCTTTACCTTGTAGATAGAGTCAATTGGTATAGAGGGCCTGTATATCACATTTACAGAACTATAACTTACTCAAAGACTTCTACAAAAAATTAAGATGTGCCTTGTGTCTTTCCTGTATGACCTCAATCAATGATCTAAAGATGGGGTTCTCAACCAGTGGTACTAGTACATTGGTAATACTCGGACCACTATCTCAGGCCAACTGGGCAAGCTTGTCAGAAGGTAGCAGCTGTACCTGTACCTTAACCAGGTGTGATACCTGATGGCAGAGATCATATTTAATAAAGTATCTAGAGGGCTGAATGGATTATGCAGAAAAACCACTGCAAGAAATATATATATATACTCTGTAAAGTGGAACCTGACCTGATTCCATTGGATAACTGATACTCCACAAAAAAAGGTTGAGTACATACTGTATGATCTAAAGCTTATATGGGGCTGAATTCTGGAAATGGTGGGGCATGATAGGGATGATTAAGGGACTTGTGAATTTTTATTTGGCCAAGTGATAAAACACAAGAGTCGCAGGGTGGTATATAAATAAAAATGTCAGTTTAGAAGTGGGAGTTTCATAAAGAGGACAATAAAATCATGTGTAGCAGTAGCACCGTTCTTGGTTATTTTTTTTAGCTAAATATTATTTCTCACAGTTCTAGGAAAGTTTAAAATAAATCTGCCCTCTACATGGGGCACAATGCATTTTTTGCTAAGACTGCCTAGCTCTTGTTATTGCTATTGTTAACGGTGTACTTACGGAGCCGTATGCGTAAGAATGGCATGCTCCGGGCAGATGTTGCCCGATGTAATCTATTTATCAGGGTGCCCTGATTCGGGCGTAGTTATGGATTAAGGGGTGTGCAGCACCGTAGCTACACTGTAGTTACGGAAGGTAGGCGGGGGGAGGGAGGGAAATTAGGAAGGGAGGGCTGGGTTAGGGGGTTCCCGGCGTAATTACCCACTGTTACGCCGGCTGAAGTTAAGGCCCAAAGAACCAGATTCAGAGATGGCAATAAGAGAGGAAAGTTACTCCTGGGCAAAACCATGTTGATTTTAGGGGAGTCAAATTTCATCTGTTGCAAACAGTATTAGGGCCTTATTGAATTTCCAGTAACAAGTATACATAACAGAAGCCTGGTAATAGTAGGTAATGTAAATCACAGACTCTGTTTTCTAGTATATGCTGCTATTTTCCAGTTCTGGGGGTAAATCCAGAACTACGTAAGCTAGTGTTTTTACGCCAGCTGCTAGCGTCAAAGCGCCCATTAGTAGTTACTGCGCATGCGCACGTAAGGGCCAGTCGTAACTTCAGTGTAACTACGTATGAAGGGGCGTGCCAGGCATACGACACCCATAATGACGCTTAGTAGGTGGGGTGAGGCATTTAAATCGTACAGTGTGGGTGTGCTTAGCAGCGTAAATATGTTCAGCCATTACGGCCAACAGGAATTACGATTTGAAAAGATAAGGAAGGGTTTGGAAAGCGCAACATGGCAAAAGTATGTACGGCCGAGGGGAGCGCCTACGGGAGTGCAAAGTAAATATGTTACGCTAGTAAACGTAGTTCGGGATTTGGCCCCTGGTGTCTAGTGCACATTGCCAAACATCCAATTAATGTAGCGTATTTTGCAGACCCAGGCGTCATTGCCATATTCGAGAAGGGGGAGGCAAGATGATTGGATAACTGTCTATTCTATTCACTTCAAACGCTGACTCTGCAAACACATAGATTATGTTATTTATCTTATTGATCTAGTTATGTGGATATACCTTTAAGAGAGGATGCATTTAACAAAACATTTAGATCAAAAAGCAAACAACAGAAAATAATGTAATATTTGCAATACGTCCTGTAATGGTCTTATTTCTCACATATAGGAATGCCATAACGTTTCTATTCATGTCTGGTTCTGTCTTCTTTAATGATCTTCTGTAGTGGTCAATTCCTGGCCCCTGGTGGGAGAGGAAGTCCTTGGCACTGTCTCACAGAACTATGTATGACGTGTCTACAGTAAATAAAAGTCTACATTTTCCTTGGGCTCATAATTGATGCCAGTTGTATCTGTAAGATCAACTTTCTGATTTCTCAGAAAGTATTTGGGTAGATGTCATTATTACAGTATATGATGTAAGCATTGCATTGTGATAGCTCAGATTTAAATGTTTCCTCATTATTTGTGACATTCAGTATGACGTACGGAGTAACAAAGGTATATTGCTTAATCTCAATGGTCAATAACTTTGGACCAGATTCAGAGATGGAAAATAAGAGAGGAAAGTTACTCCTGGGCAAAACCATGTTGATTTCAGGGGGAGTCATGTTTATTGTATTCTTTGCATGCAGGGATATAGCACACACATAGTGACCAGCTTTACTTTTACACTGTTAAATAGACTTGGGATAGGAAACACCACCTCTCAACTCTAAGGGCCTGAATCAATTAACAATACGTGCCACAATAGACGGGAAAATGTTCACAGTGTGCAATTTCCCGTCTATTACGGTAGCTGATTTTTATGCACATCTCTATTAGGGTGCGAGGCTAATGAGAACTTCATTGTATACTAACCCCAGAAATTGTAGCATGCATTTTATAGCAATCCTTTGCATTGTATTATAATTGCTTTATTTTGTGCCACCCCAATAGGACTTTTATAGTCATTAAAATAAAAGTTTATATTGAATGTGACAGCAAAATGAGTGTCTTCTTTGTAAAACTGCAACCATAATATGACAAAATTCCATTTGTATTATGTGTTTTGTGCTATTCACTCACAATGAGAAACACAGAGGTAGTGATTTTTAAGGCTGCTGTTTGTTGTTTCGTTTTATATTATGTTGTTTTCTGGCACTAACACATATCAGTTAAGTAAATTGCAGCAGATTACCTAGTAATTAATTAGAAATTAAGGGCCAGATTGAGATTTCAGTGTGTTTTCATACGCACAGAGGTCTGGTAGTCTGCAATTAAGAGGGAAGTGAACTCTCCTGTCACTCCCGTTTCATGTGGAGTTAGCGGTACTTACACTTCCATAACCCTGCCTTAAGTGTCCCGTGTGGATCAGTTGTGAGAACAACTTAAAACCAGCCCAGATTGTAAAATTTATGTTTCTACCATATTCTATTGCGATTATCGTATTTTTTGCTATCTCCCAACAAAAGAAAAACTCATTTATAAAAACTTACAGTAAACCAGAAGACTTATTTCTGTAAAGAAAAGTGATATAAACATATTAGCTTCTATCAGCCCGCTCTTTCCAGATTTCTGCTGACCGTACAATTTCTGATATACTCCTAAATCTTTTCATATTTCCCTTGTTACCTGAACTATAAAGTGTGTGCATTGGTCAAAATTTATATTTCACTGAAAACTGAAGCTGAGAATAAAATGTGTAAGTAGCTTCCTACTTCAATTTCAGAAACTTCATAATTTCGAAGAGAACGCATAAAAAAGACCAAAACATATCACAAAGTAACAGAATTTTCACATTTCAATCATTTTAATCTTCACATTGCCAAATTGGGCTTATGGTAGCCACTGTAGGGTTGGTTTTGTTTAGTTTTGAAATCATAATTTCTTTACTCCTAATCTATCAGATATTTAGGGAATTTTGGGGCCCTGGTACAGACAGCACCTTCTAGGGTCCACCCAATAAATGCTTTGAAGCCATTTACAGAACTCAGGGCATACCTAATGTGACCATTTTTTTTTCTCAAAACAGGACATCTACTAATTTTTACAGGGACCCACCACTAAGTCAATGGGTGTGGTCAAAAAGTAATAGCCGACGGATGCTTGCATCAACGAAACAAATCAAATAAACTGTGTATCATCTGTTATACAGCTTCAACAGTTCAGTGTGAAAAGCATGTTATACTATTAATTTTCAGTTACAGTGACCCATATAATTACAGTGAGTATCTTATTGACATATATACAAGGCAGAGACCATACAATAAGGACCACCATACAATATAGACTATTTCCTAGCTATTGCCATACCATACATACTGCACCCTAGTATCACCATACAATACACATTGCTTCCTAGTTATCACCATATAATAAACATTGCATCCTAGTTATTGCTATACAATACACATACAAATACACAAAACATTTTACTGGGCTACATTCAATTAAAGAAAATTTCTGAAAGTAAAACTATATAAGGAATTAACTAATAAAGTATAGATATCTACACATATTTAATATACCTCCATCCAACCTTTCTTGTCCTCTTGTGTCTCTAAAGCCATCCAATCTCCCCCTCCATGTGTGTGTCTCTAGAGCCATCCAATCTCTCCTCTCCTTGTTTGTGTGTGCCTCTACAGTCAGCCTTTCTGCCCCTTCCTTGTGTGTGTCTGACCAGCCAGCCTTTCTGCCCATTGTTTTTGTGTTCAATATCCCTTATTGCCCCTTCCTTGTGTGTGTCCAGTCAGATTTAATGCCCCATCCTTGTGTGTGTCCAGTTAGCCTTATTGCCCCTCCTATGTCCAGTCAGCTTTATACCCCCTCCTGCTGTGTATCCAACCAGCCTTATTGCCCCTTCCTTCTGTGTGTCCAACCAGTCTTATTGCCCCCTCCTTCTGTGTCCAGTTAGCCTTATTTCCCCCCTTCTTGTGTATCCAGCCAGCCTTATTGCCCTTTTTTCTGTTTGTCCAACCAGCCTTATTGCCCCATCTTCTGTGTCCAGCCATCCTTATTGCCCCCTCCTTCTGTATCTAGCCAGCTTTATTACGCTGTATTTATTTTTGTCCAGTCAGCCTTATTTGCCCCTTTTTCTGTTTGTCTAACCAGCCTTATTGCCCCACCTTCTGTGTCCAGCCAGCCTTATTGACGCCTCCTTAACTGTCCATTCAGCCTTATTGACCCCTCCTTCTTTGTCCAATCAGCCTTATTGCCCCCTCTTAATTTTTGTCCAGTCCACCTCATTGGCCTCTTTTTCTGTTTGTGCAACCAGCCTTATTTTCCCTCCTGTGTCCAGAAAGAGCGACAGGGAATGAAGGAGCTGTGAGCACGATAAAGTAACTTTTAAGTGGACAGAGCAGCAAGTAAAGATTAAATATTTTTCTGCTAAGATATTTTGAAAACAGGCATATTGATGTATACATGTAAGAGTGGTTATACATTTAAAAGTTTATAATCTTTAAAAAAGGAAAGGAAAATGTATTTTATTGATGGTTGTTGATGATACTGTGAAAAGAAACATATTTTGGATTTACCTGACATACATGAAATGTTTTCCAATAACTAAATGTTTCCTATGGAACCGTGAACATTAGTTAATTAATTTTGAATGTCAATTTATATTATTCACTGTGACGAGCAAATCTTATTTATGAAATTAATGGTAAATTATAAATGTTGGTTGTCGTTTCTCTGAGTATCTTCTCAATCTGCTTTGACTTCCCCAATTTACATCCTTGCACTACACCCACTCCTAACAGCATTTTGGGGTGTTACATCAGAATGAACATTTTTTTATTTTTCTAATTGCACAACATCGTAAACTCCCTATGGGCAAGAGCCTTCCCTTCGTAAAATACTGTAAGGGTGGTACAGAAATATAATTATAGGTAAGGGGTGAAGACAGCACTTATGGTACAAACTGAATTAGAATGATGTCCTGTACACTCTGGCATAGGTGCCGCGGTACCAAAAGAGGGCATTTTCTGATCATAGTGATCGGAAAGGGCCCCCTTAGTGTTATTCAGGATCTGGCCCTATATTTTTAATCAGAAATTCCAAACATGCCTTAGTTTTGAAATTAGCCAAATAATTCAATAAAATGTTTCTATGTAAAATGAATCAAGATATAAAAAAACAAAGAAATATCCACCCATGGCAATCAGCTGCTGCTGTTCTATACATAGAAACAAACATTAGAACTGAGTGCTGCAATGCAGTGAAAGTGCAGCCTACATTGTTATGGGTTACCAAAAGTGCTAATAATGCAGCAGAAACCAACATGAACATGAATTGCCCCCATGCCCTGTGCTCTGAGGGACCCAGTCACCTTCCAGAATCACCCCTGGCAGCTTCAGATACAGAGCCATGGTCCTTTGGTACAGTACATGATTAGTGAACCTCGGTGCTCTGTATGATGCTGTTGGTGAGTAGTTACGGATAGCATATCTGGTTGACCTCCACCACGGTATAGGGTGCGGCCTCGAACAACCTGTTTCTAAAAGAGAAGCAGAGGAGAAGCTGCGCTGAATGGTGAGTATGAATCTAATAACAACCCTTACCCTAATCCTTACTCTAACTTGCCCTTCCATTACCCTGACCATCACTCTTCCTTCCCTGCAGGCTGACCCTAAGACTCCCCTCCCCACAGCCTAACCCTAAAACTCCCTTCCCCGCAGCCTAACCCCAAAAATACCCTCCCCGCAGCCTAACCCTAAGACTCCCCTCACCACAGCCTGACTCTAAGACTCCCTTCCCCACAGTCTGATCCTAATACACCCCTCCCCACAGCCTGACCCTAAGACTCCCCTCCCCATAGCCTAACCCTAAGACTCCCCTCCCCACAGCCTGACCCTAAGACTCCCCTCCCTGCAGCCTGACCTTAAGACTCCCCTCCCTGCAGCCTAACCCTAAGACTTCCCTCCCAACAACCTGACCCTAAGACTCCTTTCTCCACAACCTGAGCCTAAGACTTTCCTCCCTACAGCCTAACCCTAAAACATCGTCCCCACAGGCTAACCCTAGAACACACTCCCCACAGCCTAACCCTAAGACTCCCCTCCCCTTAGCCTGACCTTAATACTCCCCTCCCCACAGCCTGATCCTAATACACCCCTCCCCACAGCCTGACCCTAAGACTCCCCTCCCCACAGCCTGACCCTAAGACTCCCCTCCCCACAGCCTTACCCTAAGACTCCCCATAGATTCCTACTCATGTGCGGCGTTTCTGAATGACTGAAGGGTAAGTATACCGATAGGAAAACTCTGGATCAGGTTCAGGGCTATTATGTAGTGCTAAGACAATATATTTACCTTAAAATCATTTACGGACACTAATAACTAATTATTAATAAATCTATCAATTCATATTCATTATTTCATAGTACAGAATGTTTCACTTAGTACAAGCATAGCTTGTTTTTCATCTCAAGGGCATGTTTATCCTGTGTTAGTGATGGCACTTATCACTGAATGAGAAATGAAATAATGAGCTCTAAGCAGAGATTCAGGATGCAAGATACACATTGTGATCATACACTCCAGAACATTGTCAATCATTTAATTAGCCTTTTATTAATGAGGGGGTTTAATATTAAAATGACATATTAAGGTGGTAAGCAGTGATTCAATTTTAAATAATGTGTAATTTAACTGTCAGTCTATGAAATATTTTAGTGTTTGTACTCAAAAGACGTTGAAAAAATGAGCTCATTGAATGTACATTTTCCAGTCAATGGTGAATACTGGCTATTGCTTAACAAGTCTAAGTAATCAGCACCATGGTAAATCTTCATGGAAGAAGGGTTAAATTGATCAGATATAAATGCACAATCATCTGTTTCCTTCAGGAATATTTGTAATATATATAAATTTAAAAGAAAAATGGGGACAGGCTGGAGATTATATCTTGGCATCAGTATCAGGGTTCTGTGTCCTGTGTGTCCCTAGAGAGCCTTGAAGGCAGGGTGGTTATTTGATATATATATATATATATATATAAAAATATATTTATTTTTT
>WWET01001204.1:55133-67090 GCA_011038615.1 Limnodynastes dumerilii
TATACTTTAAATACAAACCCCCGCCTACATAGCGTATTTCAGACGTATTTTAGACACACGTAAAATTGGCACGCCCACACGTAAGGATTTACGTGACACATATACGTGAATGGCCCATACGTTCACATTTACGGTATGTTACTGAGCGTATTATCTATGGTGAACATGCGCAGTACTTACCAAAACGTGATTTTATGTCTCCATCACGCATAAATTCGCTCACAAGCGTTGTTCTGGATCTGGCCCATTATCACCAATAGATTGGAAAAACCCCCTAGATAAGCTCTTATCGAAAACAACCCCTCAAAAGCGGGCTATTTCTCAATTTTACTAATTTTTTAATGATTTCAATAAAATTATAATATAACAAAAAAAATCCCAAAATGTGTAGGGTACTGCACACCAAATCCAATATCTTGAGGAATTAATAATCTCATGAGATCCACAGAGGCATAGAATTAGTCATCTCGGGGCTGATTCAGAGATGCGATTGCGAAAAGATCGCAAATATACGCACCTTTGCTAAGATCTTAGCAGGTTCCAGCCCACTGCAAAAACAGACACTCCCCTTGCAAACAGCTGTGGATCTTAAAGTTAGACCACCATTGACTAACCCTAACGCTGCGCTGCCATTTGAGATCTTAAGTGGCGTAGTAGCGTTTATTTAAGATCCTAAGTGTCAGCCCGCGCCCACTTTCCCTCATTTCCCTGCCTCCCCCCGCCCATTTCCATGCAAATCCTTAAGATCTTAAACTTTCGCAGCACTTAAGATCTTAAGTGCTTGCGATCGATTCAAACTTACGCTCTTAGCGAATTTACGCTCCTAACCGCTACATTAACGGCGTTGCACTATTACTACGCATGCGCAGTTTTGCGAATTTTCTAGGATCTTAAATATACGCTCCTAAGTGCCGTGGAAATCGCATCTGAATCAGGCCCCTCATCAGCTTCCAACGTTGGCAAAAATATTTTTAACAAGGGATTAATATGGATCAATACTGAGAAAAATCTAAACAATACTCATCCACTAGTAGTCAGATAGTAGACCATGTTAAATCTCCACAGGCATGTAATAGCAGCAAACATCATATTTCAGCCATCCCCAACAGCCATTTCAGTGTTGCTAGCACACCTTTGTCCAGGGGTGTTTTACCTGAGGCAGGATTGTCCCGATTTGCGGGCCAAAAAGGAGCGGGGCTTATATTGCCGTTAAGCTCTGCCCCTTTTTTGCCCTGCGAATTGGGACAGTCCCACCGCAGGGGAAGGGGGACTAATTGGCATCTATTTCTTCCCTCTGAAAGATCTTAGAGGGAAGAAATAGATGCTGAATGGCAACCCTTCCCCTGCCAACACTGGGTGCAGGATGCATGCCACAGGGCCCCCTGTACTGAGGGGCCTGTGTGTACTGCACACCCTGCACCCATTATAGATACGCCTATGCCTTTGTCTAAAGGGGTCAATGCTGGATGATTCGCCACAGTATTGACCCCTTCACAAAGGTGTGCTAGCAATACAATCCAGTGTTCAGTTATTCAACTGGTTAGTAGTGACTAATGATAAAAATCATTATTCTCCTGGAAGACCCAGGTCATAGGCAGTGGCAACCTCTGCAAGCACTGAAGACGATAGACAACATTGTGCAGGGGGTTTGTATAGTCGGTGCAGTCTGTATTACCTTATGCAATAAATCAGCCTACAGTGTGGGCAGCTGTGCTACTCACAAATGATTCATCTTCTCTTGGTATGAAAGTGGATTCCATTTTAATGTGAGTCTCCAGCATGAATGGCTCTAAAATGGAACCTTTGATATGAAAATATTCAATTTATCTCAAGCAGCTGTCTTGCATCTCTAATAACTCATTCAGAACCTATAGGCTATCCAGTTTCAAAAGTTTCCATTTTATAAAGTAGCTCCTTGAATTATGCTGGTCCCCCTGCTGCTAATTAATTTGCATTGTGCTGCCAATACTCAGAAACTAGGTAAACAAAGTACTTAAACTAGAATGCAATTACTGATGTTATGAAGATTTTATGTATCTTGCTTTAAACTCAATCTCAGCCCTATTGAAATGCTAACAGTCTAATCTGTAAGATCAGTAGGATCTGTAAAGTGTTTAGAAAGTATCATTGTAAACATTCTGTTAAAAAATCCAATGAATATGACCAAAGTCATCTTTGTCTCACAGGCTCTTAAATATCACAAGACGAGGCGTCTCAGTGCTCATCAAACCACTACCTGGAATACTGAACTTTTTCGAAAATCTAAATGAAAATCTTTATTGGCACCAGAAAAGATGGTTCTGAAATACACTGTTATGAATACCTGGGGTTTGATGCAAGGATAGCAGGAGACCAATATAAGAAGTAGAAATTTATTGCAGGTAACAGAGTAACAGAATAGATACACCATACATAAATAACAAAAAGTGACTATACAAAAGTACAAGGTAACAGACTCCAGGTAAATACACAGGTGAGAGATAATGGATGTCAGGCAGGGTATATGGGTGTAAGGTAATATATTACAGACCGAGTACACAGGGATGAGAAAGCAGATATCAGGCAAGGTGTACAGGTTACAAACACTGATAAATAGGACAAATATCAATAACATCAATACAGACAAGGAACCTTAGAGCACAAGCAGGAATACAGACAAGTGGAGGCAGATTACAGAAACACGACAGAGACCAGCAAACTAACACACAGCAACAGAGAGCAGGAAATAATGACCCACAACTAGCTCTGAGGGAGGACATCTATATATGGGCAAAGCACAGGTGTAGGTAATGGGCCTGTAATTAGTCCACAAGTGTCCAACAGCAGCCCCTAGAGGCAAATCATGGTAATGTCCACAAGTAAGGATTACTGTCCCTAGTCCACCCCTAGAGGCAAAACAGGATACAGCAGTCCAGGATGTAGCATAAAATTTGCATCGCTCATATATGGTGAATAAACCCTCTGCCAGATTAAAGACTATTTAAACTGTCCTCCAAAGGGCAGATAAGCCCCTCACATTCACCTCTAAATATTAACACTGCTAGTTCCAAATTTCAACTTTAACTTCTGATATACGTAGGGTTGGGGCAGTTCACAGACTGGATTTATGATCTGTGCCATAGTGATTGGAAACTGGTCAAAGTGGAGGGTCAAGACACTTGGAAGCTGAGTACCAGAGGGGCTGCTCTCATCTATGGATTAACCCCGATTATCAGCAATGTAATACAAAGTGAAAACAGACAAACAACAAGGAGCATTATGAAAATAATTAATTTTTTTGGTATATATTTTAATTAATAAAAACATAAATCATCCCCTTTTGTGGACTATTCAATAGCCTGCCTATAATGTACGTACACTAGGCAAACACAGGAGCATGTTCACTTGGTAGCACATATAACAAAAGTTTTTTTTTTTTAACCAGTTAGAAATAAAGAGCAACAAATTCCCACAGACAGTAAACAAAATGGTAACTTATGCCATTATATTGTAGTCCAGGGGTGTCAAACACAAGGCCCGCGGGCCAAATCCGGCCCGCCAGACCTCGTCTGATGGCCAGGCATTGTATGTATATTTGCACATTTAGGTTAAGCTGTAGGATAATACAGTATTCGGGGTGTATAGTAAAGATATAGGATAAGATTTAATGCGGGAATAGGTTAGAGGCATAGCACTGACATAAGATCACTAGAAGTGACATGAATACAATATATGTTGGTGTGAGTGACATGGAGGATTTAAAGGATACAATAAAGTGAGATGAGGGTTTATCCTTATTTCATGATGGAATTAGCCATGATTTACATGGAATGTTCCTCAGCAAGTATTGTCTATACTTATGTGCATCACCTAGTGGAGCATAATGACACACGTTCTGTAATCATCACCAGAAAAGCCAACCTAAGCAAACTGAGGAATGGTCATCTTTTCTGCTCAGACATCTGGAGGAAATGGCTATGGGAAACCTTGATTTTATTATGGAAGTTTGTTGGGGGAAGATTGTTAAATTCTGATCAATTGCCAGTAGCCACTAGTAGGTAGAACATGACAACGGGGTAAATCCAGACCTACGGGCTAGTTACGATATTTACGCTCGTGTAATGTCTATGCTCTCCCCTAGACACGCCCCTCGCTCGTACGTACTTTGGCCGTTTTATGCTGCCCAAACCCTACCTTAACTTTTCCTAGTGTAAGTACTGACGTATGTAATGGATTTACGAACGTGGCGGCCAAACTAGCCCATACTGTCCAATTTAAATGCCTCCCTCTGCCTCCAAAGCATAACTACGGGTGTCGAATTGATGCCCCGCCTCTTCGTTCGTATTTACGATAATGGTACATACGTTACGTGGCATAACATCTGCCACTCAGTAAATACTAATGGGCGATTTTACGTCATCGGCTAGCGATCTGGCCCAATATGATCTAATGAAATGAGTTGTCACAATAACTAATTATCGAATAAATACTTCACAATCATGTGATGGGTACATCATTTTTATCTGTATGCTTTATTGCATGAAACATAGAAGAGTTATAAAGAATAACTTAATATCCTATTTACACAATATGCCTGTATGATTGAGCAAATCAAAGAGAAAACAATGGCAGCATCAACTAAATGATCTGGAAATCTAAATGAACATTTTCTCTACTGAGATTCCACTTCTAAGGCTGCTTTTAGTACAGTCTATGGCACACTTTAAAAATGGCTACTTATGTTTACTATATCATATATAGTAGTATATAAGTATATATGGATTCCATTGCTTTGTTTACAGAGAGCAGTAAATACAGTTCCTCCTATCTAATATACCTTTAAATATCTGTACAGGACAGCTGCCTTATCAATAACATAAGGAATAGAAGTTATTTTTTTTACACAAATAATTGCATTTTTCTGCTATGTTCATCATTTTTAAGATTTTTTAATTTGTTCTTAAGAAAATTATAAAAGTATATATCCATTGCTTTGTTTACAGAGAGCAGTAAATACAGTTCCTCCTATCTAATATACCTTTAAATATCTGTACAGGACAGCTGCCTTATCAATAACATAAGGAATAGAAGTTATGTTATTTACACAAATAATTGCATTTTTCTGCTATGTTCATCATTTTTAAGATTTTTTAATTTGTTCTTAAGAAAATTATATATATATATATATATATATATACACACACGCACACAGGCACACACACACAGACACACACACCCTAGGTAGTTATTTGGCACTGTGCAGCTTTCATGAAGATTACCAAACAAAGCAAAAGTCAATGGCTATCCCTGAACTAAAAGCTACATATTCGTAGCCAGGACAGGTAGTCGGTATACGCTAATCCCACAGCTCTGCTAATATGCTTACACTCAGACAGTAAATGGTTTCATCTAAGCTCAGCAAGTGTTTTGAGATGGGCTCTTACTATGGCTGCAAGACAGGTTCAGGGACATGTAAATAGGAAGTGGTTTAACTTCTCACTTAGATAGTATGCAGTTGAGATCCTACAATGGAAGGGACAGATGCAGCCTGTGGGCTGTCATAAAAGCATGTGTTTACAGCTATGCAGACAATCAGTGCCCATTAAGCCATATGATATTTACAAGTTATTTGATAAATATTAGGTTAATGTTGGTGAAAAAATATTTCCTGGTAGTTTATCTTCCAAGGAGTTAAAGGTCAGACTGACACAGTACAACCCTCGTTTGCTATAACATAATGTGTAACATGTGCTAAGCTAGAAATAGTGCAAAACAAAATCCAATGAAGTAAAGCCACTTCTATTAATGATTAAATACCTTTACAGCATGTTGTAGACAAGTTGCATATAAAAATAATAAAGCAAACTAGTTTAGGGTTTCCAATATCCTGTGTAGAAACAGAGTGCCTTTAATTATACATTCTTTTGAGAACAAGCATATATAAGTATTGCAAAGACTCAAAGACTCATAGCTGCAATTACGTAAAAAAAAATATTCCAGCAACACCTTGCTGTTGAACAGATGCATTTAAACACATCAAAAAAATGTAGCCTCAACAGCAGACCTTGGTGCATTATATTACTTGCGTATAATACACTCTTTTTAGTAATTAATTACACAGGTGCCTTTTGAAACATGCACTATGTCCACTCATCTTTTTAGGTAGCATTTGGTTATTTAAAAAAAATCCTCCTACCCCTTCCAGAGAGCTTAATACGTACATGGACAGAGAGGACAGTGTGCAGGTGAAGTAGAATGGGTGTGTACTGCACAGTCCATTTGTCAAACAAACAAGCATTTCATTGTTTTTTTTTTACATCTATAACCTCACTTTTTATAACAATTAGCTTATAAACACAGATGTTAAGAAAAGATAAAAAATTGCATTATATATGCAGGCTCAGGGGACTGAAAATAGAAACAAATATTTACATAAATGATCAGGGTCTTTACCTGGAAATTTGGGACAGGTGACAACTATGTCTACTACTATGTAATCCTGAAAACTGTGATGTAAACAATAAATATTGGCCAGTTAAATTTCAATGCAAAATATGGGGAAAAAAACTGCAAATATATTTGGTAAACAGATTGGTTGGTTTTTCATAACATAGTGGTTTTATATGTCACTTGTGAGTATAGAACATTTACTTTGCATTATGACCTGATTAGTCTTATGGTACCTCCCACTTAGGCGCAGGACAGATGCTATTTCATGGTATGTGTATTTAACAGTGGCTCAGATATTACCTGACTTCCAACCATACTGCTAGGTTTTACATTAAAAAATAATAGCTCTTTATGTTATAGCTGATTACTCTGTATAAAAGTGTCTGCCCACTGTTGTGTTTTCTGATAAGATGCATATATTTCACAATTTTAAGGTTTCTGTGTGGATTAATATGAAAGCTAACTTATGCCCTTTGCTGGGTACAATTTGCTGGACATGGGGGCTCCATACTGCTAGAACAAATAAAAAAGCAAGATTACAAGACAGGACAGCCTATTGTGATCAAAGCGGTGGAGAGTTACTGTAACATTTTTGGAGGTAGTACCTACACGATTTTTACATGTCCAGTCATGGGCATTAAGTAAAATGGGCACAATGGGCCTGATCCAGACTTAATAATGACAGCCAATTTACACATGTGGCATGCGTAAACCTGGCTGTGGGAACGCACTGCACATGCGCACGGCAGAAGTTACTCATCATAACTCTGATCGTATGTAACTTATACGTAACTCTTTATGATAGGGCATGAAATGCCTATGCAAGTCGAATAAATGCATTGTGGGCAGGGGGGGGGGCATTTAAATTGTACAGTATGGGCTTGATTAGGCACTACGTACCAGAGATATGCAAGGAAAAGTTAAGGTAGGGTTTTGAACACCTAAGTCAGCTAAGTTAGGCATATTAGAGGGGAGTGCATTGTCCTTAGCAGTGCATAACTTAGCTATGTTTGCATACATAAAACAATCTTAAGCCTGGATAAGGCCCAATGCTTTTACTGCGATGTCTTTTAGGAACCCTTGATACAGGACATCCATTATCCGAAATAATTTGAAGCAAATATTTGCTGACGCTCAGGATTTAATTAAGATGTAAGTGAGGGTCCAAACAGAAGTATTTGTGTTTCATGCATTCCTAAAATGTCCAGAAAATGTCAAATATTGCTTGGGTGCTTAAACATGCTGGACTGCGCTGTGGCTTATTTTATAAGCTGAAGCACAGCGGGAATGATGTCTGTGCACATGCAGAATGGGAGTGTGCATAGAGAGATGGGTGCACTGCTGCCCATCCACCTGTGTTTGCATCCGATCACTCTGAAAAAGGGAGCTCCACTATACTAAATGAGAAAGGGGGCTGTGTAATTCTGCTGCAAGTGCAAGTAGCAGGTTGGAGTCCCTGTGCTCAGAGCTGGTGTAAGTATGAAGAGGACTTTATTTTTAGTAAATAAACGGCCCTCTTTATAGTTATAGACACGTTTTCAAATTAGAAAGGTTAATCGAGCCGTCAATTAATTTGCAAACTTGTATAGGCTGCTGTGAGTACACCTTGCGGTCTCTGCCTACACGCATCCGTTAGCATATTGCATATTTTCTGTGTGTTCTATCCAGAGCTGTAAAAGTGGCAGCTCTGGACAGTGCGGGCAGTGGATTTGAACTCTATATCAGGTCCTCAGACTTGTGCATAGAAACTGTCTGATTGCTGTTTTTCATTTTAAAAAGTGATCAATAAAAATGGCAGATCATGCTTAGTGTGACAGTGTTTCTAAAAGTGTGCCTATCAGGAAACATTGTACACATTTACATGGTCAAACCATGGCCTGTAAACTCTTTGTTATATTAATGTTAACCCAATGAAAAAAAAAGTTAAATGCATCCAAACATCTCAAAATTGTAGATTGCACCTCATTTAAAGTGATACATAAAAACATTGATATCTGACCTGGTAACAGTAATGTTTTGCGAGTTGTTCCATGTGTTTTATGCAGTTAATTATTTTTAATTGCCTACAATAAAATGAAATCGTTGCCTTGACTTTATCACATGGGTCAGTGTGACATGTGGATTGTGGAGGTTGCCTGTTGACACATTGAATGCCCTTTATTTTATTTTCAGTCCTTAGTGCTGCTTATGTAGATCACATCTGGGAGCACGTCACAGCACAGGTGTCAGTGCACATCAAACAACAAAAGTACAAAAACTGTAAAACTCAAAAAAACGTTTAAACCTCTGGGATTCGGGCTTGTTCTTTGAATCCCATCTTTCACTTAGTTGTAGCTTTGCAAAGCAGTCATCCACACACTGTAAGGTATGGTAGCTCAGAACTGCTACTACGTCAATGCTGACAATAGAAATAGTGCATTTTTTTAGTTAAGTGCAGCACTGTATATCAACAATGCGCATTTCTATTTTTGCCAATCTGATTGACCTATTAGTTACTCTGATTAAAGAGATGCTTACACAAACTACAGACATCCTTTGTCTCATTGTGACTGCATTTCTCTTATCTGTTCCTAGTGAACAGTGTGACCTGCTGTGTCTGCTCTGAAACTCTGCCCCATTTCTGGAAAATGTCACTGAAAGCAATATGTCTGCCCTGTAAGGAAAAAGCAGACTATTTAAGCAAGTTAACTCTTCATTAATATAGTTATCAGCAGTTAATTTTTAGCAAAAGTATTGCAATAGGTATTGCAATGCTGCAAGTAAAGTGCGCTATCAAACAAAATGATAATTGCTTATTCATTTTGGTTTAAAATTGCTGGGAAATGCCTACTCAGATATAATTATAGTGCAAATCAGATATACATCTGGCGTCATAATTTAAGACAGAATCTAGACTTCCGTCACCATAGGGATCCGATGCTGGATACCCACTGGATTCAGACTTCTGTAATATATAATTATATATGACCCAAAGTTGGGACTCTGACAATTTTAGAGTTAGGACCACCTAACAGAGAAGCCTTGTAAGTGGCTGGTGGCTTATATAAGAAATAATATACATATAGAGATATAGATATATATGCACAAACCGTTGCTATGTGAAAAAGCATCCACATCAACAAAAGTCAGCATTCCAAATATGCTACAAAAAGATTTAAATAATCCATATAGCTGTATAAACTATATAGTCTATTAAAAGTCTATTATCCTAGGCTATTTTTTTTTTTTTACTTCACATATTGAGGGGTGATGGGGGCCCTTAAAACTTGAGCGTACTGGGCCCCATGATTTCTTTTGCCGGGCATTGGTATATGATTGGAACCACTCGATCCAGCCACTCTGATATTTCTCCTGGGAGTAGGGGAGGACAAAATGGGTATAAACAGTAGGAGCACTTAAACAGCAACATGGTAACAGATATTAAGAGCCAGATTTACTAAGCTGTGGGAAAGGAAATGTTTATTTTCTAGCATGTAATAGGAAAGTGAAAGCCAGAATCTGATTGGTTGCTATGGGCAACATCTCCACATTTCCCTTCCTGCAGTTTAGTAAATCTGGCTCTAATTGTCTTTCCTTGAGGAACAGGGTTTGTTTTTTTTACAAGCCAATTCTTTCAGATCATCAGCTTATTTAACTATTTAATCATTTATGTATTCGTATCGGGCTGGCCGTATTTTTTGTGGGGGCACTACAGGCTATAATATGCCTATGTGTCAGGGCATGCTGTCGTTTATACTGAAGTTCCCCACATGCCAGCATGCTCTGGCAGACATGGGCATCCTGGTGTTTGGAGTGCTACAGGCACCAACATGTCCAAGGACCATATTTATTAAGCTGTCAGTTTGGAAAAGTGTAGATGTCCATAGCAACCAATCAGATTTTAGCTTACATTCTCTTATGTAAAAAGAAAGTGAGAGCTAGAATCTGATTGGTTGCTATAGGCACCATCTCCACTTTTCCAAACCTGCAGCTTATTGACTGGCCCCAAGTGTTTAATGTAAGCCTGGCAGTTTGTTGTGACCTGCAGTGCACCAATAGAAAGGTATATAAAAATGATAAAAGAATTCTAATACAATAGTTTGATTTTTGCAGGAGCTGTTAGGTGCAATGTTTCCATTGTGCCTAATAGGTCACATAGAATAGAATTGACCCCCGTGTCTCCGGTTTGCCTACCCCCATCCGCTTAGATTGTAAGCCCTTGTGAGCAGGCCCCTCCATCCACTGTCACTCAGTCCAGGTAATAAGGCGAGGTGAAGCTTTCAGTAGCCAGACACTCTTAGTGCTTTTTAAATATGTTTCTATTAAAATAAATGACATGTCATGAATATAAATGAAGTGTCAGGAATAGGCTGCGAAGATATGAATATGTAATGTGAGATATGTAGACAGCATTTCAGTAACAGGGGGTGTACTTAGCATGCCAGAGATAAAAGTGTATGGCTAATCAGATAATGGACAGCATGTTTATCTGGGCCAGTGCTAATCAAATTGATTGGAGACACCACAGATGACTTTGCAGATTGGATTTAGAGGGACAGCATGTGGGCATGTGAGTTTTAATATGTAGCTTATTTATGGTCACAGTTTGATGCAGGAGAGACATGTAAGTTGAGTGATGATCCAAAATGTGACCAAAGGAAAAAGTCTATTAAACTGCTTTTATTTCATACTTTCATTTAATTGGATTTCCATTAATGGCATCTGACCAATTATTTTTACAAGGCCATGCTTTACCTACAGGATATTTATACTGTATGATATTGAGCTCCATTTACTATGATTAGCGCAGTGAGTGTTAATGAAGGCATCCAGGCTTGCTGTGCCTCGCATTGATGGCCACATTTACTAATAAGTGTACCTCCGGTGAGGTCCCGCAATGGTCTGGTGGACTTTCACTGGGGATGTTTAATTTTTAGCGGAGATTAAGGGCCTGATTCAGAGGCTGAAAATAAGAACTTAAAGTTACACCTGGGCTAAACCATGTTGATTTCAGGGGGAGTCAAGTTAATTTTATTCTATGCATGCAGGGAAAATGCTTTGCTTTTATTTATTGCACACAGATACCTGATCAGCTTCACTTTTAAACTGCTAATTAGACTTGAGCTGGGAAACATCACCTTTTAACTTTAATACTGTTGCAACAAATGAAATGTGACTCCCCTGAAATCACATGGTTTAGCCCAGGTGTAACTTTAAGGTCTTAGGGCCTGATTCAGAGATACGATTTCCACGGCACTTAGGAGCGTATATTTAAGATGCTAGAAAATTCGCAAAGCTGCGCATGCGTAGTAATAGTGCAACGCCGTCTACGTAGCGGTTAGGAGCGTAAATTCGCTAAGAGCGTAAGTTTGAATCGCACGCAAGCACTTAAGATCTTAAGTGCAGCGAATCTTTAAGATCTTAAGGATTTGCATGGAAAGGGGCGGGGGGAGGCAGGGAAATGAGAGAAAGTGGGCGAGGACTGACACTTAGGATCTTAAATGAACGCTACCACGTCACTTAAGATCCCAAATGACAGCGTATAGTTA
>WWET01001204.1:67852-89241 GCA_011038615.1 Limnodynastes dumerilii
CAGACCCTCCAACATGACCCCCTCCATTCGGTACATAACACTCTGCTCCTGCTCTTCCTTCCTAATCTCTGATAGCAGTCACCTGTGTTACACACCTTTCTATTCAAATAACTAGTATAACACAGGTGACTGCAATCATTTTAGGAAGGAAGAGCAGGAGCAGAGTATTATGTACCGAATGGAGGGGGTCATGTTGGAGGGTCTGGTTATACTGTATGTACTAGCCTTAGCACTAGTGACCGTATTCAGACAAAATAACGTTAGTTAGCTTACACATGCCGTGTGCTTAAGTTGGTGTTTTTTGCCAGCTGCGTATGTGCGCGGCAGATGTTACACATGGATCTCAGTGCGTACGTTGTTGATTCCCGCACGCGCGCAACTGTACGACAGCGTGACAACACTCTGTATGTGCTAGGGGCATTTATATGGCACAGTATGGGTTGGGTTAGGCACTTCCGCACATCTTAGCGCTACATCCGAGAGGTAGGGCTATGGTTGGGGAAGTCAGCTAAATTCTGTATGTGAGAGGGGAGTGTCCTGGGAGTGCACTAGCCACCTACGTGCAGATTTTTCTACTCTTAAGCACTCTTAAGTCTGAACATGGTCCTAGATCTGCCATGTTGATGAGAATGGAAAGTTAGTGATGGATACAGGGGGTGAAACATGACAGTCTCAGGCACCATAGCAAGGAGGCGGGGCCCAAATCTCCATAGGCGGGACCGGGTGAGTCATGCTGTAGTGGGGCGGGGAGTGGGCCCATATGCATGAAATAAGCTGTTAGAGGTTGACAGTGTAAAGCAGCACTGGGCATTCCATGTATGAGCGCTGAGTGCTGTTTATAAATATATGGCGAGCCTGAAGAAACATGCAGTGTGCACCCAGATTAAGCAGATGAATCTACTACACACCTTTAAGTGACGTCACTGATGACATCACGTAGGTGACAGGGGCCGCGGGTGTGTCTTGGGTCCCGCTATTTCTGACGGCGGCCCTGGGTGCTGTAATTTTTCAGTCATAGCTGACCTTTAAATTGGGCCATAGAATGCACCCTATATAGTGCTATCAGAAAAGGACAGACGGGGGTATTCCCTAAAACTGTTGATGGAGATATCAGCACAGTGGTATTATACAGATTACACGGCCAGTCATAGTATTTTTTTCTTTTAAAACTTTAGAAGCCCTCTGCACTCCTTGTAGGTATTACGAGCAGTCTAAAATAGGAGAACATACCTCTGGCACTTATGCACTACACACACAATAAAAATCTCAGATGGCAGGCAGCTTTTAAATAAAACAACTAAAAGTTCACTACCATGTCGTTTTCCAGCAGTCACTTGGAAAAGAACAAAAAGGAAAATCTAGTGCAATATGTTTAAAAAAATGTATTGACACATATAAACACTGAATACCATAAAGGCTAAAACAAAAACTCTCTAAGTTTCCCCTCCCCTCGTACCAGAACACAATTGGTGTTAGTCCTTGATAAAAGTTCCCCCAGCAGTCCCTAGTTTGGGTTCCCTAAGTCCTGCTGAGAGAGGTAGACGAGCTGGTCCTGGTCTCTGGAGTGGGTACAGCCTTGTGTGGGTATGAATGTTCACCTCCCTTATGCGTTTCAAGCCACTTTGAGAAAGGGCCTCGTCAGGCTTGAAACGCGTAAGTGAGGCATTTGGATGAAATTACAGGAGCTTTCCCGTCCTCTGTGCTTGCCCATTCACCCATACTACCAGATTGGAACAGATTTCAATGCATACAGTGCTAAGAGGAATGACTCTTCCATCACAGTCACACCAAGGGGCTGTGTGGGCGCTCCTTGATATTGCAGTGTACAATATTGGCATGTCCTCTCTCTGTGTACCAATTCCTACATCCACATTGCCTCCATTATTTATGACCAGGAACCGGAAATGTTAAGGTAGGCCCTGGATATTGGACTGTGCAATGGGAGTAGTCAGCAGTGCGATTGCTTAGATACGCAGATATTGCCGATCTCTATACATTTGATGCTTGGGGACCTGTTCTCATAAAATTTAGACCCCTGTAACCGGCATATATATCAATTGTTGTGACCGGCTAGAGGAGGGTGTCATTTTTCAAAGGAAGAGGTGTGATAGAACATGAGGGCATGAATATAAACTGGAGGGTGGTAGAGTCAAAGGAAATGTGCGGAAAAATGACTTCACTGAAAGGGTGATAGATAAGTGGAATAGCCTCCCATCTGAGGGGGTTGAGACTAACATAGTAGAACAGTTTAAACATGCTTGGGATAAATATAAGGATATCCTAAATCCCAGGGTAAATAGGGTCTAGGGTCAGTATAGTTTTAAGTAAACAACTGGGCAGACTGGATGGGCCATGTGGCTCTTATCTGCCGTCACTTTCTATGTTTCTATGGTATATAGACCGGATTAAGAATGATGTATTGTGGCAATTTTTCAAGCTCTGAGTCCTCGGGATCCAGGCTTCTGTGCTTGATGACCTGCCATGCATACAGAGTGTAACCATGGTGGGAAGATTTAAATTGTACAGTAAGGACTTTTGGACAATTCTAATTTATGCACCTGCCATATTTTCAATGGGACTGCAATGGAAAATATAATGTAGGGTCCTAGGTACGGAAGTTCCAAACAACAAAGAAGTGTTCTTCCCTCACATGTATGAACCTTAGAATCAACTTCTGGCCTGTGTCATCTGTAGGAGTGGGCTGGGCTGGGGGGCAGAGGGGCATCCAAAGTTGCTTGCTCCAAACCTAGGGCTACCGGCTAAGAGGCAGGCAAAGAAAGATGCTCCCCGGTCACTCATTGGGCTGGATCCAGACTTAAGTAAGTGCTTGAAATTAGTTACTCCTGGGCTAAACCATGTTGATTGCAGGGGGAGTCAAGGTAATTGTATTCTTTGCATGCAGGGAGATTTCTTTGAATTGCTTACTGCACACAGATATTGACCAGCTTTACAATTACACTAATATTTAGACTTGGGCCTGGAAGCATCACCTCTCAACCCTAATAATGTTTGCAATAGATGAAATATGACTCCCCTGAAATCAACATGGTTTAGCCCAGGAGTAACTTTCCTCACTTAGGACCTGATTCACACTTAAGAATCTTCTTAAAAGAACTTAAAGTCACTACTGGGCTAAACCATGCTGATTGCAGGGGAGTCATATTTCATCTGTTGCAAACAGTACTAGTGTTGATAGGTGATATTTCCCAGCCCAAGTCTAAATAACAGTGTGATAGTAAAGCTGGTCAGTATCTGTTTTCAGTAAGCAATTCAAAGCTGTATTCCTGCATGCAAAGAATACAATTAACTTGACACCCCCTGAAAACAACATGGTTTTGCCCGGGAGAGACTTTAAGTTCTTATTTTAAGAAGATTCTTAAGTGTGAATCAGGTCCTTAGGGCCTGATTCACACTTATGAAGCTTCTGCTTCTTAAGTGAGAGGGGCACTTGTGGCATATTTGTCTATTTATAGAGGGGCACTTGTGGCATATTTGTCTATTTATAGAGGGGCACTTGTGGCATATTTGTCTATTTATAGAGGGGCACTTGTGGCATATTTGTCTATTTATAGAGGGGCACTTGTGGCATATTTGTCTATTTATAGAGGGGCACTTGTGGCATATTTGTCTATTTATAGAGGGGCACTTGTGGCATATTTGTCTATTTATAGAGGGGCACTTGTGGCATATTTGTCTATTTATAGAGGGGCACTTGTGGCATATTTGTCTATTTATAGAGGGGCACTTGTGGCATATTTGTCTATTTATAGAGGGGCACTTGTGGCATATTTGTCTATTTATAGAGGGGCACTTGTGGCATATTTGTCTATTTATAGAGGGGCACTTGTGGCATATTTGTCTATTTATAGAGGGGCACTTGTGGCATATTTGTCTATTTATAGAGGGGCACTTGTGGCATATTTGTCTATTTATAGAGGGGCACTTGTGGCATATTTGTCTATTTATAGAGGGGCACTTGTGGCATATTTGTCTATTTATAGAGGGGCACTTGTGGCATATTTGTCTATTTATAGAGGGGCACTTGTGGCATATTTGTCTATTTATAGAGGGGCACTTGTGGCATATTTGTCTATTTATAGAGGGGCACTTGTGGCATATTTGTCTATTTATAGAGGGGCACTTGTGGCATATTTGTCTATTTATAGAGGGGCACTTGTGGCATATTTGTCTATTTATAGAGGGGCACTTGTGGCATATTTGTCTATTTATAGAGGGGCACTTGTGGCATATTTGTCTATTTATAGAGGGGCACTTGTGGCATATTTGTCTATTTATAGAGGGGCACTTGTGGCATATTTGTCTATTTATAGAGGGGCACTTGTGGCATATTTGTCTATTTATAGAGGGGCACTTGTGGCATATTTGTCTATTTATAGAGGGGCACTTGTGGCATATTTGTCTATTTATAGAGGGGCACTTGTGGCATATTTGTCTATTTATAGAGGGGCACTTGTGGCATATTTGTCTATTTATAGAGGGGCACTTGTGGCATATTTGTCTATTTATAGAGGGGCACTTGTGGCATATTTGTCTATTTATAGAGGGGCACTTGTGGCATATTTGTCTATTTATAGAGGGGCACTTGTGGCATATTTGTCTATTTATAGAGGGGCACTTGTGGCATATTTGTCTATTTATAGAGGGGCACTTGTGGCATATTTGTCTATTTATAGAGGGGCACTTGTGGCATATTTGTCTATTTATAGAGGGGCACTTGTGGCATATTTGTCTATTTATAGAGGGGCACTTGTGGCATATTTGTCTATTTATAGAGGGGCACTTGTGGCATATTTGTCTATTTATAGAGGGGCACTTGTGGCATATTTGTCTATTTATAGAGGGGCACTTGTGGCATATTTGTCTATTTATAGAGGGGCACTTGTGGCATATTTGTCTATTTATAGAGGGGCACTTGTGGCATATTTGTCTATTTATAGAGGGGCACTTGTGGCATATTTGTCTATTTATAGAGGGGCACTTGTGGCATATTTGTCTATTTATAGAGGGGCACTTGTGGCATATTTGTCTATTTATAGAGGGGCACTTGTGGCATATTTGTCTATTTATAGAGGGGCACTTGTGGCATATTTGTCTATTTATAGAGGGGCACTTGTGGCATATTTGTCTATTTATAGAGGGGCACTTGTGGCATATTTGTCTATTTATAGAGGGGCACTTGTGGCATATTTGTCTATTTATAGAGGGGCACTTGTGGCATATTTGTCTATTTATAGAGGGGCACTTGTGGCATATTTGTCTATTTATAGAGGGGCACTTGTGGCATATTTGTCTATTTATAGAGGGGCACTTGTGGCATATTTGTCTATTTATAGAGGGGCACTTGTGGCATATTTGTCTATTTATAGAGGGGCACTTGTGGCATATTTGTCTATTTATAGAGGGGCACTTGTGGCATATTTGTCTATTTATAGAGGGGCACTTGTGGCATATTTGTCTATTTATAGAGGGGCACTTGTGGCATATTTGTCTATTTATAGAGGGGCACTTGTGGCATATTTGTCTATTTATAGAGGGGCACTTGTGGCATATTTGTCTATTTATAGAGGGGCACTTGTGGCATATTTGTCTATTTATAGAGGGGCACTTGTGGCATATTTGTCTATTTATAGAGGGGCACTTGTGGCATATTTGTCTATTTATAGAGGGGCACTTGTGGCATATTTGTCTATTTATAGAGGGGCACTTGTGGCATATTTGTCTATTTATAGAGGGGCACTTGTGGCATATTTGTCTATTTATAGAGGGGCACTTGTGGCATATTTGTCTATTTATAGAGGGGCACTTGTGGCATATTTGTCTATTTATAGAGGGGCACTTGTGGCATATTTGTCTATTTATAGAGGGGCACTTGTGGCATATTTGTCTATTTATAGAGGGGCACTTGTGGCATATTTGTCTATTTATAGAGGGGCACTTGTGGCATATTTGTCTATTTATAGAGGGGCACTTGTGGCATATTTGTCTATTTATAGAGGGGCACTTGTGGCATATTTGTCTATTTATAGAGGGGCACTTGTGGCATATTTGTCTATTTATAGAGGGGCACTTGTGGCATATTTGTCTATTTATAGAGGGGCACTTGTGGCATATTTGTCTATTTATAGAGGGGCACTTGTGGCATATTTGTCTATTTATAGAGGGGCACTTGTGGCATATTTGTCTATTTATAGAGGGGCACTTGTGGCATATTTGTCTATTTATAGAGGGGCACTTGTGGCATATTTGTCTATTTATAGAGGGGCACTTGTGGCATATTTGTCTATTTATAGAGGGGCACTTGTGGCATATTTGTCTATTTATAGAGGGGCACTTGTGGCATATTTGTCTATTTATAGAGGGGCACTTGTGGCATATTTGTCTATTTATAGAGGGGCACTTGTGGCATATTTGTCTATTTATAGAGGGGCACTTGTGGCATATTTGTCTATTTATAGAGGGGCACTTGTGGCATATTTGTCTATTTATAGAGGGGCACTTGTGGCATATTTGTCTATTTATAGAGGGGCACTTGTGGCATATTTGTCTATTTATAGAGGGGCACTTGTGGCATATTTGTCTATTTATAGAGGGGCACTTGTGGCATATTTGTCTATTTATAGAGGGGCACTTGTGGCATATTTGTCTATTTATAGAGGGGCACTTGTGGCATATTTGTCTATTTATAGAGGGGCACTTGTGGCATATTTGTCTATTTATAGAGGGGCACTTGTGGCATATTTGTCTATTTATAGAGGGGCACTTGTGGCATATTTGTCTATTTATAGAGGGGCACTTGTGGCATATTTGTCTATTTATAGAGGGGCACTTGTGGCATATTTGTCTATTTATAGAGGGGCACTTGTGGCATATTTGTCTATTTATAGAGGGGCACTTGTGGCATATTTGTCTATTTATAGAGGGGCACTTGTGGCATATTTGTCTATTTATAGAGGGGCACTTGTGGCATATTTGTCTATTTATAGAGGGGCACTTGTGGCATATTTGTCTATTTATAGAGGGGCACTTGTGGCATATTTGTCTATTTATAGAGGGGCACTTGTGGCATATTTGTCTATTTATAGAGGGGCACTTGTGGCATATTTGTCTATTTATAGAGGGGCACTTGTGGCATATTTGTCTATTTATAGAGGGGCACTTGTGGCATATTTGTCTATTTATAGAGGGGCACTTGTGGCATATTTGTCTATTTATAGAGGGGCACTTGTGGCATATTTGTCTATTTATAGAGGGGCACTTGTGGCATATTTGTCTATTTATAGAGGGGCACTTGTGGCATATTTGTCTATTTATAGAGGGGCACTTGTGGCATATTTGTCTATTTATAGAGGGGCACTTGTGGCATATTTGTCTATTTATAGAGGGGCACTTGTGGCATATTTGTCTATTTATAGAGGGGCACTTGTGGCATATTTGTCTATTTATAGAGGGGCACTTGTGGCATATTTGTCTATTTATAGAGGGGCACTTGTGGCATATTTGTCTATTTATAGAGGGGCACTTGTGGCATATTTGTCTATTTATAGAGGGGCACTTGTGGCATATTTGTCTATTTATAGAGGGGCACTTGTGGCATATTTGTCTATTTATAGAGGGGCACTTGTGGCATATTTGTCTATTTATAGAGGGGCACTTGTGGCATATTTGTCTATTTATAGAGGGGCACTTGTGGCATATTTGTCTATTTATAGAGGGGCACTTGTGGCATATTTGTCTATTTATAGAGGGGCACTTGTGGCATATTTGTCTATTTATAGAGGGGCACTTGTGGCATATTTGTCTATTTATAGAGGGGCACTTGTGGCATATTTGTCTATTTATAGAGGGGCACTTGTGGCATATTTGTCTATTTATAGAGGGGCACTTGTGGCATATTTGGCTATTTATAGAGGGGCACTTGTGGCATATTTGGCTATTTATAGAGGGGCACTTGTGGCATATTTGGCTATTTATAGAGGGGCACTTGTGGCATATTTGGCTATTTATAGAGGGGCACTTGTGGCATATTTGGCTATTTATAGAGGGGCACTTGTGGCATATTTGGCTATTTATAGAGGGGCACTTGTGGCATATTTTTATATTTATAGAGGGGCACTTGTGGCATATTTGGCTATTTATAGAGGGGTACTTGTGGCATATTTGGCTATTTATAGAGGGGCACATGTGGAATGATTTATTTTATTTCTTTTGATTTTTGGGGGGCACGTGGAGGTTTTCATATTTTTTTGGGAGAGAGCACTGTATGGTTATTTTTAAATAAATGGCCATGTGTAGGGATTTGGGGCAGGGCATGCTGGTGATACTAGTACTACAAACGCAACCATGCCTTGTCATTCATGGGCATGCTTGTGTTTGTAGTTCTACTAGCGGCAGTATGCCCTGTCAGCCGGGACTTTATTTATTTAATTTTGTAACATGGGTTGCGGTGTGACAGGCGGGGGGAACGGGTTACTTTTAAAACTAAAAGTGTTTTGTTTTTTGTTTTTTTTACACTTTTTTTTTCAGCTCCGGTGAGCTTCCCCTACGCATCCACCATCCTCGAGATGGTGGAAGCATAGGGCTTGTAACGCCTTCTCCGGACTGGTGTGCACAGAGTATTTAAATGAGAAAGCGGAGCTTTTCTCATTTATATATTTTGGCACACCCATTTTTTCAGTCGGTATCGCATCCGTGTGAAATCAAATGCGATACTCTGAATCAGGTCCCTAGTCTGAATAGTCTTATCTGTATATACTTCTTTTCCAGGTGTGCATTGTACAAAACTGTTGTGCTATTGAACGCACACAAATATGACTAGATATGACTGAATATGATAGCAGCTTTCATATATATCAAATGATTAAACCGATACAGGAGGGGGGGGATTTTTTGCGGGGATGCATAAGCTATTTCCGGCAAAGACACAGTGGACAGCTGAATCGTGGCTGTATCAGCGTCAGAAATAGAGTGAAAACAGAAAATTCCTATTGGGTAAGGTAAGGTGTGTTAGGGTTAGGCTGCGAGACGTGGAGGGTTAAGGTTAGGGTGCTAAAACATACGGTTAGGGTGTGGGACAGGAAGGGTTAAGGTTAGGTTGCTAGAAGGGGAAGGTTAAGGTTAGGCTTTGGGACAAGGAGGGTTGGGGGTAAGGGGATTGTGATTAAGGTACCTGTCACCGTTTTCCTTCTGCGAAGACCCTCTGGCTGCTGTCATGACACTCTCCCTGGAGTCATTTTGCAATAACATTGTCATCGCTACATTAAAGTCAGGGTATAGTTTGTCGCAAAGCATCCGATCTAGGCGGCAAACAACACCCACATTTTTCAAAGGCTGGAAGTGAGGGGTGTATACGGGGTATGCCATACTGACACTTCTCCCACTGATTTAATTGAAAAGCTATAAATCCCTATTCACTTCTATTATTTCTATATTTTCATACCGCCACTTCTAAATTTCCACTTCTACCACTGGGAACGTGTATTTCAGGGAACGAGGGCATATGTATAAACTGGAGACTTAGAGGAATTACATGGATGATGTCACTGAAAGGGTAGTTGAGAAGTGGAATAGCCTCCCATCTAAGGTGGTAAAGGCTGACACAGAAGAATGGTTTAAAAATGCCTGGAATAAATATACATTGAAGGTAAAAAGTCATATTGGTTTAAAAATAAAAAATAAACAATTGGTCAAACTGGAAGGGCCCTGTGGCTCTTATCTGCCGTCACTTTCTGTGTTTCTGTGTAAACTTGCATTAGGCTCCCTGGACTGAATCCAACAATTAAACTTTTATGATGTGTGGGGATCTACTATTATAGACCCACTGTATCTGCACCCGAGCATACACACCACTAACCACCCCCCACACGGACAGACCTGCTGTACCCATTTCCTGATTTGTGCGTAATGACGGCAGGTGAGCAGTCTGGATTGGTATACAGTCTGTTACCACGACATCTACTTGCAAGTGCGACCTGCCATTTACTGGAAGACTGGAGGAGCAGATTGTGATTTCATTTTGTTCCTTGTGATTTAATTGAGTTGTTTGCGTGGAATGCAAAAATGACCAAAATACAGAATTGGACTGCATGGAGAGAAATTTTTTTTGAAATTTCAATCCTGTCCCTTGTATTTATTATTATGGTTATTGGTTCAGACCACAAAATGACGCAAATTGCATATTTGTTGTAGAATTTTTATTGTTATTTCTGTTATATAAACAGTGTGCTTGAATTAATTATAAACTGGCATAGATTTCTTTATCCAGTATCAGTAATTATCCATTTATACACAGTAAAAACTTGGAATACAGAGTCATCTTTGCATGAACATATACTTATACTGTACACGTAACAGATACCTTTTTGATGCAAAATGCGTATTAAGGACATGCACAGAGTGAATCTGAGAACTTCCTGACATGTAAGTGCATTTGCATCTGACCATATGGATACTCTTCCTTGTAGGAGATCCTGGCAGGGAGAAAAACCAGACAGTATGCAGGGCTTAAAAAATCCCGCCTCTGGCGATCACATCCTAGGAACCTCTATAGGTGTTACAAGTATCATTCCTCTTAAGTCCATATTTGTCAACTTTTTATTTCTGCCTTCCAGGATTTCTTGGGGAGGAGAAAGAGACAGCAGTATGGGGGTGGGGCTTGATCATGTGATTTAATGTAAATCAATGCCTGAAATGCATTCTTTTGCAAAAGTTGGCAACCATGATACAAATGCATGGAAAAAAATGAGAAAATTGCAGGGTTGCTGACTTTTGATAGCTTTCCTCCGGGAGGAAAGGGAAGCCATAGATGTCTGCAAGGGGGTGGGGCTTAATGTCACACTTTATGCAAATTGTGCAAGAAGTCCCACCCTCTGATTATCAATGCCTCTTTTTATTAATTTCGCTAGGTATAGGGGTGGGGCTTGATGAAGCAAAAAGCATCATATAGTCCCACCCTGCCCCTAGTAGCACTAGGAATACTAGTGATGCCAGGCAGGGGGCAGGATTACTGCATCTGTGGGAGATTTGCAGGCTCTCTCAGGATACCGGCAACCCTGGAATTTACTAACTATAGTGATAAAAAAAATACCACGTTGCTTACATTAAACATATAATTAAGCTGAGCATTGTTATTTGATTAAAACATGTCTCTCCATCTCCCCCCACCCTCTATATATATATATCTGTAAAATTGCAGTTGCCAACATTTTTAAATCATTAGTATTGACACTTAGCAGACCTCATTATGACCTGTTTTCCATATAACCCCACATTTCTACATCTTAACTACTCTTAACTAAATATACATTTATAAAGTTCACAGAAGTTTTGCAAACAAAGACAGAAAGATGTTAATAAAGTCAGGACATTTCTATGGAAATACATTTCCAGGCTTTAATATTTCAAAGTATCCCTTGCCCTGGGAAGTTAAGGACTTGCATTGTGGTTGTTGGTATTTTGTCCCTCTGCAGCTTCTGTAGCCTGTATGCTGCAGTTGAGCATATGAACCTCTAGAGCACCATTAGTTTGAGCCATGTTGTTTGCCAGTAGCTGCTGTATCATGTAAGAGATGTTGTTTGCTGACAGACAAGCAGCAGTTTGTGAGTATTCACACATTATGACTATGGCAATAAATGGTATTAGACCAGTGACACAGATCGTTTCCACAGCTGCAGCCAGTCCATGCTGGTTACTCTCCAATGCTGCATTTTCTTGTCTTTTTCTTATTCCTTTTATTTTAATAGGATTTTTCCCATACTGGGCCATAGTAACACCAGAATAAGCATGGTGAGGGTGTAGTTGCATGGGAGGGGAGCAGCATGAATGATGCAGGTACAGGATTTGTGTTGTATTATGATCATATCCAGTAGTCAAGCTACATAGTGGCTGTATCCTATTAAATATTGTGAACTGGTGTTATGGTGATGACCAGTGGTCAGTTTATAATGGGTACATGTAGTGTCCCATGCACAATGTTGCTAATGTTTCTCAATCCTATTTTAAGAAATATATATGATATATTTATATTTTAAGGTCAGAATTGGACCTGCTGTAGTTTATTATTATTTTACTACAGTAATACTACTACTGTATTACTACCACTAATAATAGGATAATCAGATAAATTATATATAACAGGTTTTGGGCTGAGCTTGTTTATTTCTTTACCAACTCTCTGAGTGCTGCCCAACTTAGAATTTCTATGCTTTTACCTCCGGTGGGCAATAGAAGGGCAACGGAGTGTGATATGTCCAAGTTATCAAGTCATAAGTGCTTGATAACTTGTTATGCTTGAAAAGACTTTGAATGAAGTGCAGGGAATCTAGGCTGATACTGTGTCTGGCAGAAGCACTAATCCACCCGCTTTCTCATGTAAATGTCGTGGAACACCCTGTTGCACTAGTGCAGAGCACACAGTAGTGAACATAGGCTGATGGTGGCCTTGCATCAGAATTTCTCAGCACTCTCCTGTTTTGCACAGTGTGGAATTCTGCTGTAATACCACAAAAAATATAGGTCCAAGTGAAGATCTGGTTCAGCTCCACTGTGTGTACACATACTGGCACCAGGGGCCTTGCAGGCTCAAGTCACTGGGCTGGATCCAGACTTAAGTAAGTGCTTGAAATGAGTTATTCCTGGGCTAAACCATGTTGGTTGCAGGGGAGTCATATTTCATCTTTTGCAAACAGTGTTAGAGTTGAGAGGTGATGTTTCCTATCCCAAGTCTAAATGACAGTGTGATAGTAAAGCCCAGGAGCAACTAATTTCAAGCACTTGCTTAAGTCTGGATCCAGCCCACTGTGCTTAACATTTCTGCAATTTTGTGTTTTTCAATGGAACAACTGGTGTACGCATGCACTTAATCAAAGCTGGAATGGTTTTGCGTTTTTTTGGGCTTGCACAACGCTAAAAACCATTTCATGCTTTAAATCCTGCTGCACACCCACGTCTCTATGCAACATGTAGACCGTCTTTTTATGATGATGTCATGAGGTTACAGCTTGACTTTGCGTCTGAAACTAATGACATCACTACTTGCTCTTGGCTCATTCAGAATGATGAATTTGAGTTAATAGAGCTCTCTTAGTAAGAATGCATTCTCATGATCACTGGATCCGGTCACAGGTTTCCTCAGCTCCCTCCCTCTCGGCCTTTCTCCAAACCGTCAAAAAGGCTCTCAAGACCTGTTTCATCATTCAGCCCAACCATCCCTCCACCTAATACCTCTCTGCTGCACTGATTATCCCTCAGTGTCCCACCTATTTGGCTTCCTCTGCTCTCTAGATTGTAAGCTCTCACAAGAAGTTGTCTTCCTTTCTCTGCCTTCACCACCATAATTTCCCCCTTGTCTTCTCTTAACCGGTGTCTCTGAAGCTGCTGATATACCTTAGTACAGGATCGGTCTTCACTAGTTTAGAATAATTTATCTGAATGTGTAGCCTGGTGCTGGGTACTAGGTAGGTTTAGGTAGTGGTCCTGGGGGGTATAGCATGTGTGGTGCTCAGAGACCCTAACACTGCCAGCCGCTGCCATTACGCAACTGATCCTCTGCTGTGGCCCTTACTTGTAATGCTTAGCCAATCAACTATCTAGGACATGACTGCTGAGCAGGTAAAATAAGCACTGCCACAGGGATTAGCTGAGCGTACCACTGTACTTTGCTGGAGCCAAGGCTCAGTTGTGCCTTTGAAGCAGTACAAATAAGCTAATGGTGGGCAGTAGAAGAGAGACGACAGGCTGAAGCTTTGCTTAAGGTGATAGAGACCTATCGCTGGCCCTTGCTGCGATGTATGAACCCTCTGAGATGCCCTATGAGTAAGGGAGAGTAATAAGTGCTGGAAGAAAGGTGGTGTCTAATAAAACAGAACTGCATTAACCTAAGGCTGAACCAAGGCAGAGTCGATAATGTCTGAATGTATCAGACACGTCTAACATAACACAGTTGTTTATTTTAACTGCAATTTTTCATAACTTAGAAATGTTCAGTATGGAAAATATTTGATAATCCCTGTAGTATGTATAGGGAGGAAGCACTCCAGAAAATGGAAATCCCAGGTGATCTAATAGTTACAGTACATTATTGGACTGGTCTCTGAAGGATACATATTTATTCTATTGCTGAATCAAGTTAATGTGGGTGAGGATCATTGGCTCAGGCTTAGACACAGATGCTGGTTCAAATATTTAGCTGTACCCTGTGTATACTTCTGTACGTCTGCATTCGGGCCTGCAGATCTAGATTGCTGTAATTGTGCACACCCCTCACCGCAACATCCTATCCCTACCCTAACTTTAACCTTAAAACTGACATTAAAATTAACTTATAGAAAAATACTCACCCATCCCATGTCGTATAGAGTCCAGAAATGTCCAGCAGGTGTCCTTGTTAAGCACTGAACTGAAAAACAGGCGTTACAGTCGATATGGGAACTGTCGAGCAGGCATCGCAGTTGATCCTCCATTCCAGCATTGTTGAGCAGGTGTCCTTTGGGCATGTAAGTGTGTGACCTTATACAAAATCCAGTATTCCATCTGGTGTATGCATCAGACGAATAAAGGCCCACAGTAAGATTCAGCCACACCACATATCTTATTCTCAGTTATGGCTTATCAAACATAAATCAAATAAACATTGGTAATTACCGATGACGAGACATAATACCTAAATATCTTGCCATATGATAAATATAAACTACAAAGACGTTTGAAGAACAAACAAGAAATGTGTTTTGCGCATTCTGTGAGCAAGTCTTGTTAGGTTTTTAGTCTTCTCTCGATAATGTTTATTGGCCTTTTACAAATGTCAAATAGTTGTGAGCTTTGATATTTAATAGAAGGTTAGAAGTAACATCCAAACCTGATCAATCCTGAGGTGTTCTCCTGACACCTCACATGAAATACATAAGTGCTTCTGCACATTATTCTCTATTTTACCATGACAATGCAGAAAGGTGGACATCGATAACTAAAGTATGTGGGTTATCAATCATGCAAAATACTAACATGCAAAAGCATTGTACATAGAAACGATCGCTGTCTGTCTCTGGCAACGATTTTAGAAATAGAAACAGCCAAAAGCTCATTCTTGGCTGTCTCTATTTAAAAAAACCGTCATTTTAGATTTTTTTTTCTGAATGGCTACCGGTAATTATGCTGATCGGCACACTCACCCATTCATTTTCAGAGTCCATCGCACCCGCCGCAGACCCCACCAGAGAGGTCAGTTTAAAAATACATAACATATTTATAATTTATTAACAGGTTTTTATATAGCGCTATCCGATTATGTAGCAATTTTTGCAAATGTATGTAAATTAATAGTTCTGCACTTTATTTTACAGATAGAATGGCACAGTTAGTTACTGGTTAATGCAGGGCTACCATCCATCAGGGGTGGACTATTGTCCCAGGCCTGAAGACAGATGACGTCCAACGATACCTTAATTCTACAGCAACAGTTACTGGCGGTATCCTTCCACCGATACTCGCTGCTGAGAGATGCTCATTAGCGGGCCAATTCGCAGAGAATGACTTGTGCATTGACTCACTGTTAATGCAAGTCCCGGGCCCTGGGTGGCAGCCTTGAGTTAATGGCAAGAGTGCTTGGGCACTTGGGTTCCGCATTCACAGTTGCGTAGTTTTCGCCTTACGTACGTTCTTTTAAGAATTGAGCTAATACGCATGTATAGTAGCTTATTTACACTACCTACGTACCATTTCTGTACGTAGATTGCGTAAGCGCTTACGCAATCTACGTGCAGAAATGGTACGTAGATAGTGTTAATAAGCTACTATACATGCGTATTAGCTCAATTCTTAAAAGAACGTACGTAAGGCGAATACTACGCAACTGTGAATCCAGACCTTTCTCTTTATAATATACAAACACACCCTTTTTTTTGTGCCAAACTCCACTGGGACACTGTGTAAATGTCAGTGGACCAGATTCAGAATTAAGAACGTCTGGTAATTTACGCACGCAAAATGCGTAAGTGGAGTGATTTCTATTCAGGGCGCATGTGCAGACCATGGAGATACAGAGCGTAATTGGAAAGATGCGTAAGTAATTTCCGCACGTCAACAAATCCGAACGGACATAAAAGATCGGACGGATTATTAATAAGGAGGCGTCAATCGGAATGTAAATAGCAAAAAATAGGCGTGGTAATGCAGATAACGTGCGGTTATATATGCGAACGTTTAACTTCCGTCACATATACGCACGCTAATGATAAGGCTGCTTTCACAACACGGAAGTGTTCCGAAAAATTATTCATTTTGCAAAACGTACTTATTTTGTATTAATGTATGGATCACTCTAAACCTCAGCGCTGTGAGACACAAGTGCTACTCACTGAGCCACTGTGAAAAATATAGGGACTCTTACAGTTTAGAGTTAGGCGAACCACAGCAGAGAAGCCTTTTTAGTGGCAGATGGCCTGTCATGTTTGCAAATGTATGTAAATTAATAGTTCTGCACTTTATTTTTACAGATAGAATGGCACAGTTAGTTACTGGTTAATGCAGGGCTACCATCCATCAGGGGTGGACTATTGTCCCAGGCCTGGAGACAGATGACGTCCACCGATACTTTACCTTGATTCTACAGCAACAGTTATTGGCTGTATCCTTCCACCGATACTCGCTGCTGAGAGATGCTCATTAGCGGGCCAATACGCAGAGAATGACTTGTGCATTGACTCACTGTTAATGCAGGTCCCGGGCGTAAGCGCTTACGCAATCTACGTACAGAAATGGTACGTAGATAGCGTAAACAAGCTGCTACACATGCGTAGTAGCTCAATTCTTAAAACAATGTACGAATCCGGACCTTTCTCTTTATAATATACAAACACACCCTTTTTTTTTGTGTGCCAAACTCCACTGGGACACTGTGTAAATGTCAGTGTTACTGTCCACGTTCAGAAGACTAGGCCAGCGAGCACATGTGCTGTTAGTGGCAATTGCCACGGAAACTGTAGTTTTCCAAGGTGATCGGCACTTTGTATATATAGATCACTTCTCTTTCATGACCTTTTTTATTCCATGAAATTGAATTGATCAAGGCTGAGTAAATGGACTTCTAGATTACTCTATACCTATATCATCCTATATAATATCATAGGTGCCCACTGTACTTGAGTATGGCCTGCAGCTATCAGCTTCTGCCTGATCCCCAGCTCTGATTCACAGCCCAGATATGTGAGCAAAGACAAATAACCTATACAGGAAGAATGCAACAGAGGAATCCTCCTATTTCTCAGCTATTTAAAGTATTTGCTTTGGCATCTTTTTACATGTAGCTGAGATTACTGCAGTGTAAACTATCATCCTTAGAATATCACCAGCAGAATTCTCCCATCTTCAAGAAGAAAAATAAAATGATAAGATATGATACGGCAGACACATATTAGTCAACTTATTTGCAAAAATAACACCGCTGTGTTTTCAACACTTCACTTCAGTGTATACGGCCATGAAAAATGACTAAGACTGGGATTTAAAAAGCTAACATTATGTCATTGAGTAATTGAAGGTTTTCTCTTGTTAGTTACAGTCCCTGTAGAAGCCGCTTGTCAGGTCCAATCATCCTTCCCTTGTAATGACAATTGTCCCCCGAGGCAGGGATGCATAATGAAAAACGGCGGAGAGAGAAAAATGAAACAACTATTACACATCCTTATAGTCTGTCACTGACAGATCGCTGTGTAATTCTCACCACTCATATATTTTTTTTTCTATTTACACTTAAACTTATGCGGCAAATGACAACTAACAGTGCATAAGTAATGGGGATACGGCTTCTGTTTGCATCAGGGTCTGCAGATGGATCGGGGCAGAGATCGTTAGTGCAGATCTGTAGGTGAAAGTGTGATAACGCCTACTCGGTCATTCTGACCCTCAGAAGAGTGGAATATATAGTTCTATGCAGAGTTCACTTAGATAAGATAAAATACAAGGTTCTGCTTCTTGTGATTCCATCCTCGCATCCTGTGGAATTTCCATTCATCACGGTGATCCTCTCCAGTGTTAGCCGAATGTCCCATCATTGTGCCCGTTAGCTTGGAAAAGGCAGTCCTGCATAGGATGATCACAGCCCTCGGCCCTGGATTTTGCTGGATAGGGGAATCAGACAAGGTACAAACAAATTTTAGGGCTGATACAGAATTTGGGAATAAGGATAAAACAGGTACAAGTGTACAGCTCCACTAAACCATTGTGCGATGTGAGGAGAGCTCATTAATTAGAAATCTTTTGCATGCAGGAAAAATACATTACTTTTGCACATAGAACTCAAACACTGCATAACTTTGGCCTGGATTCACAACTCCGCAAGTGTTCAACATACGTCCTTAATTTCCCGATACTAGCTATTACGCATGCATAGAAACCTTTTTACGTAATCTATGTATCGTTTCGTTATGTAGATTACGTAAAGTAGTTTCTACGCGTGCGTAGTAGCTAGTATCGGGAAATTAAGTATGTTTAACACTTGCGGAGTTGTGAATCCGGCACTTTATCTTTAATCTGTAAATTCAGCTAAAACACTTCACCTCTCAATTCTAATTCTGCTTTCACAATAATAATGTGCCTCTTCTTACAGTTCAACATGGTATAACTCAGGTCTATACTTACACCTAAAAAAAAAGGTGTAAATGCATCTCTGGGTCAGCCCCATTGTGTTTTCATTTGGTGAACAGCACCCAAAACAAGTTATATGGGCTGAGCCAGAGCTGCACTTACACCTTTTTTAAGGGCAAAAGTATAGACCATGGTTTCTTTTCTTCCCTCCGTGAGATCTCAGAGGGAAGATGGTATGTGTTAGGCAGCAGCGGAGGCAAGCCGCTTTCACGCCACCTCGCGTCCCATCTGTTGCTGGGAGATGCAGGACTGTTCCTGCTCCCAACATTGGCACAAAGCATTCTGGGGGCTTTAGTCTTCATGGAGGGATTCGGCCACAGCACACTCCTGATTGGCCGAGATCCTCTATTTCCATTGACGCAGCAGTCTTTCGGCGCGGGTTATAGCGTCTTCCATCCTGGATCCTTGCTGACTTGCTCTCTCTCTGGGAAACTTTGGAATCCTTGCTTTTGCCTTGGTCCTTTAGTCTTCTTGCAGTCCCCTTTGTCTGGTATCCTGCCTTGTCCTGTTTTGTTTTGTCGCCTCCTGTTGCCCTGTTTCCCCCCTTGTACTACCCTCTGGTACTTGTTCCGTTGCCCTGTTTAAACCTGTGTACATTCCATTTGCGCATAGTGCAGTGCCCCAGTTTACCCGTTGCACGTCTTACTGGCACATAGTGCCGCTGCCCTGTTTTAACCCTGTGTACATTCTATTTGCACATAGTGCAATGCCCTGGTTTACCCTCTGCACAACTTACTGGCACATAGAGCCACTGCTCTGCTTCTGTTTAACCCTGTGTACATTCCATTTGCACATAGTGCAGTGCCCCAAATTACCCTTAGCACAACTTATTGGCACATAGTGCCACTGCTTTGTTTCACCCTGTGTACATTCCATTTGTACATAGTGCAGTTGCCCTGGTTTTCCTTAGCATTAACCATAGTGCCACAGCCCAGTTCTTTCCTGTATGTTTCATTTGCTCATAGTGCAGTTGCCTCAGCAAATCCCCTTGCTCTTTCCACCGACACAAAGTGCTGCTGTTCAGTTTTACCATGTGATTTCCCCTTTTGCACAGTGCAGTAGCTCCCGTGTACACCTGTTACATTCCATTTGCACATAGTGCAGTTGCTCTAGGCCAGCATTTGTTCCTCACCTGTGTATTGTGCTGTAGCTCTACTATTAATTGTGGGTGTGTTTTCTCTCTGCTCTCATTATTTCAATCCCTGTTCCTCTTTGACTTTTTCCTAGACTTTCCCTCCACTCTGTTGTTTGCTATCCTCTAATCACTAGTGTATTCGTGTCCTCTGTAGTGTACTCTGAGGTTGGCGACCTGCTACTGGGGCGCAGCAAAGTCCATCCCCACCATCAGGGGCTCTGGCGAATTCCACCCGGTAGTTAGATTCCACACCCTGGAGGTACAGTACGTCTCCCCCTAATAGTATGAAGGCAGTGATGCAAATGTAGGCAAATCGCATCAGGAAACCCGACCCCCTTCCTATCAATGTACCAATTCATACTGTAACTAGGGATGGACCAGGGCTTCATGATGCTTCAGCAGGCCCCACCCTTCCATACTAATGCTAGAGCTTGCAATATTGAAAAACATAGGGGCGGGATTTAAGTCTGTGATTTGCTTTAAATCACAGCCACAATCCCATTGCGGGAGATTTGCCAGCGATATCGGGAGCTGTTCCCGAATTTCAGGACTCTTCTGGACATTCTGGGAGAGTTGACAACCCCATGTTGAAATTTAAACTGAAATTTGTATTTTCCCAGAATGCAAAAAATGAACATAAATTTACACCACTTGCATTGCAACATGGTGTGTCTTAGGTCTGTACCTAAAATCCGTTTTTATGTGGAGTTGCGTGTGTATTTTTAGGATCGGATCAACTGCGCATGCGTACTAACTTTTTCCATACAAGTTACATAGTATTTACGCACAGACTTGTGAATCCTTGAGGCATAACCAATCGAAATATGGCCATTCTTTCCGGGGACCCACACCCGTAAAATGGGGACGGTTTGGTAGTGGCTGAAAAAATCGGTAGCGAATGAAGTGACTGCTGTTTTCACATGGGGTTAAATGCTGATCAGGGGTAAAGGATTTTGGACACTTAAATTGTTTTAAGTTACCAAGTTTTTATTTATCCAAGAGAGACCCATCGTTTTCTAATGCATCACAAAAAGTCCAGGAATAATATGGAATATTATGCAATATAACATTTTCATCCTGTTATATTACAGTGCTCTTCTCCCACTTAAATTCAATTATCTGGGATACCATAAGTAACTAGTGTTAGTGTTTATCCAATTTGAGTAATTCCACCTGGACTATTGCAATATGAAAGTGAGCAGATGAACAGATGCTGACTATTATTTGCAAAGGAGACTAGTGTGCAGTATGTGTATAATATATATTAAGGTTTAGCTGGGTACACGCTGTACACATAACTGGTCAGTGATTATGCAGTAACATCTTGTAGAAACACAGACACAGATGGTCCATAAATATATATTTGCCCAATAACTGGATGGCATTGTCTGCTTAAAGGATCCAGCTGTTGATGTGCCAGTCTATTAGCATGGCACAGTGGCCAGGAACTGGGTCTATGTACACTCTTTATGATTTACCCGGATATTGGACTGTTGTGTTGGGACTGGGGTGTTCATAAAAGTACATACCCACAAAGGCTATCTATCTATCTATCTATCTATCTATCTATCTATCTATCTATCTATCTATCTATCTA
>WWET01001204.1:97322-119645 GCA_011038615.1 Limnodynastes dumerilii
AAATACTGATTGTGGTGGTGAATCCCACAAATAAAAAACAGATCAACGGCAGAAATTGGCAGGCAGGACTCTCACAGCAAAAGATAGGTTATCACATTGGCAGCTTTGCCACAGTTCCAAAGGATTGAAAATCCAAAAATATTAAGATATAATATAAATCCTATGCCTTACGAAGGCGTCAGAATTTTCTCTCCACAACACCCTATACATGTGCAGAAATGGTTCATAGTTAAAGAGCATGGCAAGATGTAATAGCCCTATCCGCTACAAAATAACAAAACAAAATAACAAACCCGCCTCACGGCGGTGCTTCGCTCCCGAGGGAGCCCTGAATAACCCTGTATAATCAGAACAGTCTTACCATGCAGATGGAGTCAGGTAATGGAGAGAGAATGGAGACGCCTGCGGTGAGAAGTCCTGCTCACCAGCCGGATCTGTATGCCGCCGACGCGCGTTTCGCGTATAGCTGTTTCAAGGCGAGAGGAAACCACAGCCTCAAGTTACCTTCGGGAGATTTGCAAGCTCTCCCAGGATACCAGCAGAAATGCCCAAATTTTGGGAGTCTCCCGGATTTTCCGGGAGAGTCGGGATTGTCTGTCAATAGCTCCGACATCTTACCAGTCTATACTGTCCCACGATGCTGCAGATTTGCCTGATCAGCGATGTCCTGATGAGTGGTGAAATCATCGGGGTGGACGCTTTCCAAACCTTCAGAGTAACGATCGCCATTCTGTGGAGTGCCACCTTTGTGTGCGCATATCCGTGAAGCACTGGATTATGGGGGTAATTTTACAGAGATCCAGATGCAGTGTGCACCGTGTCTTTTCTGCCTTATTGCACTTTAAAGCAAGAGTACAGTCTGGCAGCAATATCACATCACTGCCTGTATGTACCCAGCTTTAGTCTTGGAAGTTTACTAAAAACAGTCATTTTATTTCAGTTTTTGCCTAACCATATCAAAATAGGACTTCTAGCACCTGCACCACAACTTAGAAATTTTGCTGCCTTGGTTTAAAAAAGGCCAATTTAATTCCTGGCACAAGCAAGGGAGGTTTTGATCCACACACAGTATAATATAGTTACACCTTATTCAGCTGTTATCCCCCCTATCTCCCTGCAGTATTTCTCAGGTGTCATTAAAGTATTGATAATATGAGGTCTAATATAATGCTTTATTTTCATGACAAGTAGCAATAAATGATGCTTATTGGTGCCATAAAAATAATTTTATAAACTAGGGACCAGATTCATACTACCGGACGTATAGCATATACATCCGTAGTTTACTGTTTTTTGCTACTGCGCATGTGTAGTAAATTTTTAATGTAATCAACAAGATATATAGATTACAGAAAAATGTACTATGCATGCGCAGTAGCAAAAGTGTGAAATCCGGCCCTAGGTCCCTAAACCAAGATATCTGTGCAGGATTGGAGACAGTGGCTTAGCTACAGTGGGTACAGGTGATGCAGTTGCTATGAGATATCATACGCATGACCTTAGCACTGTGAGGCAGAAGTGCCAACCACTTGACCCTTGTTCTGCCCATAGTCAATTCTTAACTAGTTTTGTTATCTCTTAATTTCTTTACTTTGCTTCTCTTCTCATTGAAATAAAGCCAGAAAAGTGTGCCATTAAATAACGAAAAGAACTGAAAAAGAAGATTTTGCATTGCGTTTCTGTATTGTGGATTTAAATGGAGGATCATCGTTCCATAGCAGTTTGTTTCTGTGTATAGCATCCTGCATATTCTGCAGCCACAAAATCTATAATATTGTGCCAATTCACCAATACAACTGGCATTATGCCATCTTTCATGCCCAACCTTTGTTTCAATCTGGTGGGGCATTCTTGAGGAAAAGCATATTGGACCAGAATTAGACTGGTCCAACATGGGAGCCGGGATCTGATGCCGGATTCCCACTGGATCCAGGCTTCCATGTGGCGAGGAGATGTCACTTCCTTTGCTCGCTCTGAATTATGCTTCTTGACCCCTACCTTATAACTTTCATAGTCATGTAAAATGAGGATGGTCCGGAGTCTGGATAGTATGTAGGGCGCTTAGCACACCCTCACTGTACTATTCCTCAGCCCCATCTAGTGGGATCACTTTCTGCATCCTGCCTCGCCTCGTCCCATCTTCAAAAACGTTCCCAGGACAGAACTCTGGATTCACCGCATCCAAATGCGTCCTGGGAATGTGTTGCGTTTCGTAAAAACCTAGCGCTCGGAAAATGCCCTATCTGCATAATCCTGAATCCAGTCCATTGAAATGAAATAGCCTTTGAAGTGTAGTTGTAGTAGCTGCTATATACAGAAGTATATGAGGGAGGTATTGTACCTCTGCAGTATTGTGCTTGCATAGTCTCAGACATTTACCATAATAATAGAACAAGAAGTAGAGTAATACTTTGTGGCAAAGCAATCAATATGTACCAAGAACACTAGAGAAGATCTGATTGTCTACTGTTATACATCCCTGCATCTCTACATCTATCTATAATGCTGGGAACGTTAGGAATAAAGGGAGTACAGTAATGTCCAGTTATAGCTGAAGGTGGGCAGACATTATGAGAACACCTTAAAGTAATATGCATTTTACAGTTAGAATGAAATCCTACTGCTGTAATAATGCCAGGCTGTGCCACAACGCAACCAGCATGCAGCCTGCAAGCTCTTCCTGTGCACCTCTCTCTTCTATGCCTGTCCTCTGACAGCCTGTGTTCCCTTCTATGAGGCTAGCCGAGATTACTTTGCTGAGTTGCTGCTTTAAGAATCAATGATGCAAGAAATGCATGTGCTGTAATTAGATAAGACATCTTATACTGCATCTTATGCTGGGTACACACTACACTTTGTTTCTCACAATCCAATTTCTTTAATGATTTTTCTAACAGACTCCCACGATTTTTCTGCCGATGCATCGTTCATCTGTCAAATTAAGCTGTATATAAAATCATTTCAAACGATACCATTAGCGATCACACAATTGTTTCATTGCGCATGCATACACATGAACTATATCGTGTGAATCAGTCATTTAATGGCTTAATCTTGTACTGCATCTTATGCTGGGTACACACTACACTTGTTTCACCCAATAATTGGTCCAATCAAATGATTTAAACAACTGATTCACACGATATCATGCAAGTGTATGCATGCACGATAAAACGATATTGTGTAATCGCTAATGGCATCGTTTGAAATGATTTTATACACAGCTTAATTTTCCCAATGAATGATGCATTGGCAGAGAAATCGTGGGAGCCTGTCTTTACAAAGATCGTTAAAGGAATTGGGTTGTGAGAAACAGTTTAGTGTGTACCCAGCATAATTCTATTAAGATGGAAACTGAGGTATTAAGTGTACTCCCTGGAAATGAGAACGCAGCTTTATAAAGGGATTATTGCTGATCAAAACTGCACTGTCCACAAACAATTAAGATGTATCCGTTCCTATACAGTATTGTGGAATAAACTTTTTTTTTTTTAATCTATTTTCAGGTTTTGGACTAATAATCGGGATAATTATATGTCCTTAAACATTCCCTTCAACAAAGTTTCAGCACCTGGATTGGCCGAGATGGCACAGATCAGGTCAGCTACAGAGCAGGTACCACGCACACCACTGTCACCAGTAAAGTTTTATGCAAAGCTTATATACTGGAACATAAGAGTATTTGCCTTTTTTATGGTCAATATAAAATGTATATTAACGTTTGTTTTTAATTTATTTTATCATTGTAGTTTTTGTGACAGACGCATTGAACCCCTAGGGCCCGATTCAATTAGCTGCGATAACGTGAAAAAGTTCCTGCCGTGCTTTTTTCCCGTCATATACGGTATGAAAAATGGGTGACCTCGATGGGGTGCGCATAAGTGTCCAAAAAAAATTTGCAGAATTAGCTTTGCACCGCATATAATGCTGGTGCTTTACGTATATCTATTAAAGTCTTGTGTTGGAAGTAGAGAAAGACATTATTTATTTATTACTAATATAGGGCTGAATCCAGACTTAAGCAAGTGCTTGAAATTTTTTACTCCTGGGCTAAACCATTTGATTGCAGGGGAGTCATATGATTGTTTGATATGATGTGATGTTTTCTATCACAAGTCTGAATAACAGTGTGATAGTAAAGCTGGTCAGCAATTCAAAGATACATCCCTGCATGCAAAGAATACAATTATCTTGACTCCCCCTGCAATCAACATGGTTTAGCCCATTAGTAACTCAGCCCATAGTGCTGAATCCTGATTTAAGAAGGTCTCCCGACTTCTGCAAGTTTCTGGAGGGCGCATGCGAACTCCAGATGTTCTGCAATGGAACTGCTATTGGACAGTAGTCTTTTCCTTGCGGGGAAGACGTTACACAAGATCCGTGCAAACATTTTTAAAGTAGAGTCCAGAACTCTTACACGTAAGAGGGGAGCGACAGGAGAGTTCACTCACCTATTACGTCCCGGCTTGCTGACCTCCGTGCATACTGAAAATGCTCAAAGGTCAGGATCAGGGCCCAGATCCAGACTTACGCATGCTAGCAATGTTACGCTAGCCGCTGACGTAAAATCTCCCATTAGTATTTGCTGCGCATATGCCAAAGTACATGAGAGCGAGGGGAGTACATAGAACATACGCTAGCGTAAATACGCTACACGCGATGAAACATAACAAGCGCTTAGGTCTGGATCTACCCCCCGGTCCTTAGATTTGTATAAAACTTGCAGCGATCCTTGTGATTTCTGCATGTATTTAATATGACCGAAATTACAAATTTACAACCAATAAAAAGATGAAACAAAAGTAGTTATAACCAAAGAAGAGCAAACACTACGTTACAGCCACCCTGCCGGACCTCGGCGTTCAAAGCGCCTTTTCTCCGCTATCCCAGCAGTGCATTGGAGGCAGCTGATGTACAGACAGAGAGAGAGAGAGACCAAGGGTTCAGCACAGGCTGACTCATCACTGTTGACTTTGGAGTGGCAGATGGATAATATGGGGAACAGCAAGGCGTCATAAAATGACTTAGAGTCTGCCTCTAGTCCTGCTACTTATCAGAATCCCTCCTGTGCCTTCAATAGAGAGGATCTTCCCATGGTGGCCAGGGATTGTATTGCAGCCCTGTAGGAGGCATTCAGCTCTAAAGAAATGTGGTTTTGTGTGTTTAAGTGGGACCCTGCTATTGGATTTGGCAGACCCTGGTGTCAGGTGCTGTGCCTTTAAGAGCCGTGTGTTTGTTTAGAAGCTCCTCCTCTCTCTCAGTCTGCAATGTGCAGTTAGTTAGCAGACAGGCTCTGTGAGGCAGCGTGTATAGTGCATTCTCTGTATGTACACAAGGCTGAAGTGACATGCTGCACAGTGAATGAAACTAAGTTATTGTGCAGATACCTGCATTCACTGAGCCTAAGGAAAGCAAGAGTCATACAAAGGCAGGACAGACGGGGATGCAGAAATTCATTCACTGCCTGAAGGATTGCTCTGGCCGCTGAAGGCAGCAATCACTGTCCTCTGACGGGAATATAAAAGCCTGTGCTCTGGAAAACACAAGTTGCTTTTGGCCCTGAGATTTGTGCACCAAGCATGCATTTTGGATGAGCAAGTGATGTGCTGCATTTTGCCAGCCAGCAAACTTGCCCATAAAGCAAGTAGTTCTTCAAGATCAGGAACTGAGATTGGCTGCCTGATACCTCCAGCTTGGTGAAAGCTACCAATTATTTCTTGGCTTCTTCTCCTGTTGGCAATTCCCTGGTTGGTTTTTAACGAATGTTAGCGGGATTTGTTAAGAAGAAAATGTGTGGCATTGGATTCTGGAAGCTGTCCATCTCCGTGGGCTTAGTGTTAGTGATCCTGAGCGAGGTGGCACCTCAGCCGTGCCCCAATCAGTGCACTTGTAGTGGAACCACCGTGGACTGTCATGGGCTTTCTCTGCGCAACGTGCCCCGAAACATTCCCCGAAATACTGAACGACTGTGAGTATACCCATCTCTGTACACTTCTACCTGCAGTATCTCCCCTATGCTTTTCCAACCCCAATGTGACCCGTACACATGAAAAAACCATTGTTATCCGGCTTCGGAGTAAATGGATAAGTACGAGAAACTAGAGTTAATCACTATTTGCCGTGATGTTTGTATTATAGTGCACAGGCAAGTGGCAGACTCCTTGAAATCCCAATGCCTCCCTCCATCATGCTTCCTCTTCTGCTATGAGCAGCTAACTCCTAGCCGTCATTCAAGCACAACCATCATTAATATTCATGCACAGTGGGACATAATAAGTGGCGCAATAACCTCAGTGCCTTCTCGTTTCCAATGGCGGAGATTTCCCTGTTTATGGGATGCTAAATTATTCTTCCTGAAACTGATAACCAGTGTGTGACGTTATACATATTTCAAGCACTGCTTTTACCCACATCACATAACTGTATTCTTATAATTGCTCAGTATAAAGCATGGTACAGGTGATGGCATCAGGGAAAAGATTGCGTTGAGCCTGTCTGGATGTCTCCTAACCGCATATTAATGCTTTTTCATCAGTAACTTGTATTTAGCATGGAACACAGCTGAATAAAAATAGTCCATTACACAGATAATATACTTGTTGTGTCTGATCTTATCTGCAGGCTGTCAGATTCACTTGTACCGCAGGCTAGTGATAGTGTGATAAAGTGTCTCTCTTGAAATTCCAAATACCTAATGGTAAATTAGAATATAATTCTATAGTATTACACAACTTTAAAACATACTTTTTAAACTTTTTTTTTTATTGTTACTGTAAGTCACTATATATCTCTGTTATCAGTTTAGGAACCCCTAATCCTTGCATAATAACAGCCATATGTTTTGATAATCCGCTACATAGGCAAAATAGCTGTTTTAATGTTTGTACAATTTGATTTATGGATTACACCTTGTCTCAGGCTGGAATGAATGCACTCCATTAGGATCCCATGCACTCTGAAAGTGTTAACAGGTCTAAATTGTCAGTGGTTTTTGCACTGAACACACAATCATTTAGAGAAACTTACAATCTGTGCCATTGACTGTTTCTGTCTAGCAGCCTTTTCTTATTGATAAGACATAAGTTTTTGTTTGTTTAAGGCTCTTGTCCAAAGGCAGACTGTGAGTAGCTCCTCCAGACATTTTTTTATGACATAACGTGCCCATAAAACCAGGGGTCTTTTTCCAATGCATTACACGGGTCATCCTAAGTATATTCATTATTTTTTAGTGGTAATATTATTATTTTTTAAGGGCTTTTCAAGTCCAAAGGTGTGTAAAAGAAATAAAAATCCAAAAAACAAAATACCTCCCAAACATTTGTTTTGCAAACGCTTTTAAAGCTTTGTTGTGACTTGGTGTCCCCATCAGCAGTGTTTGTTTGTACTGACCCTTATGAGGACATGCTTAAGTTGATTTGTTGAACTAAGATACCAACTAAAGTGTATCTAGACAAGCCGGTATATTATTATGACAATGATAACAGAAATGATCTTGTTTCAGCAACACCCTAGTTGTTTCCATTCAAAAAGATATATGTGAAGGGTTAACTCGTTCTGCGTATTTAAGATTGCAGCTTAATGTGGATCTTTTGAAGTTCAAAGTCTTAATACTGGCATTTGTTTTAACCCAGCTATGTTTGTATTAGGAAATTAGGCCATTATATTCCATCTGCAGACTTCTGGATGGTTTAAGTGGCGCAGAAGTTTTCTTTAAACTATTACTTTTGTGATACATATCTTTGCATTGTTGTAGCTGCAGACATTGGTATTTTTATTTTATGCGGTCAGTATTGTCAGATAATAAAATCATGCAACTGAATGGAATTGTAATAACCTGTTAAGCAAATCTTTGATTTAAAAAAAATGCTTTAATGATTGTTCTCTGATGTTTACATTTGTCTAATGCCTAACTAAAATCAGTTTATGACATGCTCTTCAAAAGTCTCCATAGGACACTTCTGAAGCCCCGTTTCAGATAAGCCTTAAATTTGTGTTGCTTTATCAAGTGAAGTTTGGAACGTATTTATCTTTTAAGATAATATTGATCTGTGACAAATTTAGTGGGGTTTCAACTTTAAAAGTTTAAGCAAAAAACGCAAACAAAAACTTTCCTATAGAAAATTTACTTTGCTGAAAATAATTTTCTTGTTTTTGCATTTTGCAACAGTGATTTGAATGGCAATAACATCACAAGAATAACTAAGACGGACTTTGCTGGTCTGAAGCATCTTCGAGTTCTGTAAGTATATATTATGCATTGTACATGTACAATGTTCCACATTTATTAACATTATTCACCGCTGGGAAGGTGAAACCGAATTTTTCAACAGATGTTCCTAATAAATTATAAAATGTCAAATTATTTAATATTCTCTTTATTCATTTATTTTATTTGAAATTAATATCGTATTATCCCATTAATAGAAAAAATATGTTGCACATGCCAGCGTAGACTGGTCGTAATATGGGGCATTAGTAATGCTTTCCCAGTACAGCTTGAAGGGTTTAAAAAGTTACTTACTCATTTTATTAAAGTAACAACTGTCATCTGCAAGTAATTAGTTATAATTGTCAATGTTTTCAAACACATTTGCAAAATTGGAGAGTATATAACTGCTTTCTCTCACCATGGCTTTAATTAAAAACCAAACACTGAAAAAAAAAAAAAAGACACATTTATTTAGTATTTTTAAACTGTTATCGTCACTCCCCTGAAATGTTTGCAATGATTTTTAAACATATTTGTAAAAATGTTATTGCGCTTTTCAATGATGAATATTTATGAGGAGTTAGTTTGCATGTTAGCATTATATTTTTGCACCAGGTTTTTACTAATATAAATAACCACACACATACAACAAAAAGTTTTTTTTGACTTTTTTTTATTTTACTTTATTAAATGAATTAAATATTCACCAATATAATTGGACATTAACTGCTTTAGTTTTCTATTTACAATGATGAGTTGATTAATGTAAAAAGAAAAACTTCTTTTTGGCACACAGCACTTGATTAGTTTTTCACGTCTCGTCTATTTGTTAATAAAGCAATATCGATCACTGGGATTCCCCCCCCCCCACCTCCAAACACTTTTGTTTTTCTCATTGCCCCCTATTGCTGTAATGCTTATTTAATTCATTTAAGTTGATGTGACATGTCTTTGTTGGAATGTTGGAATTAATAAATCTGTGAAAGCTGTGGGATTCTAACCTTTGTGTTTTAATAAAGATATATTAATGTCGGCCTGATTAACAATATATCAAAACATGGCTCTGCTTTTCAGGCAGCTTATGGAGAACAAGATTAGCACCATTGAAAGGGGCGCATTTCAAGATTTAAAAGAACTGGATAGATTGTAAGTATTTACTAATTGCAAATGTGAAATTATAGAGGCACCCGGGAATGAATGTGTTTTATGTAAATGTAGCATGCCAGAAATACTTGTGTTAAATACAGTAGCGAAATAGAAAACTTTGTATTACTGTGGTAATGGATGATCTATTGTGTAATACTCTTGTGCAGAGAGACTTGAAACTTGGGAAGATTTTGTTTTATATTTTTTCTCAGTATATCCTTCAGGAAGAAACTTTTTTTTCTCTCCCTGGCTGAGGGCTGGTTCAAACCTATTAGCTTTTAACATTCCTTTTATTTGCCAGCTAATACCTGACCAGCGAATAAAATAAACGTAATTTATTTTTTTTACTTTTTTTTTTCTTGCCTATTTTCTTTTCTTCCCCCCATTTTTAATTTCGCAACTTACACAAAAATATTGTGATGGTAAACACATTAAAAGCTGGCAGAAAACTTTCTAGAAATGCAAAACATGTGAAGTTTGTGTGTTCCTTTTTATGATTTTGTAACTACTCACAGCCAGGGAAGCCTTAATGTAAAACAACTGTCTTGGGTAACAAAATGCTTTGTGGAATTCTTCTGCTTGTCTATGGATGGTCAACAGGTTTTCCAATATATCTGCTGTGTATAAAGTCATTATGAACCTATAATTAGCCATTATGTAAGCCTAAATTACTGGTATTGCCAATTTTTTAAGTAAACTGGACTAGCCAGTTCATTTGTGGACTGGTTTTATGATGTGTTTTTTTTTTTTTAACTGCATTCAGTGTTCTACAATAGAGCTCTGTATCATAAATTCATTGATCCTGGAGGTCACCCGTACAGTGCTACTGAAGGATTCCCAGGCTATCTCTGTCCCTAAGTGGGCTGAGTTTTTAATCATCTCTTGTTGTGTAGACAGACTTGCACAACTAACATGGGACGTCTTGTTGGTGTATGTGTAAAGTTGCATTCATGTCTGTTTTTGTTTTATTTATTTTTTGTTGGTGTTTGTTACGGCTTTGGTATATATTAAATGATCACATGACTCGTGCATATAGAAATTACAGCTATGTGTCACTGTGCACCAGAAGTGTGATTTCTGAAAAGATAGCAAGGGGTTATCATTGGCTACGGCTCATTGCGTGTTCATCTACAACCCGTATTCATTTACATGGGGGTATATATTTTTTTATTACCTTTTCTACTGAAAATGTCTGGCTTGCGATGGATGTCAAAACGTAAAGATTATGTGTTCCTTGGAATAGCGAGGCTAAGCTCGTTCACACGCACTGCATAACACTGTGCAGTTGGACAGAGTTTGTGCTTGGTATGGTAAGTGTGATGGTCGGTAATTGTCTGTATTTTGGGACACAATGTAAGGCAGGAGCTGATCCAGCTGCTTGGCTCTTGGCTTGCAGCTGAACTCGGATCTCTGCTAATTTAGACACCCAAGCCAGTGGCAGGATTGGACAGTGATGCAGCTACTATTAGTCTAGGTTTATATTAACATCTAGGTGTATATTTAATGGGGCTTCAAAAGAGGACATTTGGATATGTAGCTCATAACAACCAATGATTTTATGGTTTCCATTTGCCAAACACATTCATAAATATACACCCCCTACTGTTTAGATTACTTTTGCATACCATGAATAAGTTGGCATGAAAACATTTTGTTGATAGGCAGAAGGATAACTCAAGTAGTTAGCACTTTTGCCTCGCATTGCTGAGATCGTGAGTTTGATTCCCCAACAAGACGTTATCTGTTTGTATGTTCTCCCCAAGTCTGTGTGCACACCCCAAAAAGATGCTGACTGTAAATTAACCCTAGACTGTGTGTGTGTGTGTCTTATGTGTTAGGAAATTTAGACTAAGCTCCAATAGAGCAGGAACTGGTGTGAATGGTAGTTTAAACCACCGTAAAAAGCTATTAATAAATGGTGACATACTGCTTATATTGTCTGTTGTAAGGAATATGGGATGTGTTGTGTATGTATATTAAAAGCCATTCATCTGGCCTGTGAGATGGCATAGAAGCCGGTTTCCTCCATTGTGTCCCCTTTCCTTATCCATTTTATCAAAACATTTCTAACCTGCAACACTAAAATCTTGTATTTGATCTTTGACCGGCTTCAGAATTAATGACATCAAAAACACTTACGCAGGCATCAAAGGTAAGTCGGCCTTTTTGCGCACTGTACATGGGCGGCAGATGTTGCGCATCGTAACTCTGAACATATGGGGTTAGTTTTACTAAGCCGCGGATTTGGTAAAGTGGAGATGTTGCCCAGAGCAACCAATCAGATTCTAGCTCTCCCTTTCCTATTTCATACCAGAGAATGTCAGCTAGAATCTGATTGGTTGCTATGGGCAAACCCACAGCTTAGTAAATCTGGCTCATGAAATGCAATTTCATCTGTTAGGGTGTGACAGCTGGCTCAGTGAGTAGCACTTGTGTTTCAGCTCACTGAGGTCATGAGTTCGATTCCCGGACTAGGCCTTATCTGTGTGAAGTGTGTATATTCTCCCTGTGTCTGTGTGTGTTTCCTCCTGGTGCTACGGTTTCCTCCCACACTCCAACATACTGGTAGGTTAATTGGCTGCTGACTGAATTAACCTATGTATGTATGTGTGTGTGTATGAATGTATGTGTGTGTGTATGTATGTATGTGTGTATGTATGTAATAGGGACCTTAGTATGTAGCTCCAATGGGGCAGGGATGAATGTGACATATTCTCTGTAAAGTTCTATGTAATTTGATAGCGCTGTATAAAAACCTGTTGATAAATAAATAGTAATGTATGAAACTCGTAATGTAGGCATTTTAATTGTGCAATATGTGCATGTAAGTCTGCTAAAATCCGTCCGAGAGGGGAGTGCACTAGCCTCTTGCCTGCGGACTCTAGCCATTCCATCTGATCAGGCCCCTTGTGCCTAACTACCATCCCTAATCAATCTATGCAGCTCCTCATTCCAGTCACCCCTTAGCACTGTGCCAATGTCTTGGGACCAGATCCAGTAAGGTTGTTATATGTACCTAAGTTATGCACTACTAAGTATAATGCACTCCCCTTCCACGCACATAACTTAGCTGATTTATGTGTTCAAAACCCTACCTTAACTTTTCCTTGCGTATCTCTGGTCGTACATATCGCCTTGTCTACGTAAGTGCCTAACTCAGCCCATATTGTACAATTTAAATGCCTCCCCCACCCACAATGCGTATAATCGGCTTGTCTAGGGATGTCACACCCTATCATACGGAGTTACGTACAAGTTGCGTTCGGTCAGAGTTACGATGCGTAACATCTTCCGCATGCATGCGCTATGCGTTCCCACAGCCAGATTCTGGAAGTCTTTGCAGCGTTCAGATCGGCGCAGTATGTGGCAGAATGGAATTTGGGTCTGCAAAGAGACTTTATTTTGTTACTCGTCATTGATTTGTATGGTTTATGCAATTCCTTTATTATGAATCCACATTAGGTAATCCCCAATTTGTCCTTGAGGTACAGTAAATAGACGCGATCAGTGAAACATAGTAAAAGTCGATGTGTTTAATGTCTCCCCTCACGCTACTGTCTGTGTGGTAAGGTGTTATCCATGAACATTCCTTAAGACTTTTGTTTTCAAAACACCCGGCCTTCCATAGTGCTTCCTTTACGCTTCGGGGGAGGTTTTTCGTGCCAACCTTGAATAGTCAGGTGCAGCAATCTTTCTCAATCTGTGCAGAGCAGTTGAGGACCCATATGTTTAGAGCTTGTGCTGTAGGCACAGATAAGTCTCTATTGTACTATCCATTAGATCTTGTCATACCATGTTTTTCTAGGAGGTTGCTGCACATAAATACAGTTACTGCTCTATGAATATGTCTATAAGGGGCCTTAAAGTAAGGACATATAATGTGAGGTCAGTAATTTACATTGAGTCGGTATGAATGCATATCCCGCCTCTATGGTGGAGAAACGGCATGCATAAATGATGGGTTGCCCCTTCATTGAACTTGTAAACACAGACCCTCCAATGTGACCCCTTCCATTAGGTACAATATACTCTGCTCCTGAGCTTCCAACTGTCACTCATCTGGTTTATATGACTTAACTGATATTTAAAAAAACTATTTTTCTATTCAACACAGGTGGTTACCATAGTAACTGACAGTTGGCACTCTGAGGAGCGGAGTATTTTGTACCTGATGGAATGGGTCATGTTGGAGGGTATGCAAACATAAGGAAGTGGCTTCTGTGCATCAGCAGGCACGCTCATGCGCTGATGTTACTTGACAGGGGACAAGCGCAAATGACTTGCGTAAGTCACCTGACGTCATTAGGTCATGATCTGGCCCTATGAGAGTAATTCATTTTCCCCCCTTGATCCAGAGGTGAACGTATGTCAGGTCACGTAGCCGATCTCCGAGTTTTATTCATACCTGAACGAAACCCAGAATGTGCCTGCGCTCTGAGAGGTGCGTTGTGCGAGGGAGGAGGCCATTTTCAGTGAGGGCGTGCCTAAGCAAGTGCCCTCAATCCATAGGTGAACGCAGATGGGAATGAGCACTGTACGGCAAAACATTTACGCCAGCCCCAGGCCCTGTGCTTGACCAGGGGGCTGACACTCCTGTTTCAGACACGTGCGTTAGAATTTCATACTTAAGACGGAATACAACACTTATGAAATCACTGCTGGAACATTGCGTGGGTGTAAAATGTTTTCTAAATGGATAAACAAGAATTTTTTATTTCATAACGTTTTTAGGTCCTAATTCATTTTTTTTTATATTGTTTTAAGGCATTCATATTGCGACATAAGCACATTCTCTATTCATAACCTACATCACAGTATACATTGTAGCGTACTACCCTACACTGCAATGAGTTTGGCTGCTTTGAGCGACATGCTGTGCTTGCATAGACATCTGTGGCTATTATTGTTGTTTATAAGGCGTTACGCGGTATCGACCGTGAATGCGCCACTGGATCGCACGCAGCTCTTTATTTGTTCCCGCGTGTTCGGCTCGCACACTGCGTGGTGATTGCGTGCACCTGGTCACTGAAGGAATAACTATTTTCATTCGGATGGTTTCCTACACAGATCACTGTTGCTTTTTGGGCAGTAAGTTTCTTTTGCAAATAATTACACGTTTCTCTGTTGCTTCAGTGGATCCGATTATATCTATAATAAAGTTTCATTGCAGTTGAGATTGTAATTGTTATTTCAGAGGTAAAGTAATACAGGAACGACACAGAAATATGATTTCATTATTTTCTATTTTCATTGATTTGTACATTTATTTTGTATTTTATTTTTCCTGCCAAAACAATGGAGAGTGGATTTAGTGAATAGAAAGATGTTTGATTTTTGGACCTTCTAGTTATCTGCCTATCCTATACATTTAATATGGTCCTGGTGTGTGTAGTTTAAATATTCTTTATTCCTCTATCTATTCTTGAAAAGTTGTGGCTGAATCTCTAGCTGAGCTTTGGCTTGAGCGTCCTAGGGAAATCGTCCATCCTCTGCCCAGGCAGTTGTGGAGGGAAACACCAGCCATGCCCTATTGCCAAGCCCGCACTGATTACCATTCCCACACTGACCATCAGGCCTTCCAGTGTTAAGCTGGCCATACACTAGAGTGATTATCAGGCAGATCCTTCAATTATCGCGTGAGGACCCGAATTATCGCTCAAGTGTATGGTAATGATTTTTTGGACAAACATTCGATCTTATTTGATCTTTTGACATGTTTGATTTAAATCGCTCCAAAGCTCCAGATTTTTGGTAAAATCGCATAGTGTATGGGCATTTAACGATAATTGACAAATCTTCGGCGATAATTTAATGTTGATGTAGAGGTGTGCTTATGCAAATGACCTGTCTCCTTTTATGCACCTTAAATGCATAAATACCAGCTTATAGATGCAGGTCCCCCTTATGCATCAAATTCTGTGTCAAATGGATTTGTAGCAATTAACTATTATCTGAACTGGGACATTATGAGACCGGGAAATATGAGAAAATGATTCCCTTTTCTTTAGCCATTCCTTCACCCAACATTTACGACCGCGACGAATATTTCTCCTTTTTCTCTCTTTTTGCTGGGTTAGAATAACCATAGAAAGGACAAAGATTCCAAGACCTTTCGTGTTTACATCCATCACGGTATCAAAGAACAAAGAGCTAGCTACAACAGGAAGTTATATGACTACTTCCTATCGTCTACGTCAGTAAAACCCACATGCTAACGACTGCCGTTTATGTTAATTTTAACAGGAAATCATACGACAAAAATAAAAAATCAGACTGTGTATGGGCAAAAGCCATTTTTCTCATGCCGACAAAAGTAGAGGTAAAATTGCATTTTTCAACTTTCATACGATTATCGAATGAAACACATGTAATGTATGGTGGCGATACCATGAGGGACTCTAGCGGAAAAATCGTTAAGATTATCAGCGAACTCATGCAATTTTCGATAATCGTCTAGTGCAGTGCTCCTCAACCTTTTCTCACCCTTGGCACACCCAAGCCCTTCCCAGAATTCCGTGGCACACCAAAAGCAAAATATACAAAAAAAAGCAGGAATTTTTAAGTACATACACAGATATTACATTTAATTGTTATTTTTTGTTTTGATAAATTTAAAAATCGCGGCTAATAACTTTATTTTTCTAACTAATTTAACTATGTTAGCCCCCATCATGTGTCTGCAGCCTCCCCAGTAGCCCCCATCATGTGTCTGCAGCCTCCCCAGTAGTTCCCATTCATGTGTCTCCAGCCTCCCTAGAAGTCCACATTCATGTGCCTGCAGCCTCCACAGTATCACCAATCATGTGTCTCCAGCTCTCCAGTATTCCGCATTCATGTGTCTGCAGCCTCCACAGTATCACCAATCATGTGTCTCTAGCTCTCCAGTATTCCGCATTCATGTATCTGCAGCGTCCCCAGTATCCCCTTATTTCCTTATGGCAAGGTCTTCCAGTGCTTTTTCCCTGGTTGGAAGCATTGCACCGCGGCACACTTGGCAACATCCCGTGGCACACTAGTGTGCCATGGCACACTGGTTGAGGAGCACTGGTCTAGTATATGGCCAGCTTTAGGTTGGGGAATGACAGACAAATATTCCATTGCCTGGAAGGTGCTATTGCTGACATAGAGCCGACTGATTTATTTAGTGTTATCATTTCAATAGTATTGTATCTGATAATCGGATAGGATCATCTATATGATGAGTTCTTTAATCTGCACACATAAATGTAACTAAAATTGGAGATATTTAATATAGTGTTATTGATGTAGTGGCAGAATGTTTGCTAGTATTGTCATTTCTGTATGTTCTTTTGAGTGGAGCAGGAGGGTTCTATTAATCACAAGTCTGAATAGAGAACCTGCAGAGAGAGAGAGAGAGATGCAGACCAGTGCTGTCTTCTATCACATGGACTAACATACAATGCTGATAAGTCCAGGTCTGGTTAAACATTTTGCTGTCTGACACTTAAACTCTGCTGTCCTTATCACCTAATTCTCTGTGTCCTATCTAGCGTTACATTTGCTCTAAGCTCTAATAGTGAAGCTGTGTTCTGTTATGTGGCTAAAGCGCTTCCCTAGGTGTCTTGCGTAACAATGGGCTGTTAGGGGCACACTTCATGTTCACACACTGATTAACATGAAACGTTCCCAATAACACCCCAAAGTGTTATTACATGTTTTACATGATCTTAAACGTGTGGGAAAGCCAGACGCATGTAAGACACTACCAAGAGAAACCTTTTACCTTCCGTGCCCTCAAACCTCCATTTTAATTGTTGATTTTTAATCTCACAACTGTCTGAAGCTTCAGTAAACCCGGGCACATGGAGCAACCCTTTCTCCCTGGATGGTGGGTGACTAATTGCAGCTCTCTTACCTCTAGATATATTATACTGGATGGGCTGCGGTTCAGAAAATACAGTGTAAGGGAAGTCATGGGCTGGCAGTAATCCTATTAGTGACCTTTTACTTCCTCTCCTGCTATTGGATTCACCTCTTAATTACCAGGCTGCGATTACTAAACTGATATCATTAATCTTAATGAAAGTATTACCTGTATGTATGTGGATATATACCTCACGTGTCATTTTAGCATTGTTCTCTGTAATGTGCTGTGGACAATTTATGGCACTATATAAATAAGCAATAATAATTATAATAATTATAATAATAATGTTGGCATTTTCAGGCCTATAGGAAATTTAGCAGGGAACTTGCAATTCAATGACGCGCTCCCAGTCCCTTCCGTGGCTCCCAGTCCCCTCCTGTGCATTAGCAGATCCCTCTGTTGAGAGCAGAGCAGGGGTCTTGGAGGGAGCGGTCTTGTCATCCTTGGTCCTTGTTAATCTGGGGCATATCTCCTGTTTGTTATAGTATGCTCATCTGTTTCACACATAGGCTGATTGGAGAGTGTCTGTCAGATAAACCTTCCCTACAGCATTACAAGTGTCTTTATTATCTATCCCCAAGACTGACCAGACCTGTGCTATCAGCTATAGGAACAAAGAAAAAAACCCTTTGATATGCGGTTGTTTAAATCCACAATGGCGTCTGTTAACTCAGCATTTATTCCTATTGACTAAATCTAACAATTTACCTTTGATCCATCCACCTTGACAAAAGCACAGCTAAACCTATGAGGATAGTTCTTAAGAACCAGCAACCTCACTAAGGATTGTATTCACAGATATGATGTTGTGTGGTTTTCCGTGCGTATATTTAGGAGTGGAATAACTGTGCATGTGTAGTAACTTTTTCCACGCAAATTACGTAGGATTTAGGGATGGACTTCTGAATCGCACCTAGGGACATACGTATGGAGTTGCGTGGTTTTCTTCCGTACATGTAAAGTTACGTGAAGTTGGACGGGGGGAGGCGTTTAAATGAGTTATTGAGGGTGTGGTTAGTCATGTACGCACATAAGTACACACATACAGTTAAGAGTGCCCTATGGAAGCATAAGTCACCGAAAACCTGTCCATGCTAGGGAAGTGTCATGGGAGTTTCCTTGCTACGTGCGCACGTATATTTGCGTATTTTAGACGCATCTCTGAATCCGGTCTTTAAACCCTATTCAGATCACCACTAAAAACCCCAGGTTTTTGGCCAAATACACGGGTCTTGGCTGAAACCCTGGTTTTTGGTGGTGATCTGAAAGGTCCCCTCTGCCTGCCTTTTCTGCCCTCTGGGGAAAAAAAGAAGGGTTTTTCCAGGAAGGGGTGTAATGTGAAAGGTGCCACCTGGATTTTGCAACCGGGGGTCTCACCTAAACAAGTCATTGGAGAGATTTGTGTACTATTGCTATGGACACAAATACCTTCCCAGGAGCCTCCTCTATGCTGTCAGGGCAGACCCAGAACCTGGAACTTCCTGGGTCAACCCTGCAGCGTGAAAGGCTCTAACACGGGAATTTACCGGGTCAGAGCTAGACTTAAAATATGGGTAGAGGGGGTTGGCCGGGCCTGGCAATTCACCCAGCTTCAAATTTTAGCTCTCGCTTTCCTATTACATACTAGAGAATGTCGGCTAGAATGTAATTGGTTGCTATGGGCAACATCTCCACTTTTCTTTTTCCATAATTTAGTAAATCTGGCCCCTGGAGAAGCCTCTCTTTGGTGGCAGATTACATTCATTCGGCTATGAGGGCTGCACGTCACCCCTGAATGCCCCCCTAAGAGTCTGACATGGGACCCTTTTCTTTCCATTGTCCCAGTGCTAAAATGAAGCCTGTTTGGTGTTTCCCATCCTTTCTATATAAATTCTCTTTTACAAGGTATGAAGATTATTCTTCCAATCTACTTTGCACCAGCCTGTAACATAACCGGGTCACCACTCTCTTTGTGCCCAGGATCACTTAGATCTCTTTAAGAAGCTACTGTCTGGGATTTGTGAAAGGAAGGACAGAAGATTTTGGTTTCTTGAATGGAGACCAAGTTCTATATGAACAGTCCTTTTATAGCTGTTCCCAGCTGTTGGCCAAGAGTAAATATTTCATATTTGTGAGGAAAAGTAGAAAGAATCTCTTTTGTTTACAACTGCCAAGTCCATCTGATGGAGGTACATTGTTATCTGACAACCAATTCATCTCCTTGGGACCCTGGAATTCAGATCCATTTCTAAGGCAACCTACCCATACGTTACAAATACAGTTCCCTCTACGGAAAATGGAATCCGCTATCGTTCCCAAGTGAAGGACAAGCAGCACTTCACTTTTATATGAACAAATTATGACTGAATGTGGAGAACAAAGCTCTGTGTTAGGAGCAATTCCTGTACAAACCATTTTGTAAATCTAATAAGCTAAATGTGTGGGAAGAGTCTATCAAACATTAGCACATGTATGTGGCCATTATAAAATGAACTGCTAGCCTTTACCCGTTGTGCTGAACAGGAAATGAAATGATAGACTGTTTGTCTGATCGCAAGGAAGTATTCTTAACAATGGAACGAACAAACATGTCATTTATTACAATTAATATAATAAAATTACTAGTACACAAAGAAAATCATAATTTTGACTCAAATTCACCACAAGTATTGAAGTGTGTATGTGTGTATATGTCTATATATATATATATATATAATATATACACACAGACACAAGCTGTTCACTTACCTACTTCCTGTTTCCTGGCAGCATGGCGACTGGTATTTGCTGACCCTGTATTAGCAGACCCTCCAACATGATCCATTCCATTAGGTACAATTAAATCCACTTCTGAGCTTCCAACTGTCACTCACCTGCTTTCAATGAATTAACTGATATTTCAAAACTATCCGGAGCGTAACTAACTAACCCTGCTTCCCTGCCTCATTTCCCTGCCTCCCTCCGCCCATCTTCCCTAACTGCAGCGTAGTTACTGCGTCTGTAACCTAGGAACGCCCCTTCATCCATAACTACGCTGCAGTTACAGACGCCCTATCCAGAATAAAGAAAATCCCTAACTACGCTGGGAAACATCTGCCGATTGGCTAAACAGACGATTTTACGCATACGCCTGCCGTAACTACGGCGGCGAGCGTAGGTCTGGATTGAGCCCAATGTGCCTATTACTGTACATTATATAAGAGTCAGCAGTGACTCCTGTGACCACATTTAACCACAAAGCAGGGTAGCTCATAGAAATCCAAGTTGAATTTTCTTATTAAAGTTTGTAATAATAGGACCCGCCAACATGACCCATTCCATTAGGTACAATCTAATCTGCTCCTGAGCTTCCAACTGTCACTCACCTGGTTTAAATAAATTAACTGATATTTAAAAAACTATTTGCCTCTTCAACAAACGTGGTTACCATAGTAACTGACAGCTGGAAACTGAGGAGCAGAGTATTTTGTACCTAATGGAATGGGTCATGTTGGAGGGTATGATAGGTTGGTTACTTCTAATACACTAGTTTTCCTAATGCGGTCTAAAGCCATGCCATAACCCGTGACACAGATTGGCAATCTTATATGAATATAATTTACGTTTGTTCCATAGATATATTAAGGACTTGCAATGCGATAAGCCTGTGTTTTTCCACTTTTATAGAATAAATGATAGCGTGTACAGGTGATGAATATTATTATTGTCATGATTTCACTCTCTGAGAAGGGGATTGTAACGTTCATAATACAGGTTATGACATTGATCAATGGTTGTTTTGTGTATACTAAGTAGAGGTTCGGGGCTGGATAGTGGCAGCACATTGTTGTCTTCTAGTACTGGCGCCTCGGGTTTGATTCTCACTGGGGTGCCGTCTGTATGGAGTTTTTCTGTTGTCTGGGTGTCAGTGTGTGTAGATTGTAAGCTTCACTTTGGCATCGGGTGATGTATCTGACTACAATATACTGGTTGTGAAATCATAGCAGCTGATGTGTTATTTAGATAATCAGCATTCATAATTAATCATAAAGGAACAGATCCAGACTTCCGTAATGCAAGCGTTTTACGCTCTCTGTGAGCGGATAAAATCCACATTTCGGGAGTGTGCATGTGCGCTCAGCATGATCCATTACGGATATGGAAGCTCAGGATCCACTGGAAGTATATGCAATGGTGGGGCAGGACGCATACATCGCCTACACAAGGTGGGAGTGGTTGTATATTAAAATTGTACAATAAGGGCGTGGTTAGACCCTTACACCCTGTTCAGACTTCCCAGCTGTCCCCCTTTTACATGAGGATGACGCAGAATTTTTACCTCGCCTTCGTACATGCGGAGGTTACCGCACAATGTGACTGTGGTTACCGTGGTATTCGGTAACACTGTGTAGGATTCTAAATATTTAAATGATTACTAGACTGAGCCCAATCAAGGAAATGTTGAATCTCAGCATATGTTTTGCACACAGTGTTTTCACATTTTTAGCGCTTCCTCTTCTGCGCATCTCATGGATTTATTTTGGGGGAGTTCCGGATAATAGGCCGGGGAGGATGGCTCATCCGCCACCACCTTGGACCTACCTGGCAATGTTTATATAGCACACACTGCAGTCTGTTGCTGACACTCCACTTACTAAAAGAATTGTCTGAACCTTCAGCATCAATCAGAGCCGGGAGCATTGCACATTATACCATGGAGACTGGTAGAAATCCTTCTGTGGACATTAATGTGAAATGATGGTGAGAAACTCTTTCTAGACCTTTTCACAAATTCCCAGCCAGAATGGCTGTTTATTTTTCCCATGTCTATTTTTGAGCGTATCCTTCCTTGACAGCGTTTGCTGGATGCTCCTTCCATTCCACGACGCATTGGAATGAAATAGTTTATCCTAGTGACCCACAAAGGCAATATGATATTACAATTTTTTTTTACCTTTTGGCTTCTCCTTTTGCCCTGTTCTTTAATTTGCTGCATTGTATGGCTGTAGGCAGAATTCCATGCACACATTCCTCACATTTCTTACAGTAAGCATTGTCCTGAACCAGGATGGCAAACTATCAAATCATAGATTCGGAATAAGCCAACAGTCAGTCTCTCTTC
>WWET01001204.1:122608-144269 GCA_011038615.1 Limnodynastes dumerilii
ACTCTCCTCCCTTGTGTGGAGATTGTGTGATTTACACTATCACAGGGCAGCCTGTCCGATCGCTGATCCGCTCATACACACCTAATCCCTCCCCAATTTAAATGCTCCCCCCCATTTTGCGTGTGTAAGTGGGGTAACATTTGTTGGTCTGGATCCGGTCCTCTTTCAAGATTGTAATAGAAATTTAATATAAATGTGCCTATATAATAAAGAAAAACTCTTAGAATTAGTTTTTCATCAAACTTTTATTTATCTAATCACTCCAATCCCAGGGGACTGGCTGGGAATTTGCAACCTGTAATATAAGGGCCAATGGGTTATGAAACGGACAAATCCCATTGGCCCTTATACCACAGGGTGCAAATTCCCAGCTAGTCCCCTTAGTGACCTGCAGCGGTGACAAGGAAGTCATGTGTCGGAGCATGTCAGGTGATAAACATAACATTCAACTCCATCACCTGTGTAACTTGAGTTTATAGGTGTAAATAGAAGTCCACTCTTTCACGCTGCAGACTATAGTTAGTAACAATACAATATCACATCTAGAGGTTTACAATTTAGATGGCATCAGCATGGATGGTTTTCTTTTCCTCTTCTCTCAGCTCCAGTAGATCCCTTGGCAGAAGCCTTCTGGTCTGAGGAGCAATAGTGTAATTAACAAACTTTAACACCCTAAAATAAGTTAGTTTAAAAAAAAAAAAAAAATTATATATATATATATACATGCTTATGCCAACGACAGCAGCCATTTTATAGGCTGATATTCATATCTAAATAGGATAACATTAAGTCCCTCCCATGGTCTTCTAAACTACACTCTGGGGTAGATACAGAGCTATGTACTCCCTCCCATGGTCTTCTAAACTACACTCTGGGGTAGATACAGAGCTATGTACTCTAGCATATTTACGCTAGCTGAAGATGTAAAAACGCGGTCTTGGATGTACTGCATGTGCACGGCAGATGTTACGACCTGTAACTGTGAATGTACCAGCCTAGTATCAACAGCGTAACTATGGATGAAGGGGCGTGGCAGCGATACGACACCCGTAATTACGCTTCGGAGGCGGGTGAGACATGGGCGTGCTTAGACGCTTGCGTATGTGTAGCCTTTACGTACGTCAGTAGTTACGCTTTGAAATGTTAAGGTAAGGTTTGGAAAGCGTAAAACGGCCAAAGTACATACGAGCGAGGGGAGTGCATAGGAATTACGCTAGCGTAAATACGTCACGTGTTGAAATGTAAGTCTGGATCCAGCCCTCTGATCCTAATAAATCACAGTTTTCCAAAAACAGAGAAGTAAGTTTAATACCGCTTTCACATCACCTTTGTAAAACCCGGTGGTTTGTAGTACCCGGTTTTCTGGCAGCATTGCTGTGTCATTTTCAAAACCGCGTTATAAGTCCACCCAAAAACCCGGGAATTTCCCGGGTCTGTCCTTTTCACATTACCACCAAAAACCAGGGTTTTTGCAAAATGCCGGGTTTTTGATGAAAATCCCGGGTATTTGGTGGTAATGTGAAAGGGGTATCAGAGATCTTTCTGAAAGGTTTAGTACCCCATCCCATGTGCATATTTTACAATAAAAGTAAATTAGAATTGTTACCCTTCTGTTGCACTTCTATTGTACAGTAAAGCGTTCCCCTCTTAGCTTAGACTACTATCTTTATGACTGGTGTCGGGGGTCTCTGAATTGACAAAAAAGTTAGACGGCTACAACATTTGTGCCTCCCCCTGTATGAATCAACCAATCCGCACCGAGCGTCTCTGCATACCAAGCCTGCCCAGCAGTCCCCCGCGCCCCCTATTTAGTCATTGCTTTCTCAGTTCTGAATACAACGGGATACAAAAAAAATGTATAGGTGACAAGGTCTCTTTCTCCTAAGTGCTTACAATCTCTGCTGGAAGCAAGATAAACACATTCTGGGATGCACGTTTTCAGTCCATGACAATGCCATGCTTTAATGTCCATTTAAATGATAACATTTTAATAATAGGCAGCAATGAAAACAGGGTGTGCTAGGACTCCAGTGAAAGTAAAGCAGCAGTCTTCTCTATTGAGGGAGAGAATGGGTATCACGCTGGGATGCCTTTATAAATGTAGCTTGGTCTAATGGATATTGAGTGCAGCCCACTCCCCCCGGCTCCTGTGCATACTAATCATGATTTGACCTCTAGTTGTAAATGAGATGCCAGGTGAAAGGGTCTGCATGCTTGTTTTGCAGCCTAAAAGCAATATGAAAGAAAAAGAGGGCTCAGTGTATATGAATTATGATTAGCCACGGTTGATTGCCGCCAGCGGTCTACTATACTTTCCCTTTGCTGACTGCTCCGGTTTCTCTTTGGACTAGTTTACTGAGCGTCGCATGGTCAGGTCAAGAAGCTTGCATAGAAATAGAAGTACAGTTGCAGCTGTGTTTGTTGGATCTGGAGACCAGTTTAAATAGCATTTCCATTTATCCAGTCCATTAACAGAACTCTGTAAAATAATACCAACTCTGCATAAACTACAGGACAGTGTAATAAAATTACAAGCACTTGTTGACAGATTGGGGCGTGAGTGAAAGAGAAACAAAATGTTTTCAGTTTAAATGCGACAGTGGCTCTTTTTTTTTCTTCCTGGATACAATTAATTGGAGGTATTTCATACCAAATTGCACAGACGGCTCTCCTTTAAATAAATAAATAAAAGTGTAACCATTTTGGAACAATGTACTTTTTTTTATATTTTTTATATATATATCTTTATTGAGATTGATATTGTGCAAACTGACTGACTAATGAAAATGTCAAGCAGTGGAAGTGTGCATGTTGAATGCTACGAGTAAAACAATGACATAAGTTTGCGACGTGTTCTGTTTCGAGCAAGTGCTTCTAACATTGAAAAGAGACATCAAAATATTGGAACAAGAGGATAGTACGTAATGTGTGTGTTCTTGTGTTGGCTGCTATGTCTACTTGTCACTGTGTGCAGGAAATTAGCAATTTACTCCCTGTGGGATCACCTAGGTCTGTACTATGCAGGTGGGTTATATAAATATGAATAATAATTTAAAAAAACTTCCAAACTACAATTTCATATTGTCCTAAATGTGACCCAATAATGAAGATGTTTCTGTTCTAGGTAAATATTTTTTTGCAGGTTATGGAATTGTTTCTCCCAACATTTGCTAGATTTTTATTTAATCCCAAATCTCCTCTGTGTGAATTATTTGCACACAGACAAAAATATGTTGCAAATTTATCATAGAGCTGAATACTAGGAAGACTAAAAATGGCTAATAATGCGTTTAGACCTCTTAACGCCAACACCAGTAGGCAGGTAGGTTGGTGACTAGGGCGAAAGGTCTGGGAGGGGTTTGACATGATGGTGCTCATAACGCTGACGTCAAGAGCGGAACACACAAGCCGCAACTCTGTTAATGCCCTGCAGATGCGCTGACAGGACAGGCGAGCAGGTAAAGTAAGTGACGCTGCAGGGCACCACCTGTATAGCACTGTACTAGGAGCTTCACCTTGGTGGAACCCCCATGCCTTTGAAGCAATATAAGTAAGCAATTCTAAGGGTGGCATGGAGAAGGGAGGGTGACAGGCTAAAGCTTTGCCTAGCATGTCCAAAGAAATGGCACCGGCCCTGCATATTCTATATTATTGTATCTCAAACTATAGGCAGTTCTAATTTATTCAACATAAAAAAATAATAATATAATAATCATAAAATATATATATTCCATTTTAATCTCTTCACATATGACAATACCATTCCTCTTTTTACTTAATACATTTACCTACATTTGAACCTATTTAAAATCCAATGATTCCAGAGCTGATTGTGCCAGCTCAGATTACAGTGCAGGGAAGTGGATGTGTCAGATATTACAGTCCTCGGCTTCATTATTCTGTAGGCCCGCTTGGCCCCTGCCACAATAAATTCAACAACAGTAGCGCTGAAATTGCAGGTTACTGTTGCCACGGTTACTGTTGTCCGACAGATTGACATCATTACTCATACAGTGATCTGTCATGATAGCTACCGCTGATTTTGTTCTCTGAAGAGGACACTAAAGACCTTTTCAAGCAGCGGTAGAATGGCAATCCATTATTTGTATATAATCAAGGAGAAATGTGTAATCTTTACCCTACATCCCTCCCCAGCCCCCTCAAAGTATGGTTTAGTTTACTGTGCATCTGATAGACAACAACATCTAAGTTGTAAGACATTTACAACACCTCCCTCTCTGCCTAATCTAAATGCATCCCCTAATCTCCTACAGAGGCTGCTCTGGCACACAGCCTCTTACCTAGAGACCGCACATAGTTCATCCAAGTGGCTATAGGCTACACAGATTGCGTAGTCCGCACGCACAGTAGCACCATTCTTAAAAATACACACTAAGGGCCAGATTTACTAAGCTGCGGGTTTGGAAAAGTGGAGATGTTGTCCATAGCAACCAATCAGATTTTAGCTAACATTCTCTATTATGTAAAAAGAAAGTGTAAGCTTGATTCTGATTGGTTGCTATAGACAACATCTCTACTTTTCCAAACCCACAGCTTAGTAAGTCTGGACCCTAAGCTTCTTAGGTGTGAATCAGAGCTTCTACCTGTACTGTAACTGTCAAAGAGCTAGCAATCACTTGGAAATATCCACACAACCCATCTAAGCGAAGTGTCTTACCTCCCTCTAGGAAAAGCATCCTTCCTCCCGTCTAAGATGTGTTATTTTGTTCATTATATCTGGCTGGGTTGAAATACATTCTGATTGGATAGTACATAGTACTCATGTGCAGTATGAAACAGCAGCAGATTGAAATAACTGTGGTCTGGGACCGGCCTTAATTGAGAGTAATGATCTTGAACTTTGTGCTAATTATTTATATGAAAACATTGTGCTTGACTCCTAAGGTCTCTATGGCATTGTTTGATTCTGTGTATGTCCTGGTATTCTTCTACATGTGCTAGTTTTTTTCTCATATCCAATCTTTACCTAGATGCCAACTTGTGAAAATAATTTCCATCAACACAGTGCTGCAGGGCAGGTGCGTACAAGCGTGTCTGACCCTGGGGTACGGCACTACCCACCCCCCATTATGACATGTTCACCGAACATTGGCATAATATACTTTCATTTTCATTATCACAGAACACCCAGGTAACATGCCCAGAACTCCAGAGAATGAGAGTGGAATCTTACATGACCCATATAAATAAAAAAAAAAAAGGCTTTTTCCTGACAAGAAGCCACACAGGGCCAAATTTACTAAGCTGCGGTTTTGGAAAAGTTTGGATGTTGTCCATAGCAACCAATCAGAGTCTAGATCTCATTTAACTATTAAATACCACAGAATGTCAGCTAGAATCTGATTGGTTGCTGTGGGCAGCATCTCCACTTTTCCAAACCTGCAGCTTAGTAAATCTGGCCCTTAGTTATAGAAACCTGGTATTATGCCTGTAAAAATAAGTTGCAGCCTTCTGAGGCATACAAATTGTACAGCATATAAAATACATTTAACTCCGTCTTTCTGTAAATCCTGATTGCTACATTTTACAGTAAAAACACAGTATCGTTTCATTTATTTTTCTGTAAAGTTTTTTATTTGTATATTCTTCTGCAAACAATGAAACACTAAGCCAAGAAGTTTCATGCTTGAGAGCCTTCAGTTTATTGCAGATGAAATGTATATTGTTAGTGGGAGTGAAGCATAAATCCTTACCAGGCAGAGTGGAAAGATTAATAGCGCTTAAAATGTGGTCTGTGTAAATGACTTGTCTTACCAGTGAGACGTTATCATCTACAACACAAGGAAATAGATAGCGTTTCCAACGTGGCTTCCAAAGATCCGAATACTGTGTAGACTATGTGCGGTGGCCCTACAGGGTAAAGCAAATAGGCCCATGTGTAGCATGTGTGTGGGAAATGCCCGTTTAGGGCAGAGCCGCAAGAGGAAAACTCACTTTGTATGCAAGTTCTGTTGAAAAAACACATTTAATGTTGCGTAAATTTTTATGGTGCATAACCTCTCCTCTACTCAATATGCGCTTGATCACATGGACCACTGAGACCTTTGACCTCTATTTCTCATTAGAATATAAAGTTAAAAACTTCCCACTTAAATACAGATTAAATAATAAAAAATAAAATGCTTCTTACTAATGAAAGTTAAGGGGGAGAAAAATAAAGCTCTCATTCATTCTTAAACATCTGTTACTGTAGATAACCATCACAGTGAATGACTGTCACCCAACCCTAATAGCATACTATAAAACTAATAACCTTTATATTTTTTTAACAGGTGTTTATATAGAGCCATCATATTATTATTTAGCACTTTTTAAACAATCATTCACACCAGTCCCTGTCCCATTGGGACTTACTATCCAAGTTACCTAACACACGCACAGTGCACGTTTTAGTCAGCAGTCTATTAACTATCTGTATGTATGGGAGAACATACAAACTCCAGACAGATAAGTCCTGAATCAATAATTGAACTCAGGGCCTCATCCCTGTGAAGCAGAAGTGCTAACCACTTGAGCCACCATACTGCCCTTATACACATGCTTGTTTGATAAAAAAAAAAAAGGTAAAATACGTTACCCAGGCTGGAGGGGGCTTTCCATCAGCATTTATTGGGGGTAGGAGATGAGTCACTGTCACCAGTCTCCTGCCACCGATATCTGCTTCTGGAGGGCTGTATCAGGCTGCACATCAGTGAACTGATGCCACAGGGAAGTCCGCTGGGAATCATAACTGCAGGTCTGTGACATTACGTGTGTGTCGTTACATAGCGGGTGGAGCGCAGCGCCCCATGTCCTGCAATTTCTGGTGGTGGCCCTGCACATACCCATTTACCCTTCCTGTGCTGAAGTACAAACCTCTTTTGTGAGATATAGGGCTTCATTCATCATTTAGCTGCTTACAAGGTTATTGTTTCTTGCAAACTATGAGAAGAGACAGCAGAAGCAGGTTTCACACAAGCCAACAAGGGCATTTCATGGCTTATTTTAGCTTACAGGCCCTGTGCTCTCTGGTTATTTCTCCAGTACTATTAATCCTTTGCGATAGAGAGCCGTTTTTCACCATCAACTGCCAATCAGCGTTGGAAAAACAAGTTTCTTTCCAGAAAGGATTTGAGATGCTGACGAAGGAACCGGGAGAGTCCCTTGACTAATATATAAAGGGGGAAGCAGCTGCTCTCTGTAAAGTCTATGAAGAGTCATTGTGCTATTAACTACCCTGTCACAGTACTAGTCTTTTTATTTAGTTGATAAATTAAACTGTCTGTCGACCTTCTTACTAACGCTGCTTTCATATGGGTCACAGGCGATTTCCAATATCTGGAATAATTCACTGAGCATCGGAAAATGATGAATGAACGATCTATTATCCTAACGAAGGGCTGAAATGACAACTCCTGCTTCATAAGCCATGATCTGAGGATCAGGTTTATACAGAGTTGCTCAGTGTTTTATAATACACAGGATGTTCATATACAGTAATCTTTGTTTTTGTATATACATGTATCCTATATAAAATGGCACAATTCCCTCTTTGCAGATTGTCATTTTTAACACACCTAAGTGCCCCTATGCTGACAAGGTGTATAAGCCAAGATGGCATAAAGCCTTAGTTACGCAGTGCATAAAGCTGCAAGACACAGCAAAATAATGGTTACATGGCCCCAGTGCATGAGAATACAACCTATGCCTTCACTGCATTCCTTTGTCATAATTATTAGCCATGGCTCTTGAACAGTGGCCATAAAATGCCTTGGTGAGTTCCATTAAATTGATGGACTGTATTCTCATGACTCTTGCCAACAAAATAACAGCTTCCACTTGGTGTAGGTGACAGATGCCGACTCATTACAGGAACTCCAGCACCAACTGTTTATTTTTCATTTCTATTTTTTTTTTTTTTTTACTGTGTCCTCCTCCTCCTATGTTGTGTGTGTGTGTGTGTGTGTGTGTATGTGAATGGGATGCACTGTGTGTGTGTGTGTATATGCTAAGAGCCATTTATTTCCCGCTTCTCTGACAGCAGAGCTCTAAGGAGCCAGACCTAAGCTGGGTATACACTGGGAGTTTCTGTAACGATCCAAGATTACTTCTGATTCTGCAGATGATCTCTGTTCTGAATCGTTTAATACTTGACAGTACTCTGCAGAAAGAAGCGGGCATCGTAACCGTTAAAGACAATGTTGTGTACTTTGTAACGATCAGGCACATGTTTATCTAGTGATTGGAACGATAATCGCTTGAAATAGCCCCAGTGTGTGCCCTGCTTACCAGTAGCTGGTAGTGTAGATATGGCTTTTTACAAATTTGAATAACTTGACTCAATGACTCCAATAAATACTAATATTACATAAATACTCATGGCCATCTCCTCATCAACTGCACCCTACCTCTCCTCCCTCATCTCCATGCACACCTCTTCTCACCCTCTCCATTCTGCTAACCACCGCTGTTTGACCTCCCAACTAATCGCAACATCTCACGCCCTTGTCCAGGACTTCTCCCATGCTGCTCCACTACACTGGAATGACCTCTCTTTCTTCCAGTCAGGCTCTGCAGGTCTTCAAGCGCTCACTCAAAACACACCTGTTCAGGCTAGCCTTATCCCTCCTCCACTTTACATCCTCACTACCTTCTAGTTCTATCCCCATCTCTCCATTCTCTCCTTTAGTGTTCACACCAGCAGTCCATTCCTCCACCTCCTTTTGTCTCCTGTTAGTCCATCCCTCCCACATAGTCTGTTGGCTCACTTGAGCAGGGCCTTCCATCCTAGCGTAGTCCCTTCCTCCACCACTCCCCCTTCTCTTTGCACCCTCTTGTCCCCCTCGGCTACCCTTTAACTTCTCCCCTGCTGGTGGCCCCCTCTTACTCGCCCTCTCTACCTCTCACTGCATCTCTGTCCCCCTCTCCTATCTATTCTAGTCTGTTACCTCATCTTTTACCTTGTTGTCTGTGCTCGCTTTACTTTATTTTACTTTTGTTATATTTTATATTCAAATTGTATTTTATAAAGTACTATGCTGTCTATTCCTGTATGCCTGAACGATATTTTGTTGTATTTTGTACAGTGCTGCGGGCAACTTGTGTCGCTTTATAAATAAATAATGATGATAATAAAAACAATATTAGTTTATTGTTAAATAAAATCCAACCTTTGTGGATAAAACAGAGCTGTTCACTTTTGATGAATTTCTTCTACTGTTCCATTTTTGTGTGAATAAATGTGTGTTTTTTTGGCATATCTGGAACCAGTGGACTGTGTCTTAACGCCATTAATCGACAGGCCTTGTTAATTTCTGGGCATGTGTTTTGTAGCTTTATTGCCAGAAACCAACATACTGTAGTTAATTTGTCTTCCTTTATCTCTGTTTGCGAGGGGAGGCTTATTAGTACTTTCATTTCTAAATTTTGGAAGCGTTTTACCCATGTGAGATTCTTGAAAACTTTGCTCCTCAACCGAATCTTTGTTTCCGATGTGTTTGTTTTGTTTGTGTGTTATAATGAGAGACACGCTATGTATGCCTCCATTTGAAAATGTTCCGTAAAGAGATACGTGCTTTTTTTGTTAAAAAAATAAATAAAAAGGTGCCGGAATTCAGTCCTTATTACAGCCCCCCTATAATTTTTCCAGCCTTAATTACAGCCCCCCTATAATTTTTCAGCCTTTATTACAGCCCCCTCATAAGTTTTTAGCCGTTATTATAGTTCCCTATAGGTTTTCAGCCGTTAATGCAACCCCCTATAATTTTTCAGCCTTTATTACAGCCTCCTCATAAGTTTTTAGCCGTTATTATAGTTCCCTATAGGTTTTCAGCCGTTAATGCAACCCCCTATAATTTTTTAGCCGTTATTGCAGCCCCCTATAAATGTTTATCCCTAATTGCAGCCTCCCATAACCTTTCAGCCAATCCACATACTTTTTACTCACCGAGTGAATATCTTCTCCTTAATCTCTTACGTCTCCATGGCGCACTCTCTGCATTCTGAGTGACGCTGATGCGACCTTGGGGTCGTGCCAGCATCATTCTTCATGCAACCCCACTGTGAAGCCGCCACGCTAGAAAAAGATGCCGTACTGGCGCGTTCGATGAGAAAAAAAAGTACTGCGTGAGTCTATGAAAGCAAATCACTGAAGACCAGACCCTAACCTTCGTGCATTTTCCTCATGCGCAGATGTTTGACAGTCATGCGGAAGAGGGGAGGGAAATCCCCAGTCATGCCTCCCTCTCGTGCGTAGTTTAAGCGATTTACGCTGCCATAAGTCACGTGCAAATCAGTGGTCTGTACAACCGCTGATAGAAGTGCAAGCCCTTAATCCCACCCAGACTGTAAAATTTTAATCCCCCCCCTCCCCTCCCAAAAAAAATGGTGATCTGTAACGGAACATCTGGCATGCGCTGTGCCAGTCTGACAGCGGATTTTTGCATCTAGTGTGCGAAATTCAGTATTGAATCTGGTTCCTGGTTATGAGGATGTTCTCATTCCACAGGCTTGCTGGCTAATTGCTGCCATTGTATAGGCCCACTAGTATGACCCAGAGAACTATGTCCACCCTGGCGTGTAAACTGGCCTGGCACTGCCAGCGTAGAGGGGGAAACGGCTGTGTGAACCGAGCTGGAGAGTAAAACGTCTGCTATGTGCATAAAGGCAATGTCTTTCTTGAATGAACAGAAGCTTCTAACAAATTCATTCAGAAGCTGAGCTGTGCCCCTTATACAGGTCAGTCCCATCAGCCCAGAGAGCTCTGCCATCATATTAAATACATAGGTGCAAATGGTTTCTATCCACGCCTCTAAATCTGCTGTAAAATGATACCGCTTTGTAAATTAAGCATTTCCTTGTCAATAGGGCTCTCAATGTGAATCTGGATGGGGTTCAGTTACAAAGGCCCTCAGAAAAATAAATTGGGCAATTTGTGTTTATAATATTCCTCCTCTATCAGTGGTTTACCGCACCCCCAACAGGAGAGCCCAGGGACCCGACAACATTTCAAAGCAATCACACTAAAAGCCTCCGTAGAACTTTCCAACACTTGTATAACTCACACAGAGCACATATAGAAATACATGAATACATTGTATGAAGGGAGAACAGATGAATTTATACACATACACACACGGGGCTGTATGCAGACTACGTGTAACATATATGTCCGGTGTTTAGCGATTTTTCCTACTGCGTATGTATAGTACTTTTTTTTTTTAATGTCATCTACGTATCTTTTCCTTACGTAGATTGCGTAAAAGCGGTCCGAAAGACCGGATTTCCACAATCTACGTAAGGAAAAGATACGTAGATAACGTAAAAAATGTACTACGCATGCGCAATAGGAATAAACGCTAAACACCGGACGTATATGTTATATGTCCAGTAGTCTGCATACAGCCCACAAACTTCTCCTACATTGCTATAATGATGTTTTATTCTTGAACGAGGATAATTATAGACTGTATTGTTGTTCATTTAAAACCCTATTAAAATGCTGACAGCTCTGTAAAAGGAAGATGATAGTATCGCCCGTTCACCATTACTTACTGAGCCCGATCCTCCGACTGCATGATATTCCTTGGACTTGGAATCAATCACAGTGGGAACACTTTATATATGATGGAGATTTCTAATAAAATAACTTGTAATACATAATATTGACCTTTTCGTTGAGCGATGAAATAGTTCTGTGGTAAACCAGAAAGTTCCACATGCCAGACTTTCAACATTGTTACAGGAATACTTTCCAGTGATGCATTTACTTCTGTAGTGAAGGGATCAAACCAGTAAAGTTTTGAACAACAGACTTGATGGACCTGATCCAGAGTTTGGGAGTACAGACAAAGCTGGGCTAAACCTTGCTGAACTGTGCAGGAAGGCAAATTTAGACTTTTTAAACAGATCTATACCCTTTTCACATCACCACTAAATATCAAAAACCTGGGTATTTGGTGGTGATGTGAAAGGTCCCATTTTTGTAGATCCGGGCAAAAAAATAAGAGTTTTTCCCGGGTCTCACATGGCACTGGTGTCAGTGTGAAAGGTCCCATGTTGTTTTTCAGCACGGGTCCTTCACAAAGACAACTGATTGGATAGATTTGTTTACTATTGCTATGGCAATATAAACAAATCACTTTGTCCGGAGCCACACGCTGAAAAAGGAGCAAGCGGCAGTTTAGGACTCCTTTCTGGTCCATCCGCAGTTCCGTTATTCACTGCTATGAATTTTGTAGTTGGCAGTGTCCTGTTTGGTCCGGTGGTGTGTAAAAGTCCCGTGTAAAACATGGCTTTTTTTTTAAACCCTGGCAATTCACCCGGCAATAACCTGAGTTCGAAAAACCTGGGTTATTGCGCTTGGTGATTTGAAAGCGGTATTAGAGGTCAGGTGGTCTCCTAACTCAACTTTTCATTTACAGATTACTCCTAAAGCTTCTCAGGATGTGAGTTCTGTGTGTAAAAGCAAAGTGATTAAAGGTTATTTGTACCCCTCACATTGCAACATGGTGTAAATGCAGCACTGGGTCAGCTCTGCAAGATAAAGAAGATCCAGAGTTCCGACATTATCCACTTTTAATAAGTATTACTGAATATGAGCAGCCTTCGAAATGTGAAAACAGATGTGTGTAGGCAAATAGGCTGAGAGCAGTAATGCAGCAGCCTCTACAAGTATCAGCCACTCATTCATTTCTGCAGCTCTGAACTGCAGTATAAGGAAGCCCCTCCAGCCTAAATGCCTTGCCTTGAAAAAGCACCTTTGCGGAACACGTATCTATGGAATCACTGACACACCGCTACTGTACTCAGTCATGGCATGTTTTCTCCAATAGACATATCGGGTGAGATAGCTGCTCCCCCTGTGACGTGCTACCCACCCTGAGGTGGTATTTTTGTTTGTTTAGATTTTTTAGTGCAGGAATAGATATGGCCATTGTTGCTGCTTATATGTCCTTACTTACATTTGATCAGGACGGTGTTATCCGTGTTTGGTGTTTTTAGTGTGTTTGTCCATTGTGTCACATGTTGTATCTTCTTTTTATTGAACTATTTTTTCTATGAGCATTTTTGTATGCAAATGATTGCAATAAAGAAATGCGATTGTAGGGCTGTGTGCAGAGTACCGGACATATAACATATACGGCCGGTGTTTAGCGTTTTTTCCTACTGCCCATGCATAGTACATCTTTACGTTATCTACGTATCTTTTCCATAGTTTGCATAAATGCGGCCTGAAAGATACGTAGATAACGTAAAAATGTACTACGCATGCGCAGTAGGAAAAAACACTAAACACCGGCCGTATATGTTATATGTCCGGTAGTCTGCATACGGCCCAAAATGAGTAATGGCTTGGATTGCACCTTGGAATTTTATTATAAATATATTTATTTCGATTTGGATGATTTATGCTGTTATAATAATAAAGTTTTTTTAATAAAATGTTAAACAGAAATAAAACGTATAAAATTTTTCCTTTGTGTAAGAAAACAAAGTTAACCCTCAAAAAAATTAATGTATGGAAAAAATACCTGATCAAAATGTGCGGAAATAGGCAGCTAGTCAGTCTTTAAAAAACTAAATTTAATTAAAAAAAAAAAAGAAGAGTAGTGTTGTGTCTGCAGAGCGTGTTTAAAAACAGCTATTCTTAAATTAGACCGATTTTTCAATTGCTAGATGTGTAATTACTATGAATGGGGGATTCATTGATTAAAATCTCCTCTGAAACGTCTGCTGAGCCAGGTGCCTTTCTGACAAAGTTATTTCTGCTGATTTTCATTTTTTGTGTTGACCTTATAGAGTTCCTGAACTTTGCAGCATGTATGTATTTTACTTTGTAGCCCTGACATTGTAAGATCACCAGTCTACATAGGTCTTCAGGCATTTTAGGGTTTTGTCTTTCCTGTGATATTGGAAACCATGAAATATAGTTAAGCAGGAAACTGAATCCTGATGAAGGAAGCAGTGAGAAAGCAGTGGCCATGTCAGATGGATCAATCTAACTTTATTAGACTTTGGCATAAAATCTAAAAGTACATTTTAAACCCTTAACTTGACAAGTGGGTGACTTTTGCTAAATACGATCACCTGGACTTCTTTTCCCTTACATAAATCAGACACGACGGCAAAATATTTCAATGGGTCGGCCAATAGCCACCTCCATAGGGAGTTATTTTTCAGATTGAGAAAATAATTAAGAAGCCTGGTCTGACTGAATAGCTGTGAAAATCCTAAAAGAGTGGATGATTGCTTTGCTGCAGATAATTGAAAGTTCCCCGTTTTAAAGTCCTGTTTGTTCTACGCCTTAAACCAACAGAGTTTTCCCTTAGAAGCAGGAGAATGGTGCATGGAAAGAAGAAAGCAGGGGGGGTGAAAAGTCACTTCGGACCAACAGTTGTTCCTAATCCTCACAAAATGCTCTAGAAATTAAATTTATTCTTTCTCTCTGAAAGTGTTACCTAGGTCACTGGGCGATGGGAAAACCAAACTGGAAGTTGAGTATGCCTTATCTTTTTTTTGTGTCTAGATGCTTAACCTTTAGACACGATAAGGCAACCTAAAGTGTGGTGGGAACTAGATGCAGAGAATTAGCACCATGTCCTTTATGACACTGGATTTATAATAGCCTGCACTGTCACTAAAAAGAAATGGCTCTGTTTACATTTCGGTGTTAAATGATCATTTAATTAACACCAGGAAAAACTTGTGAAATCCTCAGAAGCTTTTATTGTCTGTGTCCTGGGAGTTTTAATATCCTCGTTGTCGGAAATTTCCTTTATAGGTCTCACAAAAGGAATTTATGTACTCTGTGAAATAGCGAGAGACAAATCGCTTGGCTCTGAGCTGTTATGTCAGCTCTCAATGAATTTTACATGTAGTGTGCGTTAGGGGATCTCTGTGCGTTACGAGTCAGCTTCTTTTCTTATTTTGCTGTATCCGGTGATTGTCATGTCGCTCACAGTTCCAGTAATATTTGTGCTTGTGAAAATCTCTCCCATGTGTTTGTCACTGTGATATGGTCTGTCTTAGCACTTAGAACGGGGTGCATCCTGTGTGAATGAATTGATAGAAGGAACAAGACTCTTCCACTGACAGAAGAACATCAAGCGTTCTGTCATTATAGTAAAACATAACATTTCTGCTTGTTAGTAAAGCAGGGTAGAAAGACACGACTGATCTGATTCAGATTTGGAAGCAACACTAGTGATTATCACTGCCAGCAAGAGGGGTATGATTTTCCCCGGTGGGAGACCCGCTCCGATGGACTGCCTTTAGAAATAGTTCCTTTTCGGCTGTCTCTATTTCGAATGGCAGCCATTTTAGTATGTTTTACGCTTTCCAAACCCTACCTTAACTTTTCAAAGTGCAACTCCTGTCGGCCGTAATGGCTGCACGTACTTACCCGCCTAAGCGCGCCCATACTGTACGATTTAAATGCCTCACCCCGCCTCCGAAGCGTAATTCCGGGTGTCCTATAGCTGACACGCCCCTTCATTTGTAGTTACGCTCTTGATACTAGGATGGTACGTACGTTCAGAGTTGCGTGCCGTAACATCCGCCGCGCACATGCGCATAAACTGCAAAATAGCGTTTTTACGATACTGCAAAATAGCGTTTGTAGCTCTGGATCTGGCCCTTTATCTTTAAGATTTAGTATGTTTCTCTCATTTAGTGTGTTGAACATTGTGTACTGTAGGGGAGGTATATAAATAAATTGTGCACACGGAATGCATTGAGATGTGTTGTATTTCAACTCTAAATTAGAGTTCTTAAAACTGTTCAGTATTTTTCTTACATATAAATGAGCGGATCTGATCATCCTGGCAATGCAGCGTCAGCCAGGATCTGCTTGGCAAACCACCCCCACAGCCCATTGCTCACACGGATTGCCCATCGCAGACCTTAACTTAATATTTCCAATCTGTTCCCGCGTAAAATGGCGTCCGAGGTGTGAATCATTTAGATGTCCCACCCCCACTGTAACTTTCAGAACTCCTAGAGACAAACATTTGCTAATCTGAGTCCGGATTCACAGTTACGTAGTTTTCGTCTTGCGTACGTTGTTTTAAGAATTGAGTTACTACGCATGCATAGTAGCTTATTTCCGCTATCTACGTACCATTTCTGTACCTAGATTGCGGACCGCTCTTACACAATCTACGTACAGAAATGGTACGTGGATAGTGTAAATAAGCTACTATACATGCGTAGTAGCTCAATTCTTAAAACAACGTATGCAAGACGAAAACTACGTAACTGTGAATCCGGACCCTGACCGCTAAAACTCGTCCCCTTTTCAGAATTCATGATTATTCTTTTACACCCCTTTCATTGCAAGATATGCCACTTTTTGACAATTACTCCCGTCTCTGAATAAGCCCCATAGTGTAGAATGGGCCATGCAGTACTCTGGATTTGCACCCATTGACCTAATAGTTTCCAAACGTCCAGCATCTGTGCCCATTCATGTGGGATCCTCAGCTGTGATGTTTCTCTTATTGTGGAACATATGACTGCAGGTCATGAGAAAACTTTGATCCTCTTCTGCCCTTCTCATAATAATGTCTATGATAACACGGATATATTTTATATGGCTTCAGTCAGTGAAGTAGAGAGCCAAGTTTCTACACATCACTTGGCAAGATAAAGCAGCTGCTGAGCGGGAGCCTCGTTCAGTGCATGGTGTACAATGTTCATCACATGACAGGTCTGGGGAGGTGCCCTCCATTGCTTGGTCTCAGGTGTGGAAACATTTGGGTTATTTGGTGTAAAATGATATGCACCGGAGTCTTATTTAAGAAGAGCTGTTTCTTAAGCTATTCTAACTAGTTCAAAGGTAAAAAAATAATGTAGGTGTCCTCTTACTACAGTGCGAATGGTAATAATCTCATCATTCCTGTCTGCTCACACAAGGCTGTTTTTATTGCAGTCCCGTGCACTAGGACTCCTACCAGTAAAAAGTGTTCCAATGAACAGATTCCCTGGCCATTTATACTGTCTACTATATCATGGTCTTGCAGGGTTCATTCTCTAGGATCTCCCAGAGAGAAGAGATAGATGCCAGTATGGGAACCAGGCTTGATGATGCAATTTATACAAACAAAAAGAAAGACAAGTGGTGCTAAAAATATATATATAATGATAAATATGAATAAAACGTAGCTGCTGTATAAAGGAGTGTGTTCACCTCTTAATTCTCCAAACGGAGCCAACCAAATACTAAAGAGATACAGCGCTTTAATAATAGATCTGTCATGTTAATTCATCAGTTTATTGACTGTAATAACCACAAAGAACGGCACTGTTAAGTATGTACTAAACCATTGATTCATTCAACATTCAAAACATTTCCCCTATAACACAATTTTTAAACATATATTGTGACAGTCATATATAATCACTATTGAATATTGCACTATTGACACTGCAGATGTAAATAGCAAGCTAGAGACCACATCAATTCCAGTTTATGCAAACCCCCTGCCCATCTTTTACATATTTCATAGTAGCACTAGGGATGGGGGCGGGGCTTGATGACACAAATTACATCATCAAGTCTCACCCAGTCCCTAGTAACAGTAGAATAGGAGCGTTGCTATGCAGTGGGCGGGCCTTGAGGCTGTGTTTTGCCTATAGAGCCCACTGCGTGAGATTTTCCGGCTCTCCTGGGATACTGGGAAAATAGTCAGAATTTTAGGAGTCTCCCGGATATTCTGGGAGTGTCGGCAACCCTGTAGTCTTCACTATCCTCATATCTTATATTCCATTGCAAGGTCGCTCTCAAGCAACATGAAGTTTGACAAAGCTGCACTCAAGCAGCATATAAGAGTGTGAGGAAGTCGTATTTACTTCATCCAAGTATCTACAAATATTTTCCTTGACGTTGTCATTGCTTGCTAAATAAAGAAAACTGTGATTTCTGGTATTTGGAGTTGTTTATAGTACAATTTTGGGCTAATGAGATTGATAGAAGTGTGCATGTTTTCTATGGGATGTCACATCCATGTTGGTCTCAGGATGGCAGAATTTTCTCATGGGAAATAACGTCTACTTTGAATGTAGCCCAAACCCAAACAGCATCATAACACAATTTTATTTGATTTATTTTTTTAAACATTCATTTCTGAATTTGCATCGTTAATGCAAGTTGCATTGCAAAACGCCTATAATGATCTAGGTCTTAGGATGGGCCCATATGTGCTTAATGTTCTATTGATGAGCTGAAAGTAGAGTGTTGCTCACTGCATATCCATTGACTGAAACCAGCTGTCTCCTCTCCAGGGTCACTCTGTCAGACGGTGATTAGTAGCACATGACTAATGAAATGGGGCTCACGCTTATAAGGCCTTTCCCTATGCATCCAGTGGTAAGTGAAGGTAGACAGTGATCTTCTCACGTGGGAAATGAGTCATCTTCAGAGATAATGGAAAACCGGCACGTGGAGCTTCTTCATCTGATGCACTGTGGTCATGCTCACACTTACTTATACAAGCTGTGAATAATTTATAGGGCCTTGTCTGAGAATATACATTTTCCTTTCAGTTATGAATACCCATCAAAATGCAAAAAATACATTAGTAACAGAGCCTAGGCTATTCATGGGTGAGATCAAGGCATTATTATTACATTTATGTTCTATAAACCTACTACACCTTCCATCTAATTCCATAGTTAAGGGCATATTCTAATTGTGACCTGGCCACTTGTGACCTAATTGTCAAGGACTTTACAGATATAATCATACAAATTCCGCAGATGCCTACACTGGCTGTAATTGGATCCAGAGCTGGAAGTGTGAATGTTTTGTTTGGTGGTGGCTGCGAGATACCTGTGCATGTTTCCTGCCTGCCCTGTCACAGAAAATCTAAGGTTGCACAAGAACAATGGCTCTTCCATGTCTGTCTGTAAGCTATATTGCTGTGTGGAAAGACATCGGGCAAATCTCTCTAGAGCCCATGTTTACTAAGCTGCGCTGTTTCTTCAAACACCTTCCTGGACTAGATTAGGAGAAGAGAAAATGTTTGATAAATGTCATCCTTATTTGTGCTTTCACAGTGCTTACTGTTTCCTAGTGTCATTATATTCAGACGACAAATTCTTTATAGACACTCTTACAAAAATATTCAATGTTCTGATGGAACAGTTTCTGTCTCGCCACAATAGGGCATATTTTTCATGCTCTGGGTGTGCAGGTTCTGATGCACTAATTTTAAAGCACACTGGCACTGAATGCTTGGCCTGCTACTCCATCATTTGTTGTGCTCACATACAGCCAGGGCCGTTACCAGAAATTGTGGGGCTGCTTTGCTCCATTCCCCTAACCCTAACCATCCTCTTCCTGCAGCCTAACCTTAACCCTCCCCTCAGCGGAGTCTAACCCTAGCCATCCCTGTCCCACAGACTAACCTTAACCCTCCCCCTTCTCCGCAGCCTAACCCTAAACATCCCTGTCCTGCAGCCTAACCTTAACCCTCCCCCTCTCCGCAGCCTAACCCTAAAAAACTCTAACCATTCTCTTCCTGCAGCCTAAGCTTAACTCTCCCCTTTGCGCTGCTCTCCATATGGCATATTCTCCATACACTAAGGGCCAGATTTACTAAGCTGCGGGTTTGGAATAGTGGAGATGTTGCCTATAGCAACCAACCATATTCTAGCTGACATTCTCTAGTATGTAATAGGGAAGTGAGAGCTAGCATCTGATTGGTTGCTATGGGCAACATCTCCACTATTCCAAACCCGCAGCTTAGTAAATATGGCCCTTAGTATGTTTCGATTGCACATAAATGGAGCGTACCTGTTTTATATGTGACAGTGTCTCATTATTTATTTTATTGTTTGATGATGTGTGTTTTGCTTGCAAGTGGCACATCTACACTGCCGAGATAAAATAAATACTGCATATCTAATGAATGAAATGGAGAGCAGCGCAGACAGTTAGGACGCTTGGGATTTCCCTGAGAGACAGTGTGATAATGACTTCATGACGGTGCTTGTCTGTAGATGAGACTCCCCACACCCTGGTGTCCGCTGTCAGAGCAGAACTTGCAGGAAGGAATTTGGCAGAGATGGGCCTTTCATGTGGACCTATTGCAATGGCAGACGAATAGATAGCTGCTTCCGCCGTGGAAACATCAACAAATAGCCAGCGGTTCCACATCAGATTAAATATGAATGGGAGAAGTGCTAGCATAATAAGATAAAAAGGAAAGGGAAACACAAAGTGTGATTAGAAAGGACTTGGATCTGGCACCACGATGCCCGCTAATCCATGGCTATTGTTGACAAGGAAGATGTCTAGTCTAGCGCAGCCAGGCTTGTTTTGCAGACAGCCAGATATGGTTATATATATTATTATATGTTTTATTGCCGCAGCGTTGTCCAAACCCCCCCCCCTACTGCCAGATTATAACTGTCATTTTGCAGTTTCCTGCAGAAGTGTGACATTACATGTTCAAAGAAATCCGCTTTATGTTTGTTTATACCGTTTCTTTGATATGTACACTGCCTTTGATCTTGCTGTTCACGGTGTTAGTGTAAAGTGATAGAGGTTGCTTAATGGTAAAGGCTTTATAATAAAACTCCACATCGCTCCGGCATTGTACTGCTTCACCGTGCAGGGAAAGCCAAATTATACAGAGTGCCTGTGGCTCTTTCTGTTCAGTGAACCACTTTGAACGTTACAGGCGCGTTTATTGTGTTTTTAGGCCTTTAATGTCGCCAGCGTTACATTTTGTAGCTTTAAGTAGAACAAATGTTGCCATGGATGTGGCTCTCTTTATTTTTCTTTCTTTCTTTCTCTTTTATTATGTATTGTAGTGAATTTAGTATTGTTACATTTTCTAATTAAATGTGCAAACAATATTAATGTTAATGTTTTCCTAAAGCATTATTATGTACAGTAGTTACCCTAATTTATGTAGAGATGAAACAAATTAAATTGCGTTTGTTTAATTAAATGGGAATTGATAGTGACTATTATCTTAAATTTCAGTGATAAATACAGGCCAGTGTGGTAAAGGTTAAGGGTCAGACTTCCGAATGTTGCTTAATGTCTGTATGTTAGACTGCAAATGCATGCTGCACATAAATGCAAATCTCTGCTAACCTACAGGAACACCTTGTGACCCACTACACTTCCTACAGTGCCGCTGGGTTAACTTCCCTATAATGTATGGTGAAAATTGTGGTAACTGCAGTGTAATGCCAAAAAAAACAGAATCATGCACCTGGGATGCAGACTGGCGCTACATTAGAAACAATTGGGAAGAAAGGGATCCAGGAACCACAATTTCATGTGTCTTAAAAGTAGCCAAGCAATGCAACAATGCAACGAAAAGGCTGCATAAGGAGAGAAATAGTCATGTCAATTTATAGGTCATTGTTACGGCTAGAATACTGTGTTCAGTTCAGAGTCGATGGGCCTGATCCAGAGGTACGATGTAGCGCTCAGCGTTACATCGCTGACTCCCCCTGGCACTCCCCCTGTGCAGGCGTATGGCCCCTTCCTTACGCCGGCTGAAGGCTACCCTAACTTCAGCCGGTGTAAGGAAGGGGCCATAAGCTCCCACAGGAGCGTATGGACGCTTAGCCCGCCCCCCGCCCTCATTTACACTAGCTCCCCCCGCCCACCTACACTAACCTGAACGTAGGGACGCTGGGG
>WWET01001204.1:144567-164816 GCA_011038615.1 Limnodynastes dumerilii
CGACGGCGGCCGTAGCTCTGGATCAGGCCCTATATATCTATCTATGTCTTTCTATCTGTCTCATATCTATTTCTATCATGCATGTCTAATTGCTATCTGTTGTTTTGATCCTTTTTCGCTCACTTGTGATCTCTCTCTTTCTCTCAGTCTCTCTCTGTCTCTCTTCTCATTCTCTCTGTCTCGTTACATATATAGGATTCCATATCTGTTTATTTAAACATATAGATAATTGTGAATCCGGCTACACACCCATATATTTATGTGTAGACCAAAGGAAGAAAGTGTGTGCCTCTGTGTTTGGCTGCAGGGTACTTTCTACTATCTTTCGCCTAACTCAGAGAATGGTTTGCAGATTAGGAGACCAGACACGTTACAGCAGGTAAAGCCACCTGTCCCAGCACATCTCTGGGGTTGTGAGCAGTGCACTTGTTTAGCTGCCTGTCAAAGGATTTTGATGACCATTTACTGTTAGATACTGTAGACAAATGTCCTGTATACTGTGAACCTCTTTTCATTGGCTCTGCTACGCCATCGTATAGACCTATAAATAATGCAATGGAATATATGGAGTCTGTTTCTCTGTGCACAACTCCCCCGTTCATGTTGTCAGCCTAAGACAGGGGAAACTTCTAGTATAAACTATTAGTTTATTAAATTAAATCAATATTGGAACATTTTAATGCATTGTAGCTGATAATCACCCTTTTAAAGTACCTGATTTAAATGTCCCCCTAGAAAAATGTGTCACTTGGATTTCCCCCCGGGTTTTTATTTTAGTTTTTTTATTGACTGGGCGAATCATGATTTGTAGGGACTGGAGGGCAAGTAACTTGTTGGTACTGGGGGCCCTAAATATTTATGTTCCAAAGGTGAATTACCTCTAGGCAAACACTGAGCTGAGAGCGTGCCGTTAATGCTGTTGGCCTTTGTCAGCTGTGAACTGAACATTCCATACGGCCTCTGCCTGGGTGGATCAGCAGCGTCATGCAGAAGGTTTTCTTGGTTTATCTACACCAGAACTAATTCATTTTGCCCAAAAAATAAGCTAGTATGCTATGATGGGGGTTGTAGTTCACCACGGCCCTCCATAGTGATTTCCAGTGTACTGCTGTAACTGGAAAATATGTTGTGAGTGACTGTATTCATGTCATTGGTCTGCATTCATAGTTACGTTTTCGTCTTACGTACGTTGTTATAAGAATTGAGCTACTACGCATGTGTAGTAGCTTAGTTACGCTATCTACGTACCATTTCTGTATGTAGATTGCGTAAGCGCACTCTAAAGACCATGCTTACGCAATCTACGTACAGAAATGGTACGTAGATAGTGTAAATAACCTACTACACATGCATAGTAGCTCAATTCTTAAAACAACATACGTAAGATGAAAACTACATAACTGTGAATCCAGACCAGTGTCACTAACTTATTACCAAAGTCCATTTCTTAAGGAAATCGCAATCAGTTCTTATTTGAAGACAATTACTGGAAACAAGTCTGGAGTCCGCACAAGCCTGCTGTGCTCTCTACTATTATCTGTTCCGGTGCTTTACAGTTTATAGACCATTTCTTCCCCCTTAGGTGTTGAAGGATAAACTATCTCCCGCACAATGAAAAATAAACACCATTGTTTTGGGATTGGGCTCATTTTAATGAAAGTCATAGTAGTAAACGGTTACATCCCCTACAGCTGAGATGGCTATGCCTTTGTTCCAACGCTGTGGAACTATAAGTCTCAGCACAACCCTATCTGATATTTCTGTTAGAAGTTAAAGGCCATATTCACGGATTAGTGAAGTGAAATTGTGTGCGTATTTTTAGGTACAGTTTTACTGCGCATGCATAGCAACTTTACGCAAGTTACGTAGCATATACGCATGTAAGTGCTCTAGGCACGGACATGTGAATCGCACTTGGGGACTTGCGTACAGAGGGGCGAGGTTGAAATACGTACCTGAAAAGTTACGTGAAAGAGGGTGGGGGGAGGCATTTAAATGAGTCTTTGAGAGCGCGGTTACATAGAATCGCACGCACGGAATACATATACACCCGTAAGTACAAACGTAAAGTTAGAGGTGGTCTGTGGAGGCGTATGTCTACGATTGAACGGCCGCGAGAGGGGAGTGTCATGGGTGTTGGTGGGTGTGGCCTTGCTACGTGCGTGCGTATAATTGCGTACTATTAAAAAACCGGATCTGTGAATACGGCCCTTAGTGTCTGGTGTGTATCATGTAATGAGATGTTACCTTAAGAGTTTTGATGATGATGAGGAAATCTCAGAGGATAAAAAGGACACGTTTTTCCTAGATCTGTAAAGTTCTCTATGAAATAGAAGGTAGGTTTTTTAGCATCCTTTACATCACAATCTGTCAATGTCAATCTGAATATATCTATTCAGTCTATTCATTGTGGTGCCTCTTCCATCAAGCCCTGTTTCTGTCATTAATAGCCTGCTGGGTCTTGTAGTCCCACAGCAGCTTTGGGAGCCATGGATTGACTAACCCTGGTGTGTATATATAATGAGGGTGTTTAAAAAAAAAATACCTCCTGTCAACATATCTGAAATGCAAAGTATTTAGTATGTCTTGTATGGAAGTGACAGGAGACGAGCTGTCAGAAAGGGTTTGTGTCTTCTTAGTGCTGGCGATGTTTGTTTTATAAAGAGCTGTATTCTCTTAGTAAATGCTGCCCCATTAATATCACAGCACCCACCAGGTGGGAGTATGAAAGTGGTAATCTCTCTGCTCAGTTATTTAGCAAGTTACAACAAGCTCAACCTAAGTGGGATAAATGGAACACAAAGGTCTTTTGACAACTTGCAAAGAAGTATTATAAAGGTCACTTAGTTACAGTACTTTTACTTCAGCTAATATGTGAATTTTAGAGCCATATGAACTTCAAAATGCATGATAAAATAATACTATAGAGCTTCTTATAGGCAGAAATGTATCCTCTCTGTATGTAGTAGTTACAATGGACGTTTATCGCATGCACAGAGGTATGGTAGTGAACTTGCGTCACTCCCCTCTCTCCTGCGGACTTTAGAAATGATAACCCTGCCCATTCGCATATTCAGCCGAAATCTCACTGCTGCTTAGTCACAGGAAATTCCCGGGTTAGGCCTGTTCACACTGAACACGGGTCTGTCCTTGCATTAGTGTGAGTCATCACAAGAAGAGCTGTGATTGGCTGACAAAAGACGAGGTCATTTAAAGGGGACTTTTTTTTTATTTTTTGGCACACAAAGTTGAGGTCAAACCCCCTCCAATCAGCTTCTTTCAGCAAGACCCGGGTTGAAAATCCGGGTCGCACCGTTCACACCGGCGGTTACCCAGGTCAGACCCGGGAATAACCCTCCAAATGTCCTGGGTCTAATTCCCGGGTCAGTAGACCCAGGTAGCAGCAGGCGCACCTGATCACACTCAACCCGGGTCATCAGGGTTTTTGGCTCAGTATGAACGGGCTATTACAGAGGTCTGGATCCGTTCCTTTAATGGTAAGGTGGACATTCTTGCAGTCTTTAGTTAACGTGACTTCCCAGCAAGCGTTGCCAGTGATTGCTGGGACTAGTAGTTAAACAGCAACTACGGAATACCTACTATTGTCTCGCTATTCCATTCATTTTAGTTATAGTAAATGTTAAACATTGAGGTTCCTGCACATCCAGAGTTTTAGGGTCCAACAAGTGAATATTATCCTTTTTCTTGGGGTGAATGAGTGTTTGCCCCAAGAGATCTGCATTACAGATTCAATAAATCATTTGCTTTATTATTCAGAAACCTAGTGCAATAAAATATACCCTGGCCAAGCGTAAAATTCTATGGCCGCTTACTGTTCTACTAGTCTTAGGGCCGGATTCGCAGCCCCAGACGTATTGCACATACGTCCTTAATTTACCGATAATAGCTACTACGCATGCATAGTAACTATTTTACGTAATGTACGTATCGCTTTGTTACGTAGATTGCGTATATATGGTCTTAAAGACCGCATATACTCAATCTATGTAACAAAACAATCCGTAAATTATGTAAAATTGTGCAATACGTCCGGAGCTGTGAATCTAGTTTTTATGACATTTTATGACATTTTAACACTTTTCATATTTCTAACACTTGTAGATGTAAATCATGTAGAAAGTAGTAGTCCGGCAGCACCGTACCTGCCCTGGCTGAGCCCACCACAGTGTGACTGACAACATGCGTCACTTCAAAAGGGGTATCCAGCTGTGTAATGCTCCGGGATGGGCTGATCCTGGACTGAAAGGTCATTGCATGGTCAATGTGTAAAATATGTGCTCCATCTCCACACATACATGTTGTTTCCTGTCATTCTGCTGCATGTCACATGAGCTCTTCCAGCATGGTATAAATGAAATGACTAATGTCTAGTCTTTAAAGAGTATGACATGAATATTTAATAATACATAGCTTACTTACTGTAAACAAAATACTGGCTTGATAGCATTATACTTCAATATATGTATTTACGGACACGTAGAAATCCTTGATCTCCCATTTTCCAAATGTTTCTGTAACATGTATATAAGGGGTTCTTAAAAATTATTGAGTTCCTTTTTGTTTGTATTCCTATATTTCCAAAGGTTTTGTTCTCTAAGGTCCAGGTTTACTGATTCCCCGTTCACACTGAGCCAAAAACCCGGGATATTGCTGGGGCAAGCCCTGATGATTCGGTTCATGGCTCAGTGTGAACGGGTGCGCCTGCTGCTACCCAGGTCTACTGACCCGGGAATTTGGAGGGTTATTCCCAGATCCGACCCGGGTAGCCGCCAGTGTGAACGGTTGAAATAAGCTGATTGGGGGGGGAGTGAGACATCTTTAAATGACGTCAATAGTATGTTGCTGATAAAGAGTCCCAGATCAGGCCTGTTCAGTGTGAACGGGCCTGACCCAGGAGTTTCCCGTGTCTAAGAAGCAGTGTGAATGGGGTCTGAGGAGCTGGGCTGATGTGTGCCCTGGCAATAACCCGGGTCGAAAATCCCAGGATATTGCAGGGGCGGCAGTGTGAACATGGTATAAGCTGTAAATGTAGTCCAAGGGCCAGACTGCGGGTTTGGAAAAGTGAAGATGTTGCTTATAGCAACCAATCAGATTCTAACTCTCACTTTCTTATTACGTACTTAAGAATGTCAGCCAGAATCTGATTGGTTTCTATGGGCAACATCTCCACGTTTCCAAACCTGCAGCTTAGTAAATCTGCCCCTTGAGACTTCAATAGATTAAGACATTCAAATTTAATTTTAGATTAATTAGACTCACATAGGAGAGTTTAAAAAATGTTTTTAAAATGTGTCACAGGTAAATCTCTTTAGTACCTTTGCCTTTTACATCATGATCATCATTTATTCTGCAATACTGAAAGGAAGTAATATAAAAAAAAAGAAAAAAAGAATCTAATCTTTATTTAGTACTACTATTTGGTTGGCTTAGAACACTGGTAAGTCATATGTATATATTAGACGGTAAATCTCCTGCGTGTTGTCATCACGATGCGGTTGCTGATACCATTTTTGGTCCCAGCATTTTTGGTCCATTTCTGGCAATTGGGAAAATATACATTCAGAAATGTGTACCATGTGGAATGAGATTATTTCGACAAGGTGTCCCTTTTGGTTGGGGTTAGGCTCCACAGAGGGGAGCGTTAAGGTTGTGTTGTGTGGCAGGAAGGGTTAGGCTCTGGAGAGGGGAGGGTTGAGGTTAGGCTGTGGGACATGGAGGGTTAAAGTTAGGCTGATAGACTGGGAATGTTATGGTTAGGGGAAAATCCTAACTGACGCCGTTTGCAACAATCGAATTTTGATTCCTTATTTTCTTCATTGGGGTTGATTCCTTGTTTTCTTCATTGGGGCTGTAAACACAACCCCCCCCCCCCCCCAAAAAAAAATAAACAAACAAAAAACCCTGTGTTTTTGAGGCGGCATTGTTGGAATACGATGTGTCATAAGTGCTGGTGAACCATATATACCAGGTTAGAGACAACCAGTTTACTGAAAACTCTGCTTTACTTCCTCAACTTGTGAATCCATGTATGGGGTTTTGCAACCGGCTCTTTTAAAGTTAAATTAACTTGAAGCATGCAGGCTGTCCACCAAAAGGTTCTACTATACCAGGTGATTATGCGATGACTCTGATTGTCTCAACATTATGGCCACACTGAAAGGAACACCTGATTTTAATCATTTAGGGCAGGATCTTAATATCTGATTCTTATATAATCCAGTCCCCAAACAACGGAACGCAGAAATCCACAATTGCAGGGCCGCGATATCACAGCCCACTACCTACCTGAAGTTTGCCGACTTGTGTGAATGAAAAATGGCAGTGGCGCACACACCTGGGATCAGCGCGCAGGGGGCGGACATGCTTATATTGTAACTTGCATTCACAGCCTTGCACGTGTGCATAACCGAAAATTGTCCGCATTCCGTACGCTTGGAAAATAGCCAGAAGTCTTTTGTAATTACTATAAAGTCATAAACTGTTAACCCAGTTTATATGTGCAGCACTGTTTTACATTTATGAGGGTTTTTTTTTATTGTTCTTTTGGTTTTTTTTGCATTTAAAACTTTAAACATTTTCTTAGTTAACATTTTGAAATTTGACTCCATTGGAGTGTGCCAAATAGTAGGCAGGCTAGAGATCTTGCATATTTCTTTATTATTTGCGACATGCCTTAAGATTAACGTTGGAAAGTTTTAGAAATAAACAGTTTTCTTTATATAGAACTCAGCTTGATGCTGAGAACGTCAAATAACCCACACCAATCTGACTTCCGGAATTACTTTGTGTTAATAATAGTACGAGATGAGATCATTTTGACTTTTAAGATCGGCTACTGTCATATAAATGAGAAAGCAACTTCATTTTTTTTTTTCTAATTGCAGGGGTGCCTTTAATTATAAATACAGTTTTAAATGCTTGTTGCCATCACTATCCAATTACAAGACATGCAAAATCTTTCCTCCTCCTCGACATGCCTTCCCGTACTTCATGGATCATCTTCCTTTTTTTTTTTTATTCAAATTTGGCCTCCGAACAATCTGATTTTGTAGTCTTTGATTCCCTCCGCAAAAATAGCACGTCAGACAGTCTTGTAAGTTGATATTCTGTGTGTTTATCTGTAGAAAATGATGATGGCTTCTGTAAATCAGATCTATTTTAAACACCATTACCAGGAAACACATGTTACTAGGTGTGGTGATAAACTGACTCGGCCCTATAGCAGGGGGGAATTCTGGGTTAAGAATGGTTAAGTTGCAGACCAAGGGATAACTAGTTGGACATATCAGCATTTGTGGATCTATAAAAATCATTTACTCTGAGACCCGATTGCATGAAAATAATTCTGGAGTCACTCGTGTTATTACAGTGTATGCAGCAAGGAGTGGATTTAGTATGTGTTTTACTTTTGTGTTTGTTACATATGTACTTGGTTGCTAATCGTCTAGTATTATTGGACTGTATTGTTCCTTATGAAGCAGTACATTCTTAACTCTTCCAGAGCACACAGATAATTGGCTTATCAGTGCCAGACATCTCGAGAAACACAATATATTTTTGTATGTAGCAATTTTTGGCTGTGTCTGCATAAATCCCAGCAGATGGACGGGCAATGGTTCTGTCTCAGAGTAATCAGATTCTTGGACTCTCTACACTGTCTCTTCTGTAATTGAAAATTACACATATGATATAAAATCTGTCATCCCCAGTTGTATTATGGTGCGATCACTGCTTTGTTTCTACATTGGAGACGTTGATGAATACAAATCTTTTTGCAAACATTTCTATCTGACTTGTCCAACAAAGCAGAACAACTTTTGACAACAGAACAGCGAATCAGAATTGGTTACCATAGATGTGTTACCACTGTGTAGAATAAAAAGTTACCTCTGCAGAAATGTTTATATAATGTCTGAGGATGTATTAAAAGCAAAGGCAGTGGTTAGATCATGGTGGATAGCTTTTTCCTGTGCTTTTTTATCGGCTTCAAGCTGGCTGAATGTTATAATCCGGGAAGGGGGGGGCAAGAGCTCATAGCAATTAATATTTATTGGGTCTTTACTAACCAAAAGTAAAGCTGTCTATACTCTAGAATGATTAGAGGTTACTGCAGGAGGTGGCCTGATAAACAGGAAGATTTTTCACCAGGGAAAGGTCTTAATATCCTCACCACTCATTTCTCCTGCTGGGACTGATATTCCAGAGTGAATAGGTAAGGACTGCTAAGACTGAGAGGAGCCCCTTGCAGTTGATTTCCTGCACGACCTCCTGTCAATCTTGACAGGAAGTCAGTGTAGGTATCTAGCTAGCTGATTGGCTGGCTATAAGAGAAACTCTGGCCAATGTTGGGCACCTCCTGGACCTAAGTTTCCCCATATCTCTGGCTCTATTATTATCCTTTATTATTTTCTGTTAATATTATAAGCCAGCAACACACTTTATAACAAAATGGGGAACATCACATAGTGGAAACATCCTGCCCTGGGCCAATCTAACTTAGTAGTTATTGGAATTTCAACAATACCATCCAAAACACACAGTATTAATCGATTGTCATGCTAGTATGTTTTGGACTGTTTTATCGGTGATCCAACATACAATAATCTGGCTTGATTGTTGTATAGTGTGTTGCCAGCTTAAATATGTTGCCTCTGCATTTTATCATAGTTTTGTCAATTTTGCCCCTAACTTTAGAATAAGGCTCTCAGCTTTTAACCCTCTTTAGTACTAGTGCAAACAGCGACAAGGGCAGAATATCACTGTGTGTTTATTTTATTATACAGCTATTGCTATGGTATTTTGTTAGGACTATTGGTGCTGAAAGAGAAAATTGAAAAGTGTTAACATGGTAATGGAAATCAAGATAGCACATGTTTAGCTGCTAACGTGTCCCAGGGTCTTGACATCAGAAACCAGATACTGCCCCTAATGACTGACAATTTAAATTGTACAGCAGTCCTCCAGAGCGAACATTAGTTTGTGTTATTAGGTCAAGCACATTTCCATTGTGTTTTTATTTTTTTTATTTCACAGTGCATGTTATTGAAGGGTATAATTTTATGCAAGTGAAGAACTGAACCCATGCATAAACTGGATGGGTTTTATTTTTAGAAATCACCTTAAATCACCTTAGATGCCATACAAGAGCATAGCCACTGAATCACAATTTGTTTCGTACTTCCTACCAAACCCCAAGGGCTTGTTGCAAAATTTTGGTTTGTATGAATCCTTAAGATCCAGTCAACTGAATCCTGATTTCCCTGCGGTTTTAGGGCTTAAGGCACGCAGTTATTGCTTATGGTATTTAACATTCTAAAGATGAATATGTCATTTAGACCCCCCCCTTTCTTCATTATAATAAAAGTTAATGCAAATGTTTTGTTTAACGCCTTTGACTAGAAGGTGTACACTGCCCTTAATATACATTCAGAGTGACTTCTAAATTATGATTAAGCACATTGGTCCGGATTCACAGTTATGTAGTTTTTGTATTACGTACGTTGATTTGAGAATTGAGCTGCTACGCATGTGTAGTAGCTTATTTACCCTATTTACGTACCATTTCTGTACAGATCTAAAGACTGCGCTTACGCAATCTACGTACAGAAAACTACATAACTGTGAACCCGGACCATAGCTACAGACATAGTCCATGTGTTTACCTGTTACGTCCGGTAGAAGCAATATGTGGCAATCCAGGTGTTGATAATAAAAGTCCCAGAATGCTCCAATAGCTACAGCAGAGAAAGCATGATGGGACTTGGAGTTTCACAACACCTGGAGTGCTAAACTTTGTGTTCTGAGCAGGTGGTGTGGGCAGGGGAGAGGAATTAAAAATATACAGCTTCCTTTTATAAATGGGAGCTTAAGGTGTAGGAGCAGATGCAATGGCTGAAAATTCTATTTGATCATATTAGCATCACGGTAGTTCTTTATTTTTTTCTTGATAGAGGTACAAGCAAAAAACTGCAATGTTGTGCTGCTATATTCACTTCCAGCTTTGCACCAACGCGAGTAATTGAATCTGTCGTAATATTGAATAGTTGGCACATACGATGCCTCAGCAGTCTGTAGTTATTTGTTGAGCACTCCCAGAAGTCCCTAGCAGACAGCAGCTTGTTGTTCCTTGACAGCAGAGAATCAATAGCTTGCCGATGCTTGAACAATACATGCACTGCCTAAGATGTTATGTAATAGGGAGAAATCACACTTGATCTGTCCGTTTATTACCTATTGTCTGTGTGTCTTTTCAATATATGTAGCATCATATTAACACTTATATTAACCATTACTATAAAACGTGACTGGGAAGGGTGAGAGGACTCTGCTTACAACCTGTAGGACATTGGGTTTGATACATAATGGGAAGTGCTGTATCACAAAGTGGGTTAACCAGGTTTATGTATTTATGAACAGGCTTTTATATAGGGCCATCACATTACGTAGCACTTTACAATTTTTTAAATTTCTAATATTTTATTGGAAGTTATACAAATGATAACAAATATATTCCCAATAACCATATTGACATTTTAACAATAAAACATTGATACATACATGTATGGGGACAGTTCAATTTATCCAAATAGTTACATAAAACATTATTGTCGTCTACATAAAACATTGTAATCAAAACATCACCAACGGTGATAATATCACCTCTGAATCTTAGTTGAAAACAAAAGGCAGTAAATGCGCTTCACAATTTTAACAATCAGTATAAACAAGACTGGGTGGTAGCAGACAAACTGGGTAGGTGAGAGGGAACACAAGCTACCACTCTATAGGATATTGGGGATTGATACATAAGGGCTAGTGCTCTATATCACACAATGGACCAGCCAGCTTGCATGATAAAAGTGCTCTGTATGATCCAGTCACACAGCAGTGTCAGTAGAAGAACCGAGGGTGACTTTAATATGGAAAGAGAGTGTGTAAATTTGTGGTTATCCTGTAATAGAAAGGGAAATAGGACAAATGATTGTACATCTGGTAGATGAAGAAAGAAAATGAGGTTTAGGAATTTGATTAGCTTGTCTAAAGAGGTGAGTTTTAAGGGAGCGCTTGAAAGTTTGGAAAATAGAGGATAGTCTTAATGGACCAGGAAAGCTATTCCAGAGAGTGGGTTCAGCCCAGAAGAAGTCCTGTAACCTGGAATCGGAGTATTTAATACAGTTGTATATTTTCCTTTTTATAGTTTGCATACAGTGAGTAACATGATTTGTCATGACAATTGCTGTCCAAAATAAATATATTGTCACCATAACAGTGCACATTTTTAAAAATCTCATAAACCCGCTCCTATTTTAGCTGATCAATAGCTGTCATGATTATTTGTATGCCTGTCGGCTTTATGTTATAGAAAGGAACATGGAGAGTTTAGCCTTCCTCTTGTGCTGGTTGTTTCTCTTCAGATCACAGAACTTTGACCGGTTTCATAAGTTCTCGTCATTTCATCCTTGCCTGAGGGCCTTTTGTTTTATCATAAGGGATGAACAAAAGAATGAGTTCTTACATCATAGGGCATTCATTTATTAAGCTTCCAGCAAAAATAAACCAAAAATTGCCCAGAGTATGGCATGTGAGCTGATCTGCTTGATGTACATTAATAACCCCTAGTAGTATTTTTGATATTGACCATTCTTTTATGCTGCTTCTTTTACATTAGCTCACGTTGAGCTGTTTGGCGGAGACAGTTTGTCGATAGTTGTGCATGTTGCATAGCTGTGGAAAATGAGGCTGTATGAAAAGCATGTAGTGTTTTCCTTGTTCTTACATCAGAAGAATTTTTTCTTTTGTCCATTTTATGCTTGTTATCAAAGGCTTAAAATGAAAGCTTTGTTTCTTCAATAAAGGTTCAGTGTAGGCTTACATTGTTGATCCCCTCAGTAGATGCAATGTAATCCGCTTTGGTAATGCGAATTTTTTAAACAATCATCAACCCTTTGCCATTAACCCATCTGTACTAATGGCAAAACCATGGACGTACAAAAGCATTTGGTGCTCCAGGAATTCGGTTTGTATTGTTCTGGTCAGATTGCTGTGTTTTGCTGAATATTTTCAAATACAAACAAGGTTAAATGAAGGGCAGGTCATTTAACATACTAAACAAATTATTCCTTGAACAAATAGCATAAGCTCTATGGAGAAAAGCTGCTTATCAGTTTCTCAGCATTTCAGGAACTGTGGTGGGTTACTCTGAGTGGTCTAATAAAGCTTCTATGTGATGCTTTAATACATAGGTGATAAAGCAGTAGAAGATAATTTGAACACTTATATGGGTCCTTTCTGTTTAACTCCTTTATACTAAATAACATAAGGTAGTATTATGGTCATTTTTTAGACTTAACCTCTTTCTATTTGTGGGGTATATACAGGATCCTAAATAATATATTACAACCCCATGCACCCATGGTGGTTACATTACCTCCACAGTTCTTGTTATGCTTTCAAAAGAAAAGAGCTGGTTGCTCTGCAGCACATGTGGCGAAACGCGTGTTTTCTGAAGAACAGTGTTCTCATGCTCTCTTTCCAGGCAATGTTTTATTCTGCCAGCGCCCTTGTATATCCACACTAATGAAGCTGGATATTAAAGCAGAAACAAAGTATAGAGGGCTGGAGCCTGTCTAAACTGTATGCCTTTATGACTTTTTTTTTATTGCTATTTCATTGATGATGGATTATTTAGGCCAGCGCAATAGCGTGTAATCAGATCTATTAGAGCTATAGGCAAGATGGGCTGATGCCACTGTAGGAAGCAGTCTGGAGAGCTTTTGATCTTGCACAAGTTAACCTTTATTGGAGTGCAGTTCACCGGAACAATGTCTGCATTTTAGAAAGCGGCGGTGATTTCCGGAATCGCTAAGAGTGATCCACTGAAAGGGAAGGGTTTAACCTAGCACAACCCTAACCCATCCCTATCCCTATCCTTTCCCTTTCCTCAGTTCTAACTCTAATGCTCCATACTCCACAGCCTAACCCAAAGTAGAGCTTATAATTTATTTCACACAAGCCCTGTCCTTGTGACTGGACCACAAATACCTCATAGAAGGTTCCTCTTTGATGTACTTTGTCTGCATTTTAATCGCATCTAAATTCCAAAGTGTGGAGTTTATATGTTGTTTTTTTTATTGTAGATACAACTATTATGCTTATAATTGTATCTATGATCATGAAGGAGTATGGTGTAGGACACCTTTCTTGTGCCAACGAAGAGGTAATGCTTACCTTGCTTCAGGGCCATAACTAGGGGGCTCTGCAGTATGGGCGGTCACATAGGGTGCAAAGTCAAGGTGGGATGCCAGTAAATTCATTCTTAATGTTAAATTTGTTATTAATTCAAGGTGGAGGGCGCCATTTTTCCTTTTTGCCTTTGGTGCAAAAATTTCTAGTTGCAGCTCTGCCTTGGCTACCCACTGTACCATCCTGGTAGGCACAGTGACAGTGATAGCAGGCATGTGTCTACTGAATGTGCTGGCCTGTTATCCACAGGGTGCCTTGTTGTGTAAATAATAGCACTCAGCAGGAGGGACAAAGCTATTACCTTGTTAAAAGAAAAAAAGATGTTTGCTTGTTTCTATTTTATTTTACATGTCACTTGACTTAATATTGGTATGTGAAGTGATTCCTTGTATATTCCTTTGTTTGAAGCCTGGCCAGCAGCTAATTGTTAAGCTTTAGCTGCTGAATGTTGCGGTAGAGCAATGCTAGTGTGTGACACCCCTGCTTTAAAGCACGTTATGCTTAGGTCTGAAGAATGTGTTTCCTATTTGTTAATACATTCCAGGCCAGGGTCTTTTTTGGCATGTTTGTTGGTGTTAGTGGTAAACAAGCCAACAGCAAGACTTTTATTTGCTTGAGAAATAGTTGGAAGCAGTTTAAAAGCTCTGCTTATTATGTGTCTCTCTTTTTCTTTTTTTTATTACTATTATTACCAAGACCCGAAATAAATAAAAAAGACAAATGTTAAACAGAGGGGAAGGGGGTCAAGGGGTTGACACTGATGTGGCCATGCCTATTTTTCAGATCAGACCATGGGCCAGATTTACTAAGCTTCAGGTTTGGAAAAGTGGAGATGTTACCCATAGCAACCAATCAGATTCTAGGTGACATTATCTAGTATGCAATAGGAAATGTAAGTAAAAACTAGAATCTGATTGGTTGCTATGGGCAACATCTCCACTTTTCCAAACCCGCAGCTTAGTAAATCTGGCTCCATGACTTTTTAACGGTACCTGTCCTAACTCCCATATCTACAATTGTTAGTTTGGGGATAGTCTACTGGGCGAGGAAGGTTATTCCAGAGAGTGGGTGCAGCCCGAGAGAAGTCCTGTAGCTGGGAATCGGAGCATTTGAAGAGTGTGAGATAGGATATATCTAGAGATAAGTAAGGATGAATGCATTTATTGAACGCTTTTTAATCCGGTTAATAACCCCTTTTGTGTATTCTCCTTTTTATAGTTTGCTTACTGTGACTGAAGATTTATATTCTATATTGCTTACTGTCCTAACATAATCCAAAGTAAATATATTGTTGCCATAAAAGTGCACATGTTTATTTACACACACCGGATTATAGTTTAGCTGATCAGTATCTGTTATGATTATTTGTGTGCCCTTTTTATTTTTTAACAACATGGATTTTTGCACCACAGCAGCTTTTTAGCTGTTTTAATCTGTCCTCTGCATAATCAACTGAAAATCTGCACGTTACCGTTATTGCTGGTAATAAGTTCCAAATATACATTTATTCAGAGGCACCTATATGTAATATCATCCCAGCAGACCAGTTATACAAGTGCTACAGCTATAACAAGCAAATCTAACAATAAAATTAAAGATTCGAGAAGAGGCTTATAAGTGACCTCTAGAAGGGCCATCAGTTGCGTATCTCTGGTTTAGAATATAAAACATTTTGTTAATTATTTAGTAGATCAGCTACCAACAGAGGTATTTCAGTGCATCATTATGTGGTATCACTGCTCACATAATAGACTTCATTGTCTGCAGAGTCAAGGATCAAAGTAAAAAATTAGTGAGTGCAGTAAGTGGAATTATCTGACCGTTAGCTTTTCGACAGCACTGAATATAATGTGTGGCCAGATAACTGTCAGATAGCACAGATTGCAATACAGTTGAATTTTTTATTGCATTTTGTCTACTTTGGTAAATTGTTCTCTGTAGCTTCTGCCAATGTGATGCAGGAACAAAATGGCAGATGTGACGTCCGAATACACCTCATGTAAGAAAAGTGCTAGGAAATTCTCTGCAATATCCTCCTTCATTTTACAAACTTCCGACACTACATGAAAATATTCTACATATTGGACAATTATGTCATTCCTTTTATTGTCCTCTCCTTTTATCCATTGCTGTGAACTGTAAGCGCCTTAAAATATGTGCGGATCTTCCTTCCGCCACCCACTTACCTTTATCTGTGTGTCTGTCCCTGCCTTCGTTTTGTGCAGCCCAACGTGATTGAACGTTTCTAACTTTATTCAAACCGTGTTTAAACTGCACACACTGCTGAATTGTTATTACGTAATGAATACATGGATTTGAAACTTCCCAAAAAAACCACAAATGCTGTTATATTTTTTAATTATGGATTTTATTGCACTATTGCAAACAATGAACCATTAGTATACAAGCTATGAGTTGCGGCTCCTGATTGAGAATTGGCGCATGATGTCATTTTAAGATTTCCTCTGCTTTCTCTTCAGGCCAAATACATTTTACACAGTTTGTAACACTGTTTTTTTTATGGCGTCACTTGAAATGTTACTGAGGGAGATTTCTCATGTAAACAGATGGGCTTAACTATGCTTATAAATTATACAATTTAATGAGTTTTATCCACAGTCACAGACATTAAAATTCCACAGTAAAGAAAAATAATAAAATTGCTACAGCCTTAAACCTAAAATTCTCTCTCCCTCTCTCTCTCTCTCTCTCTCTCGTTTGAGAGCTGTACTTACTGAGGCGATTATGGCACAATTATTGGACTTTGTGAAGGCAGATAATGCAGCCAAATAGATTGGGGAATGTCTGTAGTCTTCACAGACCTGTTAGTTTGGCAAACTACACATTGGAGAGTCACAAATGTCAGATGCTATTGACTATATGTAAGATTTAATTTACTCACCCTGGATTCGCCTCGCTGCATGTTCTCTTTGTTAAATGGACCTTTCATAGGTTGCACTAATGAAATAAATAGATGTTACTATGTCTCTAAACATTCTCCAGTTTTGTATTCAATTTTAGCAAGTGAATGTAAATCAACAAAATACTATATTGTAAATGAATGATTTCGAACTTTATTATGTATAATGGTTTTTTACACTACATAATTACTTGCATTTATGGATTTTACAGTGTTTCATTGTTACACCTGTGGAAACGCACTGTTTGCTTTCAAATGATCTATCCCTACTGTCAGATGATACATGCAACTGTAACGAGGTATCTTTCATAGTCGAATGAAGACGTCTGTAGAGCAGAGCAGGTATTTGTGCTATGGTTAGGATGACGGCAGTCCAGGCTTGTTTGCAGATCAGATGGAGAGACATTGTATGCAGTGGAGTAGACTGATATGGCACACAGAGCGGTCCTCTGTGACGGTCATAATTTAATAAGGAGCAAAATAGCATCTCACAAAAGCTGCAGGCCTGCGTGTCTCTCTCCAATGAGCTAGAATTTGGGGAATTTGTTTAACATCCAAGAATGATGAAAGCATAGTCTGTTTCTGTTGTTCAATTGAATGTAACCGTCTGTATATTGGCTATTAACCGTTTTGTATTGCTGAATGAACGCTGACAGTAAGTGGGGAAAATACCCTTATTATTCTGAAGAAAATGTAAGAAAATAAAACTTGACCTCTGTGCATTTTTTGTTTATTAAAGTAGCAGTCCATTCATTCATTCTTTCAGGCGTCTCATTCATTCATTCAGTTAGGCGTCTCATTCATTCATTCATTCAGTTAGGCGTCTCATTCAGTCAGTTCAATCATTCATTCATTCATTCATTCATTCATTCATGAAATTGGACAAGTAATAACAAAAACAATTCAGCAACATTAAATCATTCAGTACCCTGTATGTAAACTGTAAGTGCTGTAAGTGATATTTAATATTCTCATATGTGACCCATGTTAAGGATACACCCCTGTGCCCCTTAATACATTGAAGAGGCAAAATTATTCATCAAGGTCAGATATGGATAGTTTTTGCCAGGTGCTGTAAACCTACAACTCCCAGCATGCTCCATCGGCTTAAGCATAGGTGATACCTGGCAACGCTTGATGGTTCTTGTAGTTTTACAGCATCTGGAGTACCACAGGTCTGATTCCGGTGGTACACCTACTACGTTTTATGATAGACAACTACTTTCCTCTCTCAGGAGTAAACTAGAAGTGTTAGGGATGTAAGAGGTGTAGAACACATGCAAATCTGTAATGTAATGTAGGGTCCATTCATCACTTTAAGCCGTCCAGCCTTCTCTTCACTACAATGCTATCACCCCTTATTCTCCGGTGCTCCACAACAGTCACCATCTCTCTCCATAAATGCCCTTGCTTTAGCTGGCATCTAGAGACACTGGTCCGGATTCACAGTGGCCTCATTTTTGTCTGGCGTGCATTGTTTTAAGAATTGAGCTACTACACATGCGTAGTAGCTTATTTATGCTATCTACATACCATTTCTGTACGTAGATTGCGTAAGCGCAGTAGACCGCACTTACACAATCTACGTACATAAATGGTATGTAGCTAGCGTAGTAGCTCAATTTTTAAAACAACGTACGTAAGACGAAAACTACGTCACTGTGAATCCGGATCGCTTTGAGGAGCTAACATCCACTCAGTGATGCTGTACCTCATATACACCTTCTACCCTGTCACAATCCTGTAATGTGAATCTGATCTATAATGTAATACACTACAATTTGTATGGTAAACACATGTATTATTGGCTATTTCAAGAATGGCTGCAGGCGGCACAGCCACGATCAGACTGTGTTCTGTAGTTTATCATGACGTGTAAATGTGACATCCTATTTTAGTGGAAAGTAATAAATGTTTCATTATAGAATATTCGATGGGCGACACATTGAGTGGGAACATGAATGTGGCTCATGGGAATCTGGTCTGGTGAATGTTTTTACATCTCTGGTAGATTACAGGAGGCCAGGTGACTCAGCCTGTGATAATCCACAACATTGGGTGGAGATGAAACGTTGGCTGGAATGCAGTGTCCCACTGACTATATTCCTGAATGCCCTGAAATCAATTAGCAGGTTAAACAGCACATTTTTGTAATAGCATGGGTTTTTTTTTTTCTTTTTTCAAAAGAGAACAGGACAGGTCATGGTGCATTTGTTTAGTGCCATAAAATTGCCCAGTGAACATCTTTTTATAATGTTCTGCTACTCTATCTGCTTATAGATCCATTCCAGACATGCACGTTACACCTGAGACTGCCCGTTTCCGTGTGATGTGACATGTCGTAAGAATGTTTTATTGGGGGGGAACCTTTTCATCCTCGCTATATACATCTTTATATAGTTGTCTTTAGTTTTATTCTGCGGAGCTGCAGCAGTTATTACTAAGCAACACTCTTATTTGATTAGGAACCTAATTTTTTAAGCTGGGGACCTCTACTGGACAGACACCATAGTCCTCTCTGAGTGCAGGAGATATCCATTGAATGGTTAGAAATGCCAGCAGGTTCTGATTGGAAGAGCACAGTGATTGTCCAATCTGAACCCGGCAACCATGTCTTGTCCAATCTGAACCCAGCAACCATGTCTTGTCCAATCTGAACCCAGCAGTCCTGTACTGTGTGCTGGATCCTCTAAGGAAAAAGTGCAACTGAAGTTCTAATTAATGGAAGTTTAGAACAAATCTACTTAATTATACATGGTTATTAATCAATATGGAAAGTAAAAATAGCTTAGATAGATGGAGCTAGAGCACATAGTGTATTAAACATAGCAATTATGCAAGCCAGATCTAATCTGACACCTATAATAAATGCAGTGATTTAATGGACCATGTGAAAGCAATGATCAGTCCTCAATAAGGTAGTAACATTTTTAAGTTGAATCTGCACTAAGCAAAATGATGGCTCTATTACAGTGTATCTTATATGTAATATTTAAACATCTGGAACACATAAACAATTGTGCAAGGTAAAGTTTGAAGGTGAGAAAAAAAAGAACACCGATGATCTCAAACACATGTGTCAAAGATAAATCTCAATAGAGATGTAAATTAGTGAACGGTGCAAACAGTAGCTGAGCACATCTGACTTAACCATTAATGCATTTTAAAAGGGTTTAGACTCAATTGCTTCCCAGGGAGTCATGGTACAAGGATTAATGGGACTTTATAAAGAAGAGGAATTTGGTTGTCGTTTCATTCTCCTTTGCAGGTTTAACATTCAGCTAAACAAAGATGGACAGTGTGGTTTGCGTTTGTTCATGTTGTAGAAAAAAAAACCTGTGTGACATCATACAATGCAGGCTTTCTATGTTTAGCTGTGTAATATTAACCATCTTAATGTGTGTAAAATCTATATCCAAAGTCTAGCCTTTTCTCCATAATTATACAAGAAAAATGGGTGATATGTTACTTTTTTTTTTGCAATATTTTTTTTTTTTATTGTAATAGTATTATTTGTTATTGATCTTGTTGTTTGTATTATTTCTTTGAATTTGTCTAGTGTATAAATCTAAATGTATGGTAGCGAACTTTGAAGGACTTTTCCCAACATTTAGAAAAATGTTACGACCTGCGCTTTCATAACCCGTATGACTACCAAGGCATTGCTTTATAGTCCTGTAGCAATCCCCCTATCTGAAACTCTTAATATATGACGATCCTTCCTACAGGACAGTCCTACACAACACATCATTTATCATTAGCCAGCATGATGTCATCGGGGGCATAAGCTATTTCAGGGTTTAAAAACATAACAGACACAAATGTATAGTTCAATAAGGATCTTGTCTATGGAGAAAATGAGAAACTAGAATCTTAACCTGTGTATAAGGAACAGATAGATAATATAGAGTACAAGATTATAAAATAGATTACATAATATTGTAACTATGGCAGACACTGAAATGCTAATGTTTTTTTTTTTCTGAAGTAACCCCCACTTGTTATTTCAACCAAGAGATGAAGGGGAGATGAAATATTTCCCATGATTAATATGCTCACCATCAGG
>WWET01001204.1:188389-199360 GCA_011038615.1 Limnodynastes dumerilii
CTGCTGTATCCAGAGGTGATTGCGGGACCACTTCCCTCGCTTGTAAGGAATTCCGACAGAATACCCCTATCTTAAAGTCATCCACACCGCCATCATGTAAAATGGGGTAAACTCAGAAATCTGGATAGTAATTAGGGCACTTAGCACAACTTTACTGTACTAATTAGCATAATCTCCCACTTGGCGCACAAGCTATCTGCATCCCGCCTTGGAACCTCCCGCTACTGGAAATGCTCCTAGTACAGAGAAACCAAGATCCGTACTGGTTATGCAACATGTGTGCTTTTGCTAAATGGAAGTCTGGATCTGGTCTTTTGTAATGTGATGTCACTTATTTGTAGTGACTGGATTAACTACATGTTCATGGACTCATTTATACAGCGCTAATATTACTTATTAATATTGGAGTCTGTGCTTAGGTCTAAGTTTTACCCCATCTCGTAAAGGTCAGAATTTGGTCGGTCTACACATACTTCTTTACTACTCAGCTACATTGCAACCTATCCAGACTTATGTGGCCTTGGTATTATGATATGCCTTGGTATTACAGTATAGACGCGTCCTCTGTCTGCGTAACCATGCAGATTTCCGAAGCACCGACATTTTACACTCAATCGAATAGGTCCCTGTAGTGAATATCCCTATATCGCTCTCAGCCAGTTCGGAACTAGCATAGCAATCGATCCCGAAAGCTAAGTAAGTTTCCCCCAACCCACTCCTTAAACCAAACCCTAAGTCTCCCCACCCGCAGTCCCCTCCCCCGTAGCCTAACCCTAAAGCCTTCCCCAAGCAAATCGCATACTTACCAATTAAGAAAAATAAATCTAACACTGCTGGCATTCGAAATAGGGACAGCTGAAAAGCAACTTTCGGCTATCGTAAGGCAGCCTTTCTTAGCGGGCACTCGCAACGCACTCAAATGCGTAAGCAAAGTTAAGGTAGGCCCTAGATATCTTAAGTCCATCTGTTTATACTGCAGAACGGTATTCGCACATCCCACACATTTATAGCTCAAAGATCAGACCACAAAAGCATTGGCTCTGAGGAGCATATCCATTATTAATATTTGGATCTATTATTAATATAAGTGTATAAAGTAGAATTAATCCCTGTTGAGAAGCAGTATATGCCTGTGTATATATATATATATATATATATATATAGGGAAACTTCTTAAATAGAAGTAGGATCCGCACTCATAACAAAAAAAGAAAACAAGGATATGTGTACGGCTTAGAGGAAATATAGAGAACTAGGTACACAAGGTAAACCTAAAACCAGCACAAAAAATTATAGAATATATAAAAAACAAACAATAGACAGGATAATTAATATTTGACATTTAATCCACTTGGATCCCACTGAATCAATCATAACGTTAGAGTATCAAATGATAATAAGAAAAAAATCTAACAAATGTGCAAACATCAGTCAAAAAAAAATGAATAAGAAAAACCCATATATAGGTGATTGGAATGTCCTAGGGTGGCATCCAAATAGAACAACAAAAAGTGATCAACACCACAAAAACACAAAAAAATCTCAAGGGCAGTCTATGTAGTTGAATCAATCCACAACAAAGGGTGCTTATGTACAATACAGAGAGGATCCTAGAGACCCAGATGCAATGTTGATTGCATTTGCATCCCAGTGGCAACCACACAATACTAAGAGTCAACAAATGATTTCCCCATAATACAAAGATTGGGCCGGATCCAGAACTACGTCTGTCTTCCATAGACGGACGTAATTGAATGATTATTGTTATTTTTTTATCAGAGACAAGAAGGATATTTTTTTGTGAAGGTAACCTAAAATATGTTCTTTATTTTTATGCAACTAATACACATAAGGTCGGAAGTGAGTGCGGCCAGATAGGGCAAGTCAATGCAGGTCTAACTTTAGGTCCGGCCGCTGTTTGCAAGGGGAGTGACTGTTTATTCAGTGGGATGTAACCTGCTCTGACCTGCCACTTAGATGCGTATATTTGCGATACCATCGGCAGCGGATCTCTGAATCAGGCCCATTATTACAAAAGAGCACATGAGAAGAGACACAGGAAAATATCACATCTAAAGATGAATGTTGTAGGGTCTAGAGCCCGGATTCCTTATCACAAAGTAGGTTCCAATAAATATTGAAGATCCAGTTGTAGCCCTAAATTCAAGTACATAGCAGCAGACAAGCTCAAGTGCAAATTGAATGGTAAACGATACTTAAAATAGCATAATAATGTTAAACTTTAGTTTAATAACATCTGGTGATCATATCAATAATCAGCAATATTCAATATGGAGTAGACTATCCATATCATTCATAGATGAACTGTCCACAAAAAGCACCAAAGTCCTTGTAGAAGAAAAAATAGAGTCCAAGCAAATAAGGCACTTAGCTGACACGATAAAGGATCCGGGCAGGAGCAGTGTACGGCACAATCACAAGATGGGTGTAGAAAGTTACTTGTGTCACCATACTGCCGCACACTAGCATTGCCCTGATGACGGAGTCTAGCTATGACCCCAAAACGGCCGTCGGCTCTCTGCATTAATTTTGTGGGGATGTCCTAGTGTGCGGCAATATAACCCTAGTGTGCGGCAATATAACTCTAGTGTGCGGCAATATAACCCTAGTGTGCGGCAGTACAGAAAAAGGTATTTATTATTTTAATTAAGAAGGGAGAGATTGTAATGAATGAAGCCGTGTATGGTATCATACAATTATACTCCACTCATTAAATTACTTGCTGTATCATAATACATTCCCAGGAAACACTCTGTCAGTGACTTTGAAATGGTGTAAACGTGGATGAATAAATATCCTGTAGCTATGTTCAAATGCAGCTGGTTTCCAGAGATTAAAACAATCATAAAACGGGCCTGTAATGTAATTCTTTAGAATGGAAGGGAACACTATTCTTTATGGACATAGTTAAACTAGCAATTAGAGGTGACCTTTCTATGCAGCGTGCATATAGTATGGTAAGGTAGAAACACTTTTTTTTATGGTGGGTTACATATAATGGTGTTACATTTTAACATTTTTCAATATCAATCACTTTTTTTTTTTTTTGTTTTATGAAGTTTCCAGACTGATGCCTTCAGATTACTGTACCCTGTTCAGCCTCTTTCATTTTATGATGGTTTATAGGTTCCTGCACAAACCAAAGGTAGTATTTCATGGAGCTAATATACCATATGGATGGTGTATGCTACTACCATCACTCCTAACCTCAACCTTACCCAAGATACGAGTACTAGCACATGTAAGGCCCAATAAAGGTCACAGCATGATTTATATTCATTAAAAAGATGGCAGCACTGCAATGACATCACTTCAGCCATAATTAAAACAGGTGTTCTCTGTCATTGAGCCATTAATAGGGATAGTATGTGAGCCTTACAGGGTAGGCACTCTTCTGGAAGAGAGCGTACAGGAAGAGAGCGTGGACAGAGCAGAGGAGAGAATGTGGACCTTAGCTTCCCCCAAACCCTCCTATATATATGACTTAGCCCTTCTTTATCCGACCCCAGAGCTATAAATTCTCCTCCCCTTAACACTTAGGGGTAGATCCAGAACTAAGTACGCTAGACGGAGACGTAAAAACGCTGTTTTGTATGTACTGCGCATGTGCGCGGCAGATGTTACGCCATGTAACTCTGAACATACGTACTAGCCTCGTATCAACAGCGTAACTACGAACAAAGGGGGGTGACAGCCATACGACACCCGTAATTACGCTTCGGAGGCGGGGTGAGGCATTTAAATGATACAGTATGGGTGTGCTTAGACACTTGCGTATGTGAAGCCTTTGCGTCAGTAGTTGTGCTTTGAAAAGTTAAGGTAGGGTTTTGAAAGTGTAAACGGCCGAAGTATGTACGATCGAGGGGAGTGCATAGAAAATACGCTACACGATGAAACGTAATGGAAACATAGCTCTGGATCTGGGCCTTAATTACTCCGCTGCCTACATCTCAGTGGTGTATTTTCTACAATACCTATGCAACGTGGTCTGTCTACCTCAGCTATAAAACATGGTTGCCAACTTTTGCAAACGAATATCAGGCAGATTGGGATAGCACTATCAAGGCGCTAAAGGGGTGTGTCCTGTGATAGCTCCACCCATGATCAGAAAAAAATTCTGAATAAAAATGGCAACATCAGTAATATTGTTTGTAAAACTGTCAGTGAATAAATACTTAAAGTATTATTGTGAAGTCTATAAATAGGACATTTACTGACTGCTTCATCAGTATAGTAAAGCTAAAAGTAGATATCACTGCAATTGATTAGCAAGAGATCGAAGTATATATTTAATTCTGACTCAGTATTGAAGCTATGTTGTGTTAATAATCTTCCAGTCTTTGATTACATCTTGGTCTCCATGAAAATGGCCGCCTACATTGTCCTCAATACAGGGGAATAGGAGAAAATTTCTAAATACTGCAATTACTTCTCAAACTAAATCAGCATCAGGGTGATTATTGCCAAACACTTCAGGGAGTCAGGGAGATGACCCAATCTTCAGGGAGCAGGGGTGGATTGGCCATAGGACTTAAAAGGAATTTTCCTGGTAGGCCGGCGGCCTATAGAGGACACTCAGCAGCTCCTTTTTTGTTTGAAGAAACCTAGGGTGTTGACTGTCATGGGTAGTGGTTGCTAAAATGATGTCTGTATAGAATGGAGATCATTAGGATGTTGTATGTATTGAGTGGTGGTCACTAGGATTCTGTATGTATTGGGTGGTAGTCACTAGGATGCTGTATGTTTCGGGTGGTGGTCACTGGGGTGGCAGTGACTACCTGCATTGCATAGAGGTCATTATAAATCTCTTTATTGGAATGTGAAATACTAGTCAGTAGGTTCTTTATTCTGTACTAATCCAGCTTACATATTTTTTGAACCTCACCAATAGTTGATCCCGCCAGCACGTTGCCTCTTGCAGATGGTTTTTCTGGGGGCCACTTTGAGTTCCCAATCCGCCCCTGTCAGGGAGTCTTCCTGATACTCTATGCTATAAAATAACCTCTGCTCTTATCCTGAGCATCTGCTCCTCCCCACCAAAAATATTTCAGTAATTATTCTCAATGTCCTTGCCCATATATTTCATTTCAGAAGGATATCACTCTCTTTTTAGCCATTCCTCTTATTTTCACCAATCCCCAAGAAAAGAGATTTTGATGACCACTACCCCTCTTAGGAAAATGTTTCCTGCATCCCCAAGAGGAAGAATTGGCCTCATCTGTAGTTTGTGTATTGTACACTGTGCTGTTTTACAAAAGCAACTTTTTCCTTTCTTATTACACAAAACTTTTTGCCATTAGTGGCAACTACTCCTAGGTAGGGAATTGATAGGCTGATTATTCCATTTGAACTCCAAATAGCTGGTTTTTACTTTGTGTAGGCGACATACGCTCTTTAAAAAAAATGTACATATTGATTACTGTGCAGACACAACGGTAATAGATAAACGTGATGGCTACAATAAGCTCATTTCATTCCATCCCACTCTAGTAAACCCGCAGCCCTTTGTCACTGTCTGATTTTGCTGCTTTTGCAGAAATGGGATTGGTAGAAGAGCTGCGGCCTTAAAAAGTGTATGATTATTTAGTTTTGTTCATACACATGATTCAGAGCTGCAGGCTGGACTAGCAGAGCACAGCAAAATGCCTATTGATTTTTCATTTAGGTACAAACATACATTGCCTTGAACGAGCTGCAGTTTCAGAAGCCGCACTAAAAACACATTGCTGTGTACTGTAACAGGAAATTAGGAAAACACATCCATCAGACGTAGCTGTAATGGCATTATAGCATGGATAGCTTTACATACAGTACTATGATCCAAAAGACATCATCTATACATATCATAAACCTAGCCGTGTAGAATTTTCTCAATTACATTTGTATTTAGTACAGTGTAGTTTATTTTTTATATAGTTATTTATTTTGATAGTCAACAAAGAAACACATCTATACAGGTAACATCACTTAGCGCTATGCTACCAAATCGGTGGCGTAACTAGCAATGTATGAGTGCGGACGCTATGCATCACCAAGGGTGAAGCGTCCTGAGGCACCCATGGCTCTTATGAAGGTGGCTTAGAGATACTGCGCCTCTGCTGCTGGTGCACTCCACCATAATCTTTACAGAGGAGAGTTAGCGCCTCTTCTGCCCAGACACTTGCTCAATTCAGGGCCCCTGCTCTGCTGTTTTAGGATCAGAGTGGAGACTGGCAATGGTGGGTGAATCCGCTAGATTTAGCTATGGGGGCACAGCTGTGTCTAGATCCACACTGACCCAAGTGTTCATTTATTTAATTATTATTTATTTTTTTGTTACATCATTCACAATTTTGGGTATTGCAGTAAAAAAAATATATACATGAATAAGGGAACATGATGGGCTTATAATGATTAATGAGATTTAAAGTAACATGTTGCTCGCGGTGTCTGGAAATATGAATATATTCACCAGAAAATCTAATTAGCTCCCATAGGGCTGGCGTGGAAACCACCCTCATTCCGTTCGTGCACATGCGTGCCTTACAGGTTTCCGGTACGGAACTGAATCCTCATGATGCAGACTTCTGAGCCAGAAGCCTTTGCGACAGTGGGGCAGGTCTGACTTTATGCGTGCCTGGTGTATGCACAGTGAGGCTGGAGATGCATGTAGATCATACATTAAGCCCTTACGTACAATTCTCCACTGAACTATTATGTGGAGCGGATGCGTTAATCGGAAGGTAGTGGTTAGAACGTGGAAATTCATGCACGGAGAGTGTATTACCCTTGCACACAGAGGTCCTGATTCACAGTTAAGCTGGTGCTCTTTGCGTACGTATTTTTAAGAACGGTTAAAGTGCACATGTGTGGTACCCATATTTACATAATCTATGTAGGATTTAAGAACGGAGATACCTTAAGAGCGATTTACAAAGCCGTTCATAATGAGATAAGTAAGAAGGGGCATGCCAGGCAAAGTTAAGAAAAGTGGGTGTGGGGTAGGCATTTAAATGGGGCAGACAGGGTGCGGTTTGCTAAGTACGTGCGTACTTTAGCAACTTAAGTAGAGACATACGCACGGGAAGATAAGGCTGCTTTTGACCTTCTTAAATCTATTAAGCACAACAAAAACAAGGTTGTGTCAAGTGAGTTACCATGTGTATAATTGCGAATCTGTTCGTTCTGATCTTCTTAACTGTGAATCAGGTCCACAGACTTTAGGATTGCACGCATGAATGCATGTGATTGTTACGAATACCGCTTTCAGATCGCCACCTCGGCAATAACCCAACAATAAACCAATCCCTCCAATCGGGTTTATTAGGTGAGACCCGGGTTAAAAATCCCAGGTCAGCACCTTTCGCACCACCACTTGCCGGGGTCCAACATGGAAAAACCCCTTCTTTTTTTTCCCCCATGTCGAATACCCGCGTCATTAGACCCAAGACCAGGACCCTGGTAGCTTTCAGATCACCACCAAAAACCTGGGTTTTTAATGGTGCTCTGAAAGGGGTATAATTCAGGATCTGGTCTATAGTAGTTGTATCTAACCCACCTAACGTCGTAGCTGTACAGATGAGTCCTTAACCCCACTAATTCATTAACCATTTCAGGCTATTTATCATGAGATTCCTAATTCCCCATGAGTTTCGCACCGGATCACTTAAGGAAAGCCGCTTTCTCCCACTGTCTGCAGGTAGCACTTTCTCCCACTACTTGCCGTTGCAATACAATACGATTAGAGTGGAACATCATAGTGATTGGGTTATCTGACTTGTAGACAATATCTGCAATATTTGTATTGTTGTGGAGCTAGGCAGGAGATATAAGTGTGACAAATGAGTGTTTATGTCAAGGTAAAAATTCATTCAGAGCAGGAGGCACAAAGAGAACGCTGAAGCAGTTGGCTGTGAATGCACTTACTGAGCGCTTGTTAGAAGGCTAAGTACTGCTGCCTACAGGATATTAAATACACATTTTCCATTTTTCATTTCTGTGCTTTGTAAATAAACGTCAGCCAGCTCTCCGGAGCGCACAGTACAAGTGGCGGCTTTGCATAAAAAGCTTGTGGGACCATGCACAGTAATGCTTATAGAGACACCTACTGCCCTGTTGTAGAAAACCTGTCTGTATGTATTTTATATGCGTTTCCCACCGATCAAGGACTATGGAAAAGCCTTGGTCGCCTGCTGGTGTGAATGTGTGAACACAGGGGATCAAACCTGGCCATGAGCTGAGTTATTCCACTTTAATGTCCTATTCCACAAGACAGATACAGGAACTCTGCAGTCACAGCCAAGGCCCAAGTGTTGGGTTAAAAATCAGGCTGAACCTATAGTTCATATCCTGACTCAAGCTGGCCATACACTAGGACGATTATCGGTCCCAGCAGGGGGTGTGCCGATAAACGGGACGATTTCCCGCTAGGTAAGTGTCCCATTATCGGCACCATACACTTCCTCTGCTGGGACCGATAATCCTAGCAGAAGAGGGGAGGGGGCAGCGCTCTCTGTTGCTGCTGCTGTATATCTATGTGCAAAGCTGCTCTGACAACATTGCAGGTATACTTTACCGCTGTCAGAGCTGCATAGTACATAAATATACAGCAGCGGCTATTGCAGGCAGTAATACAGCTAAGAATCAGCCGAAGCCACGCTTCACACAGCACGGTTTCAGCTGATCCCTGTCTGTACTACTCCTGCAATAGCTGCTTCTGTATGTTTATGTACTATGCTGCTCTGACAGCTGCAAAGTATACCTTCTGTCAGAGCAGCTTTGTACATAGATATAAAGCAGCAGCTCTGAACAATAGGGAGCTATTCAGCTTGCTGATTGGCTCTCTTAAAATATCGGGAGCTTTCTCCCAATTTAAATCAAACATGTCAAAAGATCAAATAATCGTACAGAGCGTTTCTGGTGCGTTTATTTGACGTTTCAAAAATGTATCTGTACCATACATTAGAACGATTATTTGCCCAATCACCCGATAATTGGGAGATCGGGCCGATAATCGTCTAGTGTATGGCCGGCTTCAGACCTGGTTTTTGTGTATTACTTTGGTATAAGACTGTGGGCGAGATTTACTAAGCTGCGGGAAAGGAGAAGTGGAGATAGTTGCCCATAGCAACCAATCAGATTTTATCTCTCACTTTTCTATTACATACAAAAAAAAAATGTCAGCTAAAATCTGATTGGTTGCTATGGGTAATATCTCCACTTCCTGCATCTTAGTAAATCTGGCTCTGTATATGGCAGAGAGAGATGGCTATGTGCAGTGATTAATGCTGGGTGCACACTTTCACAATTTCTCCACCTCCCAACAAAATGGTGTGATAGCCCTGAAATAAGTCCGAGCATACACAATATACAGTTATCAGGCCAGTCCGCTATTTATTGCCCTGATAAATGTATAGTGGTCATCCAGCTTTAGACTGCTACTATTTGTAAGTCCCATACACACTATGGGCCAGATCCTATACTAAGTATGCTAGCGATTTTACGCTAGCCAAAGACGTAAATTCACCGATTGGTATTTAATGTGCATGCGAGTGGCAGATGTTACGCGACTTATCGCTGATCGTACGTACCATTAGCGTAAATACGAACGCAGGGGCGGGGGCAGTAATACGACACATAATTACGATAGGTAGGAGGGGGGAGGCATTTAAATCGTACATTATGGGCAGGGTTAGGATGTCATGTACGTAGATTCACTACCTACGTCGGCACTTGCGCTAGGAAAAGTTAAGGTAGGGTTCGGGCAGCTTGAAACGGTCAATGTACGTACAAGCGAGGGGAGTGCATAGAAACTACGCTAGTGTAAGCTCGCTGCGCGTTCAAACGTAACTAGCACTTAGGTCTGGATCTACCCCTATGACAGTAACCATGGGCCGGATCCTGATTTAGTAGCCCAATGCGAGTGGATATTCATCACCCAGCGGCAGTGGAAATTTGCTATTGGCTCGCCGTGCAAGCCTAATTTCCATATGTGGGAGGAGAGACTCCCCCTCCCACCATGCTGACATGCTTCAGGCATGCTCCCCACCCCCCGGCTCCAATCTTCATGCGCACATTTCCCGAAACCTAGCATGCGGAAAACATCCACCACTACTACATCTGGATCCGGTTCTGTATTATCATCATATTGACCAATGTGTTTGTTTCTTTAATTGCTGCTGTTATTTTTTTTAATTGCTGTTCCATACTTTCATAATCAGAACAGTCGCCAAAGTCTAATGCTGATTATTAACCAGTACATCGAGCAAAATGAAGTGAATGCTTGTATGGGAATAAAATCCGTTTAGTGGTTGTGTGAAGTATTCTATTTATATATACATTTTATTCACATGAAATACCACGATGGAAACGAATCCCCGTGGACATCTAGCCAGGCTGACCAAGCAATGGCATGACAGGATAAAATGGAAACGCTCTGCCTTTTGGATTAAAACCGTATGCACATTTAATAATCAGAAATCACCAAAATATCAATTGTCTCATGAATGTGACACATCCAAATATATTTTGACACTTGGGACACTAAATACACAGCAATGACAATTTCCAGCCTGTTGGTATAATATTGATAGATGGCTGTTTTAGTGCTGTCTCATTTCCATTCAAATATCTCATGAATTTTTTGCAAGGCTTAAAAATTCTTTCTTTGTATATTCAGCCTGACAGTAGTGATAAATACGCCGGGTGCCATTTTCAATTGGGCTGATCTAGAGAGACGTTTTCTTTATGGTGACTGCCTGTCTGTCACATCTTCACCTGGTAATTATCTCTCCTGGAAGTGGATGACTATGTCATTGTGAAACCCCCAGAGACCTCCGGATTATTATTCAGCTTTACAGTGTTGTATCTGAGCCAGCTCAATCTTTCTTATAATTCTCCCACTCAATTTCTCTTTCTCTCTTTCTCTTTCTCTCTCTCTCTCTTTCTCTCTCTCTCCCTTCCTTTTCTCTT
>WWET01001204.1:212407-224160 GCA_011038615.1 Limnodynastes dumerilii
TCAGCAGGAGAATCTAACAGAATGTAATTGACAGAGAAGTATTGCTTTAACCTTGTTCTGTCTACCCCTATTAATGCTAATTCCTATTGTTCCACCATTTTATGGAAATACGTTTAACATGGGGGTCCATAACAAAGACAGCCCTGTTCTCATTCAGCTGTTGAGATGGGATCAGTCATTGTGCAATTAAAATGGGACATTCCTGATGTCCATGTATGATTAGAGCCAACATGTGCAGTTATATAAACCTTTCGGCATCTCACATGTGCTTATGCGATGCATCATATTTATTGCCAAAATAATGGCCTAGTCTTCAATAAGATCTATGTGGGAAAACACATTGTCCGGTTGACTATTAATCATCTTTTGGCAAAAATTTGGAGGTTGTTGCTCAGTGCCATGATTAGGGTCAAAATTAGTTCACAGACAAATTCATTTTATACACCATCTAGAATGGTAGTTGTATAACCTCTAGAAAACTCTACACATCATGATTTATTTGTGTCCTTTATTCACAGCAGAAATATAATACTATTATTTTTTTTATTTTTTTACCCTTTATGGAAAAAATACTTAAAACTAAATGGTTGTTTTAACTTGTTCAGTTTAAAAAAATGGATTCCATGACTAAATCACTGGGAAGGCACAGTGACATCACAAAAGAGGGCCACATTCCCTGCAGAGTGGCATCTACACCTAATTTGCCCTCCATTGTAAGGCTTTTGCCCTGTTTCAAGGTATGTCAATAGCCATGCTGACTACTCCTGTTCTCCTCAATAGCTTCAGTAGTAGACTCTCTCTGCTGATCAGATCTGCTATAAATCTGAATATACTTCTGGTTTTTTTTATTGCTTTACCTTGAATTAATATTGTGCAGGCGAGATGCGGTTGCATTTTGAATACGATGCAAGCTGAATGGTGGCTGTATCATTGTTTAAAAAGCTTTGAAAGTAGAAAATTGCTATTGGGAACAATAACCGATTTCCTCATTCCCAATAGCTACAGGCTGCGATGGGTAGATTAGGGTTAGATTGTGGAAGGTAAAAAGGTTAGAGAGTAAGGGGAAGGTTAGGGTTAGGGCTGAAGAAAAGAAAGGCTGGGGTTAGGCTTTGGGAAAGGGAGGGTTAGGTTAAACACTTAACTTTTGGCGAATGATCCAGGAATCGCATATCCGCTGCTTTCTAAAATGCAGACTGCCGACAACTGCATTCATGTTTGGTATGATGGTCATTACAGAACATCATTGTGTTCTCCACACAATCGAAGACAAAGGACACATTTTTCAATGGATTTGAGTTTTTCTGTTATGATTTGTCCGCAAAAACATGGTTGATTCTGGTCTACCTGTCAATGAGTTTTTATTTTAAGTAATAGTGTTGCCAAAGTAGATTTTTTTTCTCTCCAGCTGTGTTTTATATTGTTTGCTGCAGTTGGTGTCATTTATGGTGCTATTGACCTTGTGTTACGATATGACACTATTTCTACACTTTTCAGCATAATATAGTGAGGAAAGAATTGCGGTAAAAAATTCTTTCACACTGGATGTGCCTATACAGGTCTTTTTGACAGCACGAGAGCAATGTCACTGTGTCATATTAATTATATTATCTCTCTATTGTGTTATAGATCATCCTACTGTGAGCAAAACATAATTACAGTTTAATTTTACGGATCATAGAGCCGGCTGTCATAATTAAGCCTATTAATTAATCCCAGAGCAGAAGTTGTTTTTATATTGGCTATGGGCGTATAGTACAACACAACTAGTTATTAGTATAATTTGTTTTCTTGTTAGAAATATAAAATAATACATTTTTAAGGTCAAAATTCAAAAAGGACAAATGTTTTGTGGAAAACGAGTTTTCACTATTTCAGTAAAGTGTCTTAATAGTCCATTCATATGGGCCCTGATTCAGAGATTGAAAATAAGAACTTAAAGTTACACCTGGGCTTAACCATGTTGATTTCAGGGGAGTCAAATTTCATTTGTTGCAACAGTATTATAGTTAAAAGGTGATGTTTCCCAGCTGAAGTCTAATTAGCAGTTTAAAAGTGAAGCTGATCAGGTATCTGTGTGCAATAAGTAAAAGCAAAGCATTCTCCCTGCATGCATAGAATGAAATTAACTTGACTCCCCCTGAAATCAACATGGTTTTGCCCAGGTGTAACTTTAAGTTCTTATTTTCAGCCTGTGAATCAGGCCCATGATGTGCCACATTAGGGACTGATCCAGAGTTTTTGCTTGATGCAAGCACGGATCTGGTGTTGTAAATAAGTGCATCCTGTCCCGTGTTCTGGCAGTAGCTGCTCTGCATAGGTCGTACTGAAACATGCAAACGCATGTGTAATGCAGCAGCCTGTACATGTTTAAATGTTTTATTTTTAAATCATTCATTTTATTTGCTAACATTTTTGTCTTTATTTCTAATTAAAAACTTATACATAAATGAAATGAAAATATCTATAGTTTATAAAATGGCAAACAAACGTGCAGCTATTCAGTAAAAAAAACCCCACATAAATCCGTATATTGGTTTATTGGTACGTACAATTCAGTATTCCGCACGCACAGAGATGCTTGCAGAATACTTAGGGTCCCAGCAACGTAAAAGCATTCTGCATACAGGAGTGCAGGGGCCTGACATATAGACAGATAGATTAAGCACTTAGGACTGGATCCACACTCATGCATGCTTTCCGTACATGCGGGGGGGTGTTTAAATCCGCATGAAAGAGGGAAGTGAACTCCCCTTTCATTCCCTTCTCTTGTTCGTAAAAAGTGTGACTTAGACTGCCTTATGTCACACTTGCGCATCAGCAGTGTGTCCGACAGCTGATCCGTACATAAGTGGTATTCCCACCCCACACTGTATAACTTAAATGCTTTCCCCTGCCCACCTTTGCAGGCAAAGGGAATGCACAGCCCTTTAACTTTTAAAATCTATCATTTAGTTTCGTACGATGGAAGTTACATTAAAAAAACTAACGTAACATCTGGAGTGTGCCTGCCCTCCAGTGCATAGAACCCACTTAAGCACTTTGCGTATGTAAATGGACTCTTGAATGGGCCTATGGATCCAGTCTTTAATTCTGGTTCAGGTCCAAGGTCTGCAATCCCTGTGCGGTTAATAACTCACTTCAATTGCGCATATGAGGACAGTGCTTCTCAGTGCTGCACTGACAAAGAGGGGCATGGGCATGACTGCCCCCCCTCTTCTATGCACTCCTTGCTGCCCCGTCGGAGTGAGGAAATCGAAGATCCCCAGGAGGAATCCCCAGTGGCAACCAATGAGTATTTTCTCAACCCTTATCCTAATCCTAACCCACCCCTTCCATTACTGTAACCCTCCCTTCCCCGCAGCCTGACCCTAACCTTCCCCTTCTATGCTGGATCAACTCCCCGCAGCCTAACCCTAAGACTCCCCTTCACCGCAGCCTAACCCTAAGACTCTCCTTGGACAGTAACCGTTCCGCTGTGACAGGTCAGTGGTGGGTGTCGGAAAGCCAATGAATGGGTAAGTTGCAGGAAAATAAATTTGGAATACTTAGCCATTCATTAAAAAAAATTCTAATTAGGCAGATTTTTGGAATAGAGACAGACGAAAATTAGCTGTCTGCTTTTCGGAAATCTGTGTTTCGTACTGGAAAATAGAACCCATTGTTTATATTCCTTATTGTGGGGTAATATCTTAAAGCTGGAACTAGCACATTTGTGATAGCGTATGATTCTTAGTGATGTCATATACACCATCAATGCATTGCTGACTCGTGAATATTAGACAGAGCCAACAAATTGGCAGACCCTCCAACATAACCCATTCCATTAGGTACCAAATACTCTGCTTCTCTGTTTCCAACTGTCAATTACTATGGTTACCTCCTTTGTTGAAGAGACAAATTGTTTTTTAATTATCAGTTAAGTCACCAGGTGAGTGACAGTTGGAAGCTCAGGTGCAGAGTATATTGTACCTAAAGGAACGGGTCATGTTGGAGGGTCTGAAATGCCTGCACATTTTACAGTAAGAAAGGTAAAGACTTTTGTTTTACAGCAGAGCCAGGACACCAATGCCAATAAAAAGCAAATAGTGTAACGCTTTGGGCACTTCTCTGTAAATACTTACACTCGTCACATTGCTGTCAGAAAAACTCTCCCAATAGCTCCTACAACAAAAGTGTTGGAAATAAACTATGGAATGAAATTAGAATATAGAACCTTTTTTTTATATCGGCATTTCACACATTACGGTTACTCTGGGCCATATGCAGAGTTATGCATATGCGATGCGGCCGGAGTTTTCCGATATGTTCTACTGCGCATGCGCAGTAATTCTGTAACGTAATCTACGTTAATTGTTGCAACGTAGATTGCGTATACGCATAATAACGGCTCTCTGTCATTATGCTGTGGAACAAACCTATATCCATTTTGTATCCCTTCATACAACAACCTTATGGTTATTTTCTAGCACATTCATAACATGGAATTGTCCTAAATATTGTGAAGAAGAAAAGATTCTATTGTGCAGTATGGAGACTAGATTGAGTCAGATTATGCTACCAGGTGGCTTCAAGTGGATAGGGGGAAAAAAGTGGATTATCTTTTTATTTATTTCCTTTGAATCTTTGGAATGGGAGATTAAAATGATCCGTGTGAATGATTTGTAGTGTAGTAAGACCTTCAGAGGATAATGTTATGTCAGCCCTAAATGATCACTAAACAGCCTAAAGCTGCACATTCTGGCTGCCAAGAGAGACTTGTAGGAGAGCAGCTCTGTGGGCCTGACATTTCCACTTCCTGCTGACATCCTTTCTTATTTCTTCTGACACTTTTTCTCTTCTGCCTCTGTGAAGTCATAAAAGTGGACAGTCCATGGTGACCTCAGCACAGCTCTGTGCATGCAGGTGCATGCTGAAGCCAAAGCCAGTCTCTTGTTACTGCATGGTAAATCATGTCTTTGCTGGATCGATCAAACCTATGCACAGGAAAAATGGGAGAAAATTGCTGATACATTATTTAGACTACTTTTAGTGATGTGTTTCACACATGCAGCTTGATTTAAACCCTCCAACTGTACCTATTTAGCAGGCACAGTGCCATATTTTTAATGGTCAGTGCTGGCTTAAAAGGCTCCTGTACCAGATTCTGACCCAGCAGTTCCATCCCCCCCTATACTCACATTCCAGTACTGCGGCATCTGATCACTATAGCAGAGCTGCGGGGACAGAATCCTACAGCTCTGCTATAGTGACTCTCCTGTGACAATACCCTCTCCTGTGAGTTCTTAGCTCATATGATAAGGTGTCATACATGCAAATGAGAGCACATTAAAGCCACACCTCTTCATTACACAAGCCACGCCCCCTTCACAGACGCGTCACCCCCGGGTGTACTGATTTTCTGTAAAAAAAAATGTTGGAGCATAGGCTGATGCTGTCTGTTTTACCTGTACAGCATGTTAACACATAACAGTAATGTTGTGGCATGTTCTAAAGGTGATGCTCAATACACAATGTTAGAAAAGATGGAGATAGAAGTAACCTAAAACTGAAGCTACCCCATAGTTGCCGACTCGGAATTTACGGGAGACTCCCAAAATTCGGGCGTTGCTCCCAGAATTCCAGAAGAGCGGGCAAATCTGAAGGATCTGAGCTTGAGGCAGTGATTTAATGTAAATCACTGCCTCAAGCCCCGAGCATTACTAAGGAAGGGTGGGGCTCCATCCTTAGTAATCCTATGAGTGACAGCTCTAATTAGGCAGGGGTCAGGGATTCAGGCAGGGCACGGATCAGCGATTGTACAGAGTTCACTCCCCTCTTCCATGCAGATTGGATCTGGTCCAATGTTAAAACACTCTGCATGCATACACTACACAATAGTGTTTTGTTGTGCTGTGGCATTTTTTTTTATATATACTAAGATATTAATATTAAGTTAAGTATTTTTGAGAGAAATTTTTTTATTATGTTTAAATTATATATTATTAAGCAACCATGAAATAATACCAAATAAAATGAACCATTAAACAAAATCTTTGAAACATGCAGACTTGTGTTGCAGCTGTGTTACACCTTAAAGCTATCTTACTATACACCTCTGTTTACATGTTTCAAAAGCATGGTCATTTTAAGTACTTTACATCCAGATTTGCTTCTAGAAAGAGCATAGACATTTTAAACAACGGCATGTTCTCAAACTCTGGATCAGCCCCTAAAGCCTGCGCTAAAACTTTGTATGAGCCCCTAAGGCCTGCGCTAAAATTCTGGATGAGCCCCTAAGGCCTGCGCTAAAACTCTGGATGAACCCCTAAGGCCTGCGCTAAAACTCTGGGTGAGCCCCTAAGGCCTGCGCTAAAACTCTGGATGAGCCCCTAAGGCCTACGCTAAAACTCTGGATGAGCCCCTAAATCCTGCGCTAAAACTCTGGATCAGCCTCTAAGGCCTGCGCTAAAACTGGATCAGCCCCTAAGTCCTGCGCTAAAACTCTGGATCAGCCTCTAAGGCCTGCGCTAAAACTGAATCAGCCCCCTAAGGCCTGCGCTAAAACTGAATCAGCCCCCTAAGGCCTGCGCTAAAACTCTTGGATCAGCCCCTAAAACCTGCGCTAAAACTCTGGATCAGCCACTCTGGATGAGCCCCTAAGGCCTGCGCTAAAACTCTGGATGAGCCCCTAAGTCCTGCACTAAAACTGTTTCAGCCCCTAAGTCCTGCACTAAAACTGGATCAGCCCCTAAGGTCTGCGCTAAAACTCTGCATCAACCCCTAAGGCATGTGCTAAAACTCTGCATCAACCCCTAAGGCCTGTGATAAAACTCTGCATCAACCCCTAAGGCCTGTGATAAAACTCTGGATCAGCCCATTAGGTTTTTTTTTTGTTTTGTTTTAGAAAGCATTGCTGGTATTGACCCTATAAGAAATGATTTCTCCTATGGGGAACATGCTTTTCTGGTGTAAGTTAACAAGCTGTACAAGTGGGTTATCAGGTGGTAAAAGTTATACTCGCTGTTCTGTTACACTTTGTCTTCTGTGAATTTCCTATTTACAAGACCTAAGAGGCAATGTGAGAGCCCCATTAAACAGCTTTCAAATATGAAAGTTAATGAAGCGCATGGGGGGCTCTCTGTTTATTGCATTGCGCTAGTAATGTGAGCTGAATGCTCATGTCAGTAAAACGTCCAACTGAGCATTAAACTTATCAACCGATCTGTTGGTCCAAAGCCTGAGTCTCTATATATCCTGACTGATACAGGGAAAGAATGAGAAACTTGACTTTATTGTTCCCTGATATTAATTTAGGGAGCGATTTTTCGTTACATTCCAGCTCGGCGTCTGATTCCTATTAAGAGTAATTGTAAAAAAAATAACGTTTTCATTAAATCACAGCATTATAAATAGCATTATGTTCCACCTACAGTAACCATTGTAACCGAATATATTTGATGGACCTGGAATTGCTATAATGGCCTCTATTAGATACATGTAGAATGGAAACACTGATATGCTTATCGCTGCGATTGTGCACAACAGAATGAGCACAAGATAGAGGGCACAAATGGGTGTTACAATTAGTAAGTGGGTGGTTTATTGCAGCAGCAGCCATTTTTCCATGCACTTCCTCCTAAAATCCTGCACCAGATCAGAAAGCTCAGCGAAAGCCTCTATTTATTGTTACAACTCATTATTATTAAACTGTCTAATTAAAGACTGGATGCAGACCTCTGAACGACAGCGTTCACCAACTGCACATGCCCAGAACCCTGGACTGTGCATCATAAAGCAAGGCTAGGGGTATTGTTTCCCAATGTCCAGTAGTTCCGTACCCTGCGTCGGCCTCTTTGATGCTCATTGTTGCTTGGTGTCAGAATTATCCTGAGTAAGGTTAGCCGTGTTCCTCCATCTATGGGGTAGACAATTTTCTCCTTTCTATAAAACTTTATGAAAAGTACAGGAAAGTCCCAGCTCTGAAGAAGGTATTAGTGATCGTTTAAGCTCTTTGGCCACAGGGCATGTCTAGATCCAGGAGGAGACTGACAGACGACTGGCCGCAGCCTTAGCATGGAGCTGCTGCTTAGGCCTTGTGCTGAAAAATATTCATTTCATTCGATGCTTTTATGATTTCATTCATGGCTGTGGACTGGAGTCACACCTAAGATGCAGATGCTTCTTAGGTTCGGATCTTTAGTGGATGGTTATGTATGTAGATTGCCTCTGTGCTGTCTTTAAAGACCACATGGAGTATTTTCAGTAGAAAGAGGTGGTGTAATGCCTGGGTGCGCTTAGGTAGAAGAGGGAGGGGAAGGGATTCAGATTAGCTGGGGAGGGCAGGGGGGAAGTGGGGAGGGGCAATCTTCATGCGGACTTTGCACGGATAGATAAGATATTCCCTATGACGCTATAAAGTACCTAAAATAGGGATAGGAGCTGGACGGGTGAGTTCTATGAATATGGTCCTGTAGTATTAGTACATAGGCATTCCTAAAGCATAACTACCATTAAAATGATACGTAACAATGAATTACTCTGTTCTTGAGTTTGGATTATCTACGTCGTGCTCGGTTGTTATACATCTTTATGCAACTTTCTCTAATCCAGAGCTACAGTCGCATTTCTATCTATTTATTATAAGTTCCAGTCTGGGGTCCGGATTCACAGTTACGTCGTTTTTTCATCTTACGTATGTTGTTTTAAGAATTGAGCTACATAAGCGTCGTACCTCAATTCTTAAAACAACGTACGTTAGGCGAAAACTACGTCACTGTGAATCCGGACCTGGAACTGTAAACTATTAGAATACCAACAAAAAAATAGAAGGAAGACTGAGGTAGCCATTAGTGCATTGCAATCGCTGAAACGTTACCTCCTGCAGAAGAATGAAAGCCTAAAAATGATTGTTTTAAGATGAGTGATATTTCCCCTTTAAAGTACTCTGCGTCTCAAACATCACAGGGACAAAGGAAGCAAAATTAGGCAGAGTTAATCAGAATTCTCTCTTCCAGTGTCCCCTGTTTGCACAGGTGACAATAAAAGGCTCTTTGCTCCTAGAGTCCGCATTTGGGGCCACTTCACACCCTGTGATTATCACGCAGACAGCCTGCATGGTGTCTACCTGTTAGGATAGGAGACCTCGGAGTGGTTAGTGGTGCCTGCTGTGCTATTATGCCTGATTAATTCTTAGGTCAGGAAATACTCCTTCCCGCTAATCTCTCACTAAAACCGTGGCGTAAAGTTTATTTTTTCTGCTTTTATTAAACAGCTCAGGCTTAAATTGTTGTTTGTTCTCGGATTATGGCTGAGAAAACACATTACTTATTTTTCTGATTGAAAACCTTGGATGTTTCAGTTGAATAAGACGTCGTTTAAACACACTCCAGACAGTTTGTTTGCATACATTAAATGGTTTGAAACTCTATAGTTTTAAATGCACACCCTGATCATCGCAGCCTGCCCAGCAGTTGTGCACATTTTGCTAGTTGGGAAAGAACAGCTATTTAAAAGAGTATTAAGGCAGGAAAAATGGACTTTTAAACAAATTATCTGATTGAAAGAGCAGCAAGAAATTTTTATGACATTGCGTCTTGCTAAAAACGTGCTACCCAGTTTTCTATGGACCTCGGTTTTCGTTTTTTCTTCCTTACACTATAGCCAGGGCTGCCAAACGCAAGGGGACTACTTTGAGTTTTGTTCTGGAAGCGGAGAGAGAGGAGGGCCTGCCAATTCTGTGACCAGTCTCTTACTTGCCCCAGTGAGCTGTACCAGGCTGCACAACAGGGAGCTTGCTGTGAATCGTAACTGCAGGTCTCCAGCGCTTGATGCCACATAGAGGGAGGAGCACTGCGACCTGAGCCCCACAATTTCTGGTGGTGGCCCTGAGCATAGTCCTATCAGCAGCTGCTGGCAGTATATTTATAAACAGTGTTCAGCTCATAGACAGAGTGCCGAGCATTTTCTTAAGTTGCCAGTCTCTGACAGCTTAGTGGTCTGTGGGTGCAGCAGCGATGGGTCCCTCTTATCAAGGCCCCATAGCAACCACACCGCCTGCTCCCACGGTAGGGAGTATATCTTGTCATTGCCTATTATATGTTGTATGTCTTGTCATTCCTGCCCTCTTGTTGTTTCTGACTTGTGTCTGTGCGAGCACTCTCATACCTGCTATAGTGCCTTGTCATCCATATTGTCTTCTAGGTGGGACCAGTTCAATAAATATTATATACACCCTTGAACCTCACAGTGCTGAGGTCATAAGTTTCATTCCCGGACTAGTCCTTATCTTTGTGGGGTTTGTATATTCTCCCCGTGTCTGCATGGGTTTTCTTCCGGGTGCTCCGGTTTCCTCCCACATGCCAAAAAACACGCTAGTAGGTTAACTGGTTGCTAACAAAATTGACCCTAGTGTGTGTGTGGTAGGGATCGTGGCTCAAGGGGGGTGCGTGAGTGATAAGTGGAGAGTGATGGGTTCAGGGAAGATGAGGAGCAGTTGCTTTATAAGAAGGGTGCTTGGAAAGGGCAGACTGGATGGGCCATGTGGTTCTTATCTGCCGTCACATCCTATGTAGCTGCTAAATACTGTAGGTTACTGCACTCATTCTGTGGATGCGGGAGGTAGAATAAAGAATTCCGCCGTCTGTGTCCTATATACAGGTCACATTTAGGGCTTCCCCAGGGATCTTGGATCTAGTTGGCACCACTGATACCTTAATTGCTCTTTCACAACAGCTCAGGAGTGACCGTGACTTGTCTGACCCAGGTTTAGTTCCGAGCGCAGATGCAATAGAATGCTAGTACTCTAAATCCAGTTATCATATACTTTCCATGGGCCGGATCCAGACTTAAGTAAGTGATTGAAATTAGTTACTCCTGGGCTAAACTATGTTGGTTGCAGGGGGAGTCATATTTCATCTGTTGCAAACAGTATTAGACATGAGAGGTTATGTTTCCTATCCCAAGTCTAAATAACAGTGTGATAGTAAAGCTGGTCAGTATCTGTGTGCAGTAAGCAATTAAAGATATATCCCTGCATGCAAAGAATACAATTAACTTGTCTCCCCCTGCAATCATCATGGTTTAGCCCAGGAGTAACTAAGTTCAAGCATTTATTTAAGTCTGGATCCAGCCCCATCTCTCTAATACTGTGAGACATAATACAGATGTTGAGGAGTCCATAGCATACTGTATTTTGTGGGACGGGGACAGGTATGAAGCACTGCATATAGCCCTTGTAGTTTCCAGCAATGTATAGTTTGCATGTGGTACTAATTTAATTCCTTCCCAACTTGAGGTACATGTCAGAGGAGGTCCACAAGTCCGGGGCTAGTTAATAACAGCTGCAGGGCAAGGTTCCTTCAAAAGTCAAAGTCTTACGGTGTTTCAAGCTTCTAGGAGACATTTAACAAGTTAAGCTGGCCACAGGGGAACACAGGAACATTTCTGTCTGCTTGTTAAATGAACCTTGGTTAATATTTGTAGTGGCAAAATGTTTAACATCACTGGTGTGAAATAAATGGTCGGTTGCAACTCACAAGCTTGAAGGTGTACGAGCGCCTTCCCGTATGGAGATTGTGCTTCCTTCCTATAAAATCATTTACATCGGGTTTTAAAGGGAGTCTGGGGCAATACAAAAGCCTGGGGAGAGATGAAATGTTCCTTATATAGGATTTCTTTTGTGTGGTGACTGTTCTAAAAGATATAAACAGGATTAGATTATTCAGATTGTTATATATATATATATATATATATATATATATATATATATATATATA
>WWET01001204.1:247079-261349 GCA_011038615.1 Limnodynastes dumerilii
GAGAGGTATAAATAACAGTGTGATAGTAAAGCTGGTCAGTATCTGTGTGCAGTAAGTAATTCAAAGATATATCCCTGCATGCAAAGAATACAATTACCTTGACTCCCCTGCAATCAACATGGTTTAGCCCAGGAGTAACTCATTTCAAGCACTTACTTAAGTGGATGCAGCCCAAGATCCCTTCAACGTACAGCACTGAGCAATAAGTGGAGGCGCTTAATAAATAAAACAGATCGATAATTATTATATATGGTATTTTGCATGAAATTCAAACTCTTTTTGTTTTTTTCTCTCTTTTCAGTGACCTGAGTGAAAACCAGATTCAGGCAATCCCTAGGAAGGCATTCCGTGGTGCAGTAGATATTAAAAATCTGTAAGTATTTTCCCATCGAGCTGTGTCGTTTGGGGGTTTATGACATGGTGTAATGCAGAGCATACCTTATTACCACACAATTCCAATGTTTTATTACATTCAAACAATATTTTGACTTGTTTCAAAAATATAAACCAGCAGACGTCCTACACAGGAAATCATTCTTCCATGTAAAATTCATAAAGCATTTTTAGTCTCTCCTGTCCTGATTTTATAAGGGTCTTTAAAAGAGATGCTATAAAGCTTTTTTTTGTTAAGAATTGAAATAATTAATGTCCCCAAGGCTTCCTTGTTTTCTTCAGATTCATACACAAACTATCAATTTAAAAAATATATTTTTTTTTTGTATATTGCAGTGCATTGCCACACATGCAATCTTTTTTGCACTGGTATTTTCAAAGTATTGCAATTTTTGGAGTTTCTTTTTATATATATTTTTTTTATTCTTTTCATTTATCATGTGGTCCTTTTCTTTGTTACCAATCCAGAAGTTGTAAGACTCTAGAGGCGGGTCCAGAGTCTGTGTGGGCAGGGCCAGGCCCCGTCTGGTGTGAGTGATGAAACTCAGCTGAATGGAAATGAATGCTTTATTTGTCTAGCATATATATGTTTTTTTAATATACATAGTTTCAGATACAATATGGATCTAATATTGGGGAAAAAAACCCACCAAAAAAACAAAACTAAATATGTGACTGGTCAGATGTGATGAACGCATACATACACCCTTTGTGAACCCCAGGGGGCTTTTACAGAATAAGGTGCAAAAAAACCAAAAACCAGTGCCTGGAAAACCCGTGCAATGCGAGAGCTGCCCATGCATTGCATGCAGGGAAAATACGTCTTTTACTTACAGCTCACAAATAATTCATTGTAATTAATTGTAATTAAGAGTTGAGTTTGGAAACCTCTCCACTATATGAGAATTTTAAATTCTAATAGTATAGAATAGAAAAACTAGTTAAAAATTGTTAATTAATAGTAAGCTACACCGGTTTATTTATTTATTTTAATTACGTAACAATAACACTATATACTCTAAAAATAAAATAAATACATATAAGAAATATTAGAAAAGTAATTAACAGTACCTTAAGACAAAGGGCCAAATACACATATAATTAAGAGGTGATTTCTGTACATCCGTACAAAGGAATTCTACAGCAGATGGCATCCGTCTGATACAGAATTCTATGTGAGATGCAGTCCCTGCATGGTGGGTCCACTTACCACGTGTAAAAGATGGGCACGGCGTATGGGGACCGGAATGGTGTAGGGGGGTGTGCGCTTCCTACGGAATTATGGAAAGCCAATTCTGTACATTGCCTCTGACTCCGGAGCCAAGCTCAGCGCCTATGGGGGGATTGCGTTATCTATTGGGATGGCTTTGTTTCTGGGCACATTTTTTATTTTGTCTCGTATTACAGCACATTACCGATGACAATGCAGATCCAGCAATCACCGTGCATGAGATTCATTCTGTTTGCACTACATGATGAGCGTTTTGGATTAGTCACTGGTTTATCTTATATAGGAACTAATAAATGTAATGTAATGTAAGGGCTCTTTCTGGCTGTAATTCTGACAACACATATATGATGACTGATAAGAGACACTGGTCTGGATTCACAGTTACGTAGTTTTCGTCTTACGTACATAAGGGTAGATCCAGAACTCTGCTTGCAATGCGTTTACTAGCGTAGCGTATTTACGTGTGCGTACCTTCTATACACTCCCCCAGGCACTCCCCCTGCATGTACATACCTTCTGTACACTCCCCCTGCATGTACCTTCTATACACTCCCCTAGGCACTCCCCCTACATGTACCTTCTATACACTCCCCCTGCATGTACATACCTTCTGTACACTCCCCCTGCATGTACCTTCTATACACTCCCCTAGGCACTCCCCCTACATGTACCTTCTATACACTCCCCCTGCATGTACATACCTTCTGTACACTCCCCCTGCATGTACCTTCTATACACTCCCCTAGGCACTCCCCCTACATGTACCTTCTATACACTCCCCCTGCATGTACATACCTTCTGTACACTCCCCCTGCATGTACCTTCTATACACTCCCCTAGGCACTCCCCCTACATGTACCTTCTATACACTCCCCCTGCATGTACATACCTTCTGTACACTCCCCCTGCATGTACCTTCTATACACTCCCCTAGGCACTCCAGGAACAAGGCAGGGTACAAGGGGCACTCAAGAAAGTAGAAGTACTAGAAAGAAGCAAAAGAGACAAGGAATAGAAAGAAGCACGGGGCAGCAAGATGCTATAACCGGCAACTACCTGTGGTAGCTGGACTGGACTTTAAAGAAAGGAGAGCCAATGCGAAGGGAGCAGGAACGCGTCAATTTGCTGATTGGAGTGCGTCCCGTTGCTAGGAGAGCAGCGGGACGCAATGCAGGGAAGTCCGGACCGCCTCCTAAGCTGATTGGCTCACGACCTAGTTGCTCAGTAACGGCTAGGACGCCTAGTGGAGAAGATGGCAGCGCCCATGAAGCAGTATGCGACGTAGGGAGTGGAGCTGGCACAGTCTGCACAAAGTTACACGCTACCCACGGCAGGTGGCCGTGTGTAACACTTACGAGTGTCATAGGGCTACCTTATCTAACCGTGCAATGTCCGTGCGGACACTGCCTCTCCCCACCTCCCCCCCACCCTCCCTAACTAATCTAAATCCTACCCCCCTCCCACTTCTTCCTAAGATGATATAGAGGCATTGAGGGTGGAAATATGCAGTGGAAGTTCAAAGAAATTACTGATAGGGATATGCTATAAACCACCAAATATTAGTTTAATTGAGGATGCCCAACTTCTACAGCAATTTGAAAAGGCAGCACAGCTAGGTCAAGTTTTAATTATGGGGGATTTTAATTATACAGACATTGGGGTATAGCCAGAACTCCGCTAGCAATCCATTTACTAGTGTAGTGTATTTACGCGTGCGTACCTTCTATACACTCCCCTAGGCACTCCCCCTGCATGTACGTATTTTGACCGCTTTCCAAACCCTACCTTAACGTTTGGCTGCGTAACCGCCGTCGTCCGCACACGTACAGATGGGTAACACGGACTTACGTAGCTAAGCACGCCCATACTGTACACTTTAAATGAAAACCCCGCCTACATTGCGTATTTGAGACGTACTTTTGTCTCACGTAAAATTGGCACGCCCACACGTACGATTTTACGCAGCAAATACGTGAATGACCCATACGCTCAGAGTTACGCTACATAACGTAGTGTAACATCTGACATGCGCAGTACATACAAAATGGCGTTTTTACATGTCCGCCAGGCATAAATTTGCACAGAAGCATTGTTCTGGATCTGCCCCATTGGTTTAAGTATTGAGCTACTACCCATGCATAGTAGCTTATTTATGCTATCTATGTGCCATTTCTGTACGTAGATTGTGTAAGCGCTTAGAGACCCACACCCCAAGCTACTACGCAGGCGTAATCCCGTGATGATCCCAGAACCTACTTTGTTTTGATTTAAGATTTATGATTATGTTCCACAATATGTGAGTAAATTCCGTACCTTTGTTAAGCTGGACTGCGTTTCATATTTTTTTTGTCTAAAAAATAACCTGGCGTTTATTTGTAAAAAATAAAATTTTCTCCTTTTTTTTTATTGTTGCTCCAAATAATGTTTTTATTCCTGTGGAATCCTATCAAAAAGAAATAGCTCTGTTGATGGTATCGGCTGGGACATGGATATGTATTCCCATCTGTCTTCATTCTAACAGTTGTGCTTGGCACACGTTACTCCGCACCAAGCAAAGTAGGTAATAGTGATATATGGATTCACAGGTAATCCCTATACACTGTCTCCTGCCTGACACAGTGCTCAGTCATCCCTAGTTATGGCTTTGTTACTGTATCATCTAATTCATGGGAATTTAGTAAATGGCTCCTAATTTTGACATTGATTTTTTTTCACTGTCATCTCTTGAAAGGGACATTTGATTTACTCAAGGGTGTTTTTATTTTCCACTTTACCTCATTTGCTGTTGCATGAAATTTGAATGGAGATTTGTCATCTTTCAGTCTTGTTCAGCAATGGATATTTGTATCTTTGCCGAGCTGCTGATTTGCGGTCCGGAGGAGTCTTAGGAGACACTAGTTCGTGTAACAGTATATTTAGCATTGCAGTTTAAGCAATACAGGCGTTGTGCTGGGATTGATAACTTGCCGTGGGTCCTAATATGACCTGGCCGCAGATGGTGTCAATGCATTGCGTATGGCCGGTGCTAGGTCTCTGAGCAGCCTAAGCCAAAACTTCCCCCTTGCCCATTTTACCAGCCACCCTTTGCATTGCTTAATTGTACTGCTTTAAAGGCACAGCAGTTCAATTGAGCCACAGCCCCTGCATAGTACAGCACTGATCCCCCATGGAGACGGTTACTTTATCTGCTCAGACGCTCAGCTTGCATGATCCTGACAGCTGATTGGCTGAGCAGTACAAGTAAGTGCCGCTGCAAGGGTCAGCTGTACTTGGACTCCTGAACACATAAGGCGTAGAAGGGGATTTGCTGAAAGGTAGTGCCTTGTGTGCTCCACAAGGGCTGGCAGCGTGTATGGGTCCCAGGCCACCCATATGCTGCCTCCCAAGATGCAGCACCCTTTGCAGCTGGCTAAATTTCCCTAGTGATAGCGTCAGACCTGGAATTCTGGGCATTGTAGTACTTATTGCCTACTAAGCTGACTACTTCATAATCATAGACATAATCACCCCACACATCTCACGCTGATTCTATCTATGCAACATTGCCCACATTAGACTCTTCTTATCTACCAACGCTAATGAAACACTTATCCACCATTTCTTATTTTGATTATATAACCACCTTCACATTGATCTCCCTCTCACCCTCATCTCCATGCACACTCCATCCCACCCCCTCCAGGCAGAACTAGCGAGCTGTGGGCCCAGGTGCAAATAATAGGCTTTGGCCCTGATGATATCCTAGTTAACCCGCTGTGGATGCTTCAGCAGTGCAGTGATGACGGCTGTGGGCCCTTGTATCAGCCCCAGTGTAGTTGCACCAATGGTAGTTCTGCCCCTGCCCTCCAATCTAGGTGTTCACGCACTTCCTCACTTGTTCAACCTAGCCTACACCTTCTCCATTTACTCACCTCTCCTCGTACACTGCATGCTATCTAGACTTACCCACGCAGACACAGGGAGAACATACAACTCCACACAGATAAGGCCTAGTCCTTAATATATGTGTAATACTTATTATTGCTACTTTTTATGTTGGGTAAAGTGAATTAGATAGCAGCTGTTTACTTATGTCCTATCACTGCAGATGTCATAAACGCAATCCAGCCATCAGATTCCCCCCAAACCAAAACATATGCGTGTTCCACTGACCTTTAGCAGCGCCCATGGCAGCTGTTTCACTGCCTCTAATAGCATTTCTTTCACGTTTTCGCAAACATAAAATGTAGGAAGCTCAAGTGGTGTTTTCAGGTTAATTGGAACAGTAAATTTGTAATGGCTCCCTTTCATTTAGTTAATGTAATGCACTTTAAGGCAATCAGAGGAGAGTGACAACATAAATTGCCCAAGTAATCAACTTACAGCGTCGTTGTTCCAAGTCCTGTAACCAGCATGCTATAGAGAACCAAATATTTATCCTTATTTCATACTGAAGCTGTAATTCAGTCATGCTGCTTGGCAAATAGCAGGTTATTCAACTCATTCTAATGCTTAGATTTTACTTGTGGGCTAAGCCACTTTATTTCAATATTTACATATATAGATTGTCCATGGATTCTGTGACAAAACTTCAGTATAATGTCATAGAGATGCTGCAAAAATGCACTAACTCCAATCACACCAGACACAATTTCTCATGATTCATGCACACACCACACACACACTAAGAAACGCACACACACCACACACACACTACGAAACGCACACACACACCACACACACACTACGAAACGCACACGTTTAGACAGTATAGACAGCAAAGTAACAATTTGCCAAATGTGACATGTATACTTTATATGTCACTGCTTATATACGATATACATAGCAGACATATGCAGCAGGGTTGCCGGCTTGCTATTTCTTCCCTCCAGGAGATCATGGAGTGAAGAGCTAGGTGCTGGCATGGGGGTAGGACACAAATTCAGTCATCAAATCATCAAATCCAGCCCAGTCACCAGCAATAATAGGATTTACAGTATTGAGGAACAGGGGGTGGGGCTTGAGGTCACGAATTGCGTTAAATTACAGCCTCAAGGCCATTGCGGGAGGTTTTCTGACTCTCCAAGGATACAGAGAGAAATGCCTGAATTTTGTGAGTCTCCCGTGTGGAAGAGAGTCAGCAACCCTGATATACACACAAAGTTTTACTTCATGTACATTATCTTATTCCTGTAAACCTTATAATTCACCTTGGAAGCTCCTTACCTGACCCTGACATGGTGAAGGCACTGCTCAGTGACATGTAATAGCCCGGCAGGCAGAGGAGCAAACTATATACAAGGCCAGATTTACTAAGCTATAGGTTTGGAAGAGTGGAGATGTTGCCCATAGCAACCAATCTGATTCTAGCTGACATTCTCTAGTATGTAATAGGAAAGTGAGAGCTAGAATCTGATTGGTGGCTATAGGCAACATCTCCACCTTTCCAAACTCACAGCTTAGTAAATCTGGCCCACAGTCTGCTCAGAGAGGGTTCTCCTTTCCAGAGATTCTACGATATACACATTATCGCTGTTTATTAGCTTAATCCATTCCTTTGCAGTTTAATAGATTTTTCCTTAACTTAACTCTGTGTCCTATTTAATTTCCTTTCTCATAAGTCATTAATGGATACAGTGATAACTCTCCTGCGAAAATGAGTAAAAAGGAGCACGCTATCTAAGATCAGCCATGTTGAACGCTACAAATCTCCTGGCACTTAAGTGGCATCTTGTAAAACGAGATGATCGTCCTCAATGATTTCTCCTCTCTGGGATGATTCAGAAGACGCTGTGTCAGCAATGATTTATCCATTGACAGGGAAGGATAATAAGATACAGGCATACATACGGCTTGCCCTTTTCTTTTTTTTTTAAGATTAACCTACAGACTGCATTAGGCAAATTTGACGGCATAAAAAGATTTTGCCAATTTGTCTGGAAGCAATTCCTCTTTTGGTGCTGTACTAAGAGGTGCATTTTATGCCACTGAGCAATTTAAACGACTTTGATAGATTGTCCAAGAGGTTAAAGTATTGTACTGTACATCTATATTATCACTTTCATAAAAAGCCAATTTAGTTAATGTTATGTAGACTCACTCTGCAGAGAGAACTGCAGCAGCAGGACGGGGGAGAGCCTCCTACCCAATTCCTACATTTCCTTTCATATGAAATCACCCTCTTTTTTAGGTCTTCTAACATATAAGCCCACAACATGTAATAGTCGCTCCGTTATAACCTAATATAAAATGTGTATTTTGCCTGTTTTTTTATTTTTTTTATTGTATTATTTATTTTCCTGATTGTATATTTATCATTTATTATTCTGCTTTGGAGACATGCCATGTGGAAGAGAAGAGATGACCATGTAGACTAGTATTGCCATAGTGGTATTATGCTTAGATGATGTCATGTTGGAGGTATGTAAGGATAATGTAAGATGGTTGCTGATTGTCATTCCCATCATGGATTGCTAGCAAATGCAAAAACTATTCATTAAGTTTCCTAGTTACAGCCTTGGAATATCTCCAGATCCCTGAAACTATGACACATATTTACTGTTATACAACAACCTACTGGTATCTTATCTCTTTACCATTGGTCCTTTCAAATCTGGACATAAAATACATGCTACGGCTTTGCAACCGCTTCCTGCACCAGGAAGGCACATGGCTCTGTTGATACACAGCCATCAATTCTGCAGTTGTTGGGCAATGCCTATGCATCGCTGTCATTTAAGTTCCATCAGAATGGTGTAATGCATCTTGAACATCAGTGTTGCACTAATTGAGTCTCTTCCAAGGTTATCACTATCTCATGTAAAAAAAAAATGGATTTTCACATTACTCCCTGTGCTTACGCTTTATATTATGGCATGTTCAGACATAGGTGGGTATTCAATTCAGCGATGCAGTAAAGGGGTAAACAGCCTCAAACTTCAGGCATCCTGCAAGAACATCTTATGTTTACCTTAGGCACTATCTAAATAAGAATGAAGACACATTGAAACATGTACGGACCAAATGAAATACCCCAATAATGTACATTGGAAACAGAAGCAGATTGTCCATAGAACTTACAATCAAATAGCCAGTAGCCACCCAGATGCTGCCTGTATAGAACAGAGTCACTGAGATGCTCTCACTGGGCTGCATTCAGACTTAACTAAGTGCTTGAAATTAGTTACTCCTGGGCTAAACCATGTTGATTTCAGGGGGAGTCAAGTTAATTGTATTCTTTGCATGCAGGGAGATATCATTGAATTGCTCACTGCACACAGATACTGATCAGCTTTACTATCACACTTTTATTTAGACTTGGGATAGGAAACATCACCTCTCAACTCCAATACTGTTTGCAACAGATGAAATATGACTCCCCTGAAATCAACATGGTTTAGCCCAGGAGTAACTAAGTTCAAGCACTTAAGTCTGGATCCAGCCCATTGGGTGGTGGTCACTAGAATGCCCTCTTTATAAGGTTGTGGTAAATAGGGTGCGGATTAATTGTACAGAGATCGATATAAATGTCTTTATCGTATTTAGAAATACTAGTCCATAAATGTATCTTTTTCTTTTATGTAATGGAATACACATACCACCACCCACATTAGATATGTTTCTTATTTTTTTATGCTGTAGTAATCATTTTTACTTTTTTATTTAACACACAATAGGCCCCTTTTGCTGATTTGTTTCAGGAACATTTTTAGTTATCAATCCGCCCTTGTTGGAAAATATTGTCCTCTGACAGCCAGTATTGGTTATAAACATAAAGAATTTGTGGGAAAACCACTATGTAAAGATTTTAGTATTCCATGTGTCATTAAAAGAGAATATAATTTTTTTTTAATAAAACCAGCACCTGCGGTAATGGGGGGTGGTCTTCGGTGTATTTCATTCTTCTTCCAGGATGTTCTGATACAGAACGTCTCAAAGGATAATACAACAGGCAGCTATTAAACAGAGCAGAGTTAGTCACCATTTTGCAGAGCCACTCGGGAAATGTATTAAAGCCACAAACACTTTTTTTTGTACATCATTTAGATGTTTTCCTTTTTGTTGTAATCATAAAAAGTTTCTGACTGTTTAAGCTATGCAGCTGTGCTTATACTGTGTTATACAGCCAATTAAACAAAATCTTAATAATAAAAAGCAATGTTAGTGACACCTGAATTTTTCTGGGGATCTCTGCAAGTTAAAAGTATACAGAATGACAGTAGACATGCTGCATTATGCTGTCCACTTATGCAAATGTTACAGTGCATTTAGTTACAGCTTGAGATGGATTGTCCAGATTTAGTTACGTAGTTTTCGTCTTACGTACGTTGTAAGAATAGAGCTGCTACGCATGCGTTGCAGCTTGTTGCTATACACGTACCATTTCTGTACGTAGATTGCGTAAGCGCGGTCTAAACTGCTTACCAAATCTAAGTACAGAAATAGTATGTAGATAGCGTAAACTACGGACGTACGTAATGGATTGACTTACATAACAGCCTAATCCAGCCCACACTGTACAATTTAAATGTCTCCCTCCGCCTACAAAGCACATTTCCAGATGTCGTATGGTTGACCCGCCTCTTCGTCCATATTTACGCTGAAGTTACGTACGATCAGAGTTACGTTGCGTAACATCTGTCGCGCACATGCGCAGTACATACAAATTGGCGCTTTTACGACAGCGGTTAGCGTAAATACGCTAGCGTACGTATCTCAGGATCTGCCCCGATTTATGTAAAATACAAACTTATTTGATTTTACCATTTCATTTAAAATTCTACGAATCAGTTGGACTGGAGGAAATTGCATCTCACTGCGAGGTTTTACCCATTTCCACTTGAACCTTTTCCTGTGTATCTGTCATTAGAAGAGCAACTATAATGGTCCATGACCTGTGTCACAAAACATACCAAGAAAGGCTAGAGGAACTAAACATGTATAGCTTGGAGCAGAGAAGGGAGAGGGGGGACATGATAGCAGCTTTCACATATATCAAGGGTTGTGACCGGCTAGAGGAGGGTGGTATTTTTCAAAGGAAGAGGTGTAATAGAACACGAGGGCATGAATATAACCTGGAGGGTGGTAGATTCAGAGGAAATGTGCGTAAAAATTACTTCACTGAAAGGGTGGTAGATAAGTGGAATAATCTCCCATCTGAGGTGATTGAGGCTAACAACAGATTAAACATGCTTGGGATAAATATAAGGATATCCTAAATCTCAAACTAAATGGAGGGTAAATAGTGTCTAGGGTCAGTATAGTTTTAAATAAACAACTGAGCAGACTGGATGGGCCTTGTGGCTCTTATCAACCGTCACTTTCTATGTTTCTATTACATGCCCCTTGAATATGGGGTTGCACAAGTGAGAAAGTGGGCAAACAAGGACAACTGAAGAAAACCTTAAGATTTCCTATTGTTTAACTCCTTGTTAAGTCATCACTAATCTTAATGGACCATTTATAACTGTGCACTCTGCTCTTTACATCATTACTCACCAGGTTTATACAGGAAAGGCTACTGCCCAAAAACTGAACTATAAAATAAACTTTAAAAAGGTTGGGAGCTGCTATAAGAAATATGCCAGCCAGGCTGGAACTTACTACATTCTGTGTTTTCCCTTTTATGTCTCTTGGTTTATGCAGTTTTAACATTGCACATCACAGACTTACATAGTTCTAGGTGGTGCCTTTTATTCTTGGTGTGGGTAGACCTCAGTGAATGTATTATACAGTATATAAGGAATGTTTTTATCTTTTGTATCTGATCAATGCTATTGTATCTCCCTTTTCTTTTGATGGAATCACACTGCCTGTTTTCCTGTTGAGATGGATTATAAAACAAGATAAGGGACCTCATTCCACCCCAGAGATTTACACTCACGTTGTGTCCTTAAATGCATCCATGATTTTTTTTTTTGTAAGTCACATTCAGAGATATTGGAGTAAAAGTCCAGACAGACAGGACAGCTGGAGTCCTCTAATGTGAACCCTCTCCCCAAGCTGCACAAAGGAAGCAGCGTACAAGGCTTAAGTAAAGCAGCCATATTAAACCAGAATAGCATCTTTCCCTTTCTTGCCAAAGATAGTAAAATTAACATGCAGCTGGCTTCTCTGATAAATGGATTGAGTTAGGTCACTGAGGGGATACGTGTGACACTAAGTGATTTACAGTCCTTTACCTTAATGAAATTGTTTCAGCGAGATGACGCTGAGAGCTTTTAATGGATGACTTTACTTGATGTAATGAAATTGCATTCCTTTTGCATTTAATATAAGGTGCACTTCTTATTTACTAGAGCTTTTCCAGAGCTCCTGTGTCTGTCCCAAGCAACAGCAGCAGCACCAGGGCTAGGACAGTGCATGGCCGAGGGAAGGAGAGGGACAGTGACTGCGGCCTAGCCTTGTAGATCATAGGGAGCATTATGCCCGTGTCTCACCTAGATCCTCCTAATCTGTTTACAGGCAACTGGATTTCAACCAGATCAGCTGCATTGAAGATGGTGCGTTCCGTGCTCTGCGTGACCTGGAAGTGCTGTGAGTAGCCCTTATCTTATGTGACCAGGGGCATAACCTGGATGTGTGTGGGGGGGGTCTTATCCTACTCTAAAGTCTTTCAATGTTTACTTTTGGTTTTGAGTATTTATATACTTGGCTTATAACTGTTTAGTAGTTAGTTCACTTTAATAATAATAATTAATAATGAACGCATTGTTTTTGTGTCACTGTCTTTCTCCTATTGCATCTATATTTTGTATGTCTGTCAACTCCTATAGATACAGATGGATGGATAGATAGGAGAGAGAAATATATATATAGGAGAGAGAAATAGATAGATAGCTATATATTTGTGTGCCTATCAATAAATCTGTCTCAAATCTCTTTTACCATCTCTCTCTCTGTCTTTGCCTTCTTCCCTCCTTCCCAAAAACAGACCTGACCTGTACCATGTTGCAGTGTTTCATTCTTTTGATGCTGGGAAAATTCCATGCATTTGCACATACAACTCACAAACTTCATAACTATGATTAATCTGCAAAGTTGATAACTTTACCTTTCAACTCAAATTTTGTTTTCACAGTTTATTTGCCTTCCCTTGCAGTTCAGTGTGGTTTTGCTGCGGTCTACGCTTGCCCTTGTTTCGCCTTTACTTTACTTGTGACTAATCCAGAGGTTGAGAGTAAGGGCAAAACAGGTGCAAGTGTAGACCTGAACACAACCATGTTGCACTGTGACATGCGTACAGGGACAATACTTTGTTTTTGCACTTAGAACGTAAATGCTGCATAATTTTATAAGTTTATAATGAAACTTTGAGTTGAGCTGAGTTCATTACGAAGCATCACCTCTCAACTGTAATTCTGCTTGTCCTGTCACATTGCAGCATGGTCAGGTTTGCACCTAAACCTGTTTTGCTCAAACTCTGGATCAGCTTTTTAAAGTCTTGTTGAAAGACATTTTTCTTTTACATATATGTAAAATGCAAACTATGTAGTATATTTTCACAATTAAGAATATGTGAGCACATACGTGTATATGTTTCACTCGGAACAGATAACCTTTTAAAAAAGCATATTCATTGCTATAACATATCAAAAGACATGAGGATTCATACCATGATTATACAGTATGATAAAGCTCTGTGATACAACCCTTTGGGGCTGATTCAGAGTTTGTCAGTAAGGCCAAAACAGGTGCAAGTGTACTGCTTGACAAGACCATTTTATAATGTAAGGGGAGCTAATTAACTTGCATTCTTTTGCATGCAGTTAAAATAATGTACTTTTGCACATAGAACTCACATCCTGCATAGATTTATATTTAATCTGTAAAAATAGAGTTAAGCTAAGAAATTTTACCTCTCCATTCTAATTCTGCTTTCACCATTTGCCTCCCCTTGCAGTTCAGCATGGTATTGCTCAGGTCTACACTTGCACCTATAAGAGCAGCTCTAAATCAGCCCTTTTATATTTAATATATGGGACCGGATTCACAACCCCACAATCTTTTACTTACATGCCTATTTTTCAGATTATAGCTACTACTATTTTACGCTATCTACGTAGCGTTTCTTTAAAGTCCGCATGTATTCAATCTACGTATGAAACGCTACGTAGATGGTGTAGTAGCTATAATCGGAAAAATACGCACGTAAGTAAAAAATCCAGAATCAGATGAATCATATCATACAGTGGTTGAGGATAACGCAGTAGAACAGTGTAAACATGCTTGGGATAAATATAAGGAGATCCTAAATCTCCAAATAAATTGAGGGTAAAATAGTCTAAGGTCAGAATAGTTTTAAATAAACAACTGGACAGACTGGATGGGCCATGTGTCTCTTATCTGCCGTCACTTTCTATGTTTCTATATCCATATTTTCCAGTCTTTACCATGTACCTGCATGACCATGTGATATCCATAATGCTCAACTTTGTGTCCAGGCTTAGATCATTAATTACATACTTATCCTATAATCTTGGAATTAATTTTAGTTCAGCTGACATTCCCCACAACTGCTACTATTAAATATTTTTGTATTATGATATATATATGCGATCAAGTCGGCTTATGCCAGATAAGTAAAAAAAAATGTGCTGGTTACTAATCCCAGCTTTAATGACACAACAATAGTTTGTGTGTTTTAACCTGGATAATTTAAATATAT
>WWET01001204.1:271358-282883 GCA_011038615.1 Limnodynastes dumerilii
CTCTCTGCATTTTCTTCTATCTTTGTCTCCCCTCTCAATATCTCTCAACCCCCCAACCCCTCCCCGCCTTCTCTTCAATACACTGTTTCTTCTCTCTTTGTATTTATCTAATTTCTCTCATTATACCTATTTTTATGTTTTCCTGAGCTGTATCTGCTTATTCTCTTTATAAAACCTGCACTATTTGTGCATGGATCACCCATCTTCTTTCCATAACTTTATTTATATTAATTGTAGGAAATCAGTATTACATTCCTTTTTTGACTTTTAATTTATTTGCTACATCTTGCTGATTTTATGGCTGCAGCCTACAGCTTAAGAATATGAAGAACCATAAAAGATTCAATCATACCATATTTCTCAATGCACAGAAATCCAAGCAGGATTATTGTGTATTATATTCTTTTCCCTGCTCACCATATAATCAGCCTACTCCAGCATTCACAATTCCATGTCAGGACGAGGATATATGACGCCTAATAAAATTCCTGTCATTCTGCATTTTATATGTATTTTCACATGGAGGAAGTGAACTAAACTCCAAGTATATGAGAACAGAGGAAATTTTATTATTTTCAGTATTTTTTATATCTTTTATTTTATTTTTTACTATTTTAACAATCCTCTTTTCAAGGCAGAAGTAGCACAGAAGCCATATTGCAAATATACTTCAGAAAAATAGGGAGGAACCTGCACCAAAATATAGAACCCTGAGGGCTAGATTTACTAAACACTGGAAAAGGAAAAGTGGAGATGTTGCCCAAAGCAACCAATGAGATACTAGCTCTCACTTATTATATACTAGAGAATGTCAGCTAGAATCTGATTGGTTGCTGTGGACAACATTTCCACTTTTCCTTTTCTGCAGTTTAGTAAATCTAACCCTTAGTATCAAAACATAAAAGTAATAGTAGAATGTGAAATATTCTCTGTAAAGCACTACGTAATCTGATAGCGCTATATCAAAATCTGTAAATAAATAATAATAAAGTTTCCTGCAGAACAGGTGCCCATTATCCATCCCTTAACCTGGAAACTGATAGTTATTCTACAGCCTGTGACTCCAGAGGGGGTGATGGGAGTTGTAGTTCCACTAGCTACATCATTACATGTTTCCATTGCTAATTATAGTTGCTTTTCTGGAAGTTATCATGACAGCCATCCATTTTAACCATAACTATTTTTATTTCCTGCACTAAATTCTGTCTGTAAAATCTGTCTTCTGCTGTTTGACAGCTGATATCACCATTTATATTTCTAAATAGTCTGAAACTTGGTGGATCTTATGGTCTCAAAAAGGTTGGGGCTCCCTCAGCACTTAGCATTACCTCCATCATATAATTATTAGTATGTGATAAGGTCTACAAAAAAATACCAGGTCAAAGACACTTACCTAGTCTTTATTCGTGTTTATACTGTAGATTATATTTTAGGTTTCTTATATGCTTTTCATTCTGAGAACCATAAAAAAATATTGGCAAGACAATTGAGAGAGCAGAAACACCTCCAAAGCCAGTGGGAGTCACCGCTGCGATGTTGCTTTTTTAGAAGTAGAGACAGTTGAAAAACTGATTTTCATCTTTCTCAATATTGAAATACTGACATTTTAGATCTTTTTTTATGAATGTTTAGGCATGCTGATCGGCACACTTACCTATTCATTCTTCAGAAACACTGTCGAACCCTCCGCGCCAACCACGAGTAACACTCTCTGGGGAGTTCTAGGGTTAGGCTGTGGGAAAGGTAGGGTTAGGGTAATAAAGGGGAGGGTTAGAGGAAGGGAAGGGTTATGGTTAGAGTAATTGAAGGGGAGTCTTAGGTTTAGGCTGTGGGGAGGGGTGTCTTAGGGATAGACTGCGGGGAAGAGGTTAGTGTAATGGAAGGGAATGATTAGGGTAAGGGTTGGGGTTACATTTTATAATTGCCATTTGCAGCAGCGTCTTCTGTCTTCCGTGGGTTGATTGCTTTTGGCTCTCAGCTGGCTGGGAGAGAACGACCATTTCGAAAAAGGGCCAACTGCAGCTTCTACCCACATCCTCACAGACACCTTCACCTTCACCTTGCTTAGTGACCTACCACTTCTGCCTAACATGAACAGTATCATCAAAGAAGAGATTGATGAAATGCTGTATTTAGTCACAGTGAATTACTTAAATAATTACAAGTTTTTTTCTAATAATAATAATTATTGTTGTTATTATTATTATTATTATTTTGCCATAGACAACAGAATTAAATCCGTTTTGGTTCTCAGAGATGTACTTTGTCAGCAAACTGAAGCAGATTATGTCTTTAGGGGCACATGATTTCTTTTTCCAGGGGTCATGCTAAATAATATTATAGTGCAATGTTCAAATTAAATGGTTAAACTATACCTGCAAATAACAATAACGTAAATTTGAGCAGAACAGCTCAGAAAAGTGTAATACCACATATAGTGGCTGTGAATCAGCATCACGTTCATAGTATTCCATACTAGGCAACTCTCCTAGAATGGCTGCCACAATGCTACATTTGTCCCACCGTGGAATTTGATGATACCAGTGGCCTTCCTTTACCGGGAGAGCAGGCAAATCTCCCACATTGCGCTTGAGGTAGTGATATATACAAATCACTGCCTTAAGTCCCGCACCTTTCTGCCTATCCATACAGTGAGCCACAGAGGATGGGTGTGGTGTGATGACATCATTGATAGATAGGGGGATGGGGCTTCAGGATATGATTTGCATAAATAACATGATCAAGCCCCGCCCCTATACTGTAATCTCTCTGTTCCCTCCCAGATCTCCCGGAGGGAAGAAATGAGAAGTAGACAACTATGCCGCCAGCTCTATCTCCCCTCTAGGAAGGAAGGGAAAAAAGAAACAAGAATGTAGTATTCCTCTGTGGTGAATTGCCCTAGCACTTTAATGCCCCAGGAAGCCTCTTAAATTGCCCTTTGGGCAGTCCTGGTTTTCCAAGAGAAATTTAACATGGAGCTGAATGTTCTGCATAAAATATGCAAAATGTATATAACCACTCATTATCACTTCTTTACCTACTGGAAAGTCAAAGGGTTTTCTTCAATGGAAAAGCTTCCTTCTAGACCCTCTCCACACTCTGACGTCCTTCATGTTTACATCAGTGCTATAGGATTAATATTCCCTTTCTTACAGCTGTTCAGATTAATGTAATGTTGGCAGATATCCAGAGTGGAGCTCAGCGTGTCACAAATCATCTTCAGGACTACAGTTCCTTTTGTGTTTTTTTTGTAACCAACCATGAAATATGATCATTTTAAGCCTCCACATTCCTATGGACTAATAGATATAAAGAAATATAACCTAATATGTTTTAATTTGATTAATGAAAACTCTTCTGTGCTTAGTTAATGATATGGTGTAAAGATTTGCTGCACCCTATAGCAATGAGTATAAGATTAGGCACTCTATCTGATAAGGGCTAGGCTCTGGAGAGGGAGGGTTAAGATTAGGCTTCAGAACAGGGAAGCTTAGGTTTAGGGGAGGTTTAAGGTTAGGCTGCGAATCAGGATGGTTAGGGGAGGTTTGGAGTTAGGCTGCTTGATGACAATCTGCCCTCTGCCATCTAGTATTGTTCATGGTTAATATACAAATAAAGGACCTGATTCACACTTAAGAATGCGTTAGGTTCTTAAATATACGCAACTAATAGCAAGGCAACTCCCTCTGCACGCCCCCAGTTTTCAGGTTCTTAAGAGACTTACTAGTGTCATAGGGCTCTAATTACGAATGTGTCTGCATAACGGCACCTCTGTTTGGTAATTTAAATGCCTCCCTCCACCCAATCTTCGTATCTGCCGTGTTATTTATTCATGACACGCCTCTTTCGGCGTAAGTTACTGCGAACCTAGAGACTTTAGCTATGTACTGTTGAATCACAGCATTTGCGTTCCCATGTCCAACGTAAATAGCGTATAAAAGTTACTACGCATGCGCAGTATATCCCTTCTAAAAATACGCACCTAAAAACACAAAATTTCTTAACTGTGAATGAGGTCCACAGTTGCTACTGTACAACCTTGCCCAGTTATCCCAGTACCACAGTTGAGTACATGGTAATAATAGCACCCTCTTGAAAAACATCTGTGTGAACAATTTCACTCCCATATTGAGTGAACTGACATAATTTTACATCGGGTAGGAAAAATTTGACACGTACACTAAAATCTGGAAAGCTAACTCCAAAGGCTCTGGGGAGACGATTGTTTGAAAACAAACTTTGCCCTTTAATCGTTTATTTAAGTGCTTCAATGTCTTAAAATCTAATTGTTTAATTGCATGTTGCTTAAATCCTTTGCCAGTTGCCCTCAAGTTTACACTAAACCCAACTTTTTTCTGAAACGTCTTAAGATTTATGTGGTGAATGTTATTTTCCTCTGCAGGAGATTAGAGCAAAACTCAATCAAGGTCATACCTCCAGGGGCTTTCTCACCGTATAAAAAGCTCAGAAGAATGTAAGTAACAAATAATTTCAAACCAGCACTATAATGGGGTCCTGGGTATCCAAAAACACTCTCTGAAAGCTTTCCACAGATGGGCGATTAGCAAATATTATGTTCCCACTGCTATGGGCATTAGTTATTTCTCTTGTTAATCATCTGTAACTTTGGTTTATGTGTATTACTAGCAAAAACATAGCTATGCAACATGTGTAAAACCTATTTTCTTTCACTGTACGTTCACGAGAGAAAGGTGCTTTTCTAAGAGTGCATGTAGCTATTGGCCAATGCAGAGTAAGCTGTTTAATTCATTTATGCAGGTGTGTGATGTCACAGGTGCTCAACTGACTGCAGTCTCCTTTTTTTCCCAGATGTGTAACTATAGGGGGTGCAAGGGGTGCAGTTGCTATGGGGCCCAGAAGAGAGAGGGGTCCGCAGAAGCCGTTTCCCTTGCGCTGTAAGCAAGCTGTCAGAGGCTGACAGCTTAAAACAGCACCCGCCTCTCCATGTATGAGTATACGTATGTATAGCGCTGTAGCGCTCAGCACTCATACATGGAGTTCCCAAGCGCTGTTTTAAGCTGTTACCCTATGACAGCTTCTTTCACACAGATTGGATCGCTCAGCTCCACCCCCAGTATCATATGACTTCGCCCACTTCCTCCCATGCAGACTCAGTCCCGCCTCCTTGCCATGTTGCCAGAGACCGTTGCGTTGCGCCACTGTTTTTATTCTATATCTAATCCATTAAGACAGTTGTACAGAGACAATAGGCCAGTGGAATGCAGAGCTAACTCTTGCTTATTACCAGAGTTGTATAGAACTTTAAGGTTTAATGCTGAACCATGTATTTAACCTTCATGATTCATATTGAAACATTTCTATTCTGGGACTCAATGATCCCTTTATAGTCCTCTAGACTCCATTTGATTTGCCAGAGTTGAGTGCATTGACCAGTCAGGATTTTGTCATGACAGTGCGACTTTCTGGATGAATAGAACTTGATCATAAAAATGTTTCTAATTGCAGTGATTTAAGCAACAACCAGATATCTGAAATCGCCCCAGATGCTTTCCAAGGCCTGCGCTCACTCAACTCTCTGTAAGTGCAAAATTCCAAGGTTATGTTGCTTGACAATGCACTGTGTTTCTAGCTGGCTTTACGACTTCTCCTAACTGGGATGCAGCATTTTCTTTGCTAGCTGTCGCTAGAAAGAAAGGGAATAGACTCTCTTGAGTGTGGGATTGGGCTTAAAGAACTATATAAATGTATATAAATCAGTTACAGCGATTCCACGGCTTAATAAATCCTCTGATGCATTGATTTTTGTTGTAGCACAGTAAATAATAAGGAATCTTTTCTGACAGATCATTTATTAATGTGGGATGCCTGTGAGAAAATCTAATCACATTGTAATAAATCCTTTAGACTAACAAACAAACACAGCTTACATATTTGTGCATACATTTGAATTTGGGAGAAATAGGGTCCTAAAATATTAATAGCATTTAGATTACAGCAAATGATGTTGCTATGCAAAGAAGATTAATTTAAAGCTGACACAGCCAAATGGAACAATTCTGCCGATGTGTGCACTATGGGGAGGTTATGTTCACTAACTGAGCACATGCCGGGGGGAGGGGGGGCTGATCCATCTATGTACAGAAATGGTATGTAGATAGCGTAAATAAGCTACTATGCATGCATAGTAGCTCAATTCTTAAAACAAAGTACGTAAGACGAAAACTACGTAACTGTGAATCCGGACCAATGTGAGGGATGCAAATGAACTTTTAATTAGGGAAAATATTTTGGGTTTGCACTTAGAACTCACATACTGCATAGTGATTCATCTGTAAATTGGAGTTGAGCTGGGGAATTTCCCACCCCCTCACAGTTCACCATGGTTTGCACAAGTCTACACTTGCACCTATTTTTCCCCCTACTCTCATGGGAACAACATCACAGTAGACAGTTATTAATATGAACACACCATGTAACAGGTCATAGTTTACTTCCTGTATGAGTCCCGCTGTAAACATGAGTCACTTAGACAAATGATCAGACATTAGCGGGCTCACGTTGTGCTTGATGTTGATAAATTTATTTCCAGAGGGGAAGTTTTACCAATTTCTTCTTCACTTAATCATTTATTTGCCAGGTTTCGTCTCATGGTGGGTTTTGTTGTAACCAGTGTTCCATTAATTAATATATTTGATTTATTACTGAGGGAGAGGCACTGATTTTATAGTCAGTACATGCTTGGAAATAGGGATAGACATAAGGAGTTATAGGACTGGGAAGTTTTAATCCATAAGCACAATTTCTTTATTGTTCCAGATCCCTTGCTCACATACACAGATAATGGCCATTTGCACATAGCAATCATGTGATTAAGCCCTGTGACATTTCTTTAGTAGTCTAATACTAATAATACTCCATGCTTCCAGTTTTCCAACGACATTAGATACAACCAACAAAAAGGTAGCTGGTAGTAAGAATGAACTATCATTAATAATGTAATGTATCAGACCTATCAGCCACAATGATGTATAATGATTTTTTTTATCAGTTATAACACTGCTGTATAGGACCTGACCATACAATAAAAGCATCCACAACTTTCCTTTTTTCAGTGAACTTGCATAACATGCGTAAAATAATTATTGTGATAATAAACAAGCACTGCCGCTGTTTGGCCCAATATTGTGGGCAAAAAGTAAAGTAAATGTGCTTTAATCAGATTTTTATGTGAAGCAGAAACGTGAGGCTCATTTTAGCATATGCAGCTTCCAAATATTGAAAATCCTCTAGCGTACAATAACATTTTTTGCAAGGACTTGTTTTTCCATACATAGTGAAGGCAAACACGAGAATTTATCAGTTTTCATATTTCTAATGTTGGGTAAACGCACTCAGTCACATAGGGCCTGATCCAGACTTAAGGTCGTTTTACGTACGCAAGTGTACCCGAGTCATGCACTGCTAAGTTTAATGCCCTCCCCCTGGCACCCCCCTCGCACGCACGTAACTTAGCTGTTCAGAACCCTGCCTTAACTTTTCATTGCGGATCTCTGGTCGTACATATCGCCTTGACTCAGCCCACACCGTACAACTGAAATGCCTCCCTACGCCCACAATGCGTATTTTCGGCTTGCGTAGGGATGTCATGTCCTATCGTATGGAGTTATATACAATTTACGTACAGTCAGAGTTACGATGTGTAACATCGTCAGGGCGCATGCGCAGAGCGTTCCCACAGCCAGCTTTTCGCATGCCGCATGTGTCTGGATCAGGCCCATACATCTTACCTGTGTGTACTGTCCTTTGATGCTGCAAAATTGACATCATGTGATTTCATTTGTGGGAGCTCCTAATTTTTCCCATTAGCGATGTCTGGAGAAAGCGTCAGTGTGTACCATCATACAATCATCAGAACTACGATTCCCATTCATACTTCTGCATAGGGTTACTTTGTGGGTATGCATATCGCATAGCAAAGATTTATGGGACAGTTCCCAAAATGATCAAGTATTATAGGGAGCGGTGTATACAAGGGCATCGTTATGGGCTTAAAATCCTTACTGTCAGATGTGCACCCAGCTTAAGATAACAGACTTGTGCAGTTGGCTTTTTCTCTTTGGAATAGTACACTTCCATGTAAAAGGACGTTTATGTAATGTGCTTAGCTTAGTTTACATGACTCTTTTGTGTTATTTGTTTGTTTTAGGGTTCTTTATGGAAATAAAATTACAGAACTTCCACAAAGCGTGTTTGAAGGACTGTTTGCCTTACAGCTCCTGTAAGTATATTGAACTAATCAGCGTAACCTATTTCAAGCAGGTATATTTATTCATGTAGTGTGAAGGTTTCTTACACTCATAATACTTGGTAAGAGTATTATTGAGCCAACCACCTCAGGGGTCACATAAATGTATATATGCATATATAAATGTGTGTGTGCTTCAAAGAACTCATTTCCCATTTATCACACTAGGGGCTAAACTGATGTTGCCCATAGCGACATCTCCACTTGCTTTTCTGCAGTTTAGTAGAGAGATTTTTTTTCTAATAAAATGAGTTGTGGCTCCTCTTTCCACCCAGCAGCAAGCTTAATGAACCCCTGTATACCCAACATTAAACCTCATCTTAATTTATTACTTACTATTCTAGCTATATATCCCTGCCCCTGAGAGAACATTGTATATGTTGCCTCAGCACAAATGCCCTTTCTATCCTGAACAAAAGCCAACCTTCCTAGCAGGTAACTCATTTAGGCCAATGTTGTGATTTCTAACAAGACCATGCAGGTAGATGGCAGGAGTAAATAGTTGATTCCTTACATTTAAATTGAGCAATCTATTTAAGACTCTCTGAATTACTGCCTTGCTCACGTGTCGTTGACTTGAACGCTTTACCTCCTGACACCTTTTTAATAGCAGATTTTGCCATACTTGTGACTAGCATATCCTTTGAAGTCCTCACTGGCTTGTAGCCAACAAAACTAAGGAAGAGAGTGGACTCTTCACCTGCATTTCTCATGCGGAATGAGCTGGAGGAAAACATTGCTGTATCTGTTGAAATTCTCTCCCATAACACATCCAGTATGTAAACCACTTAAAAGGGACGAGCACGTCCGACAGCACCTTGGAAACCGTACAAAAAGTTCTGCTTCAGTACCCGATGTAATGTAGTGTAAGCAAATTAAACTAATGAAACCAAAGTCGAAAGAGTGAAAAATCTGCAATGTCCCTCCACAACTTCCACGCACTCAATACATTTAGGAGAGTGTGTGATTAGCCAGATATTTTTATGCTGCAATGCTGATACTTATAGGATACTCTCCAGACTTCAAGCATTTTAGGTATTGGGGCAAAGTTTGACTCAATACCTGCTCACTGTTGTAGTTTTAAGTCTTGGGGCTGTATCCAGACTTAAGTAAGTGCTTGAAATTAATTACTCCTGGGCTAAACCATGGTGATTGCAGGGGAGTCATATTTCATCTGTTGCAAACAGTATTAGAGTTGAGAGGTGATGTTTCCTATCCCAAGTCTAAATAACAGTGTGATAGTAAAGCTGGTCAGTATCTGTGTGCAGTAAGCAATTCAAAGATATATCCCTGCATGCAAAGAATACAATTAACCTGACTCCCCCTGCAATCAACATGGTTTAGCCCAGGAGTAATTAAGCACTTAAGTCTGGATCCAGCCCTTGGTGTAGGGTTCTTAGCAACTTTTACATTTACCACCATCATCATCATCCACATCTCAAAGATATAAATCTGGCACAAAAATATAGTTATTGCATGGAATACTTTGTTACTAGTAAAATGATCCCTTGTCTAACATGGGCTCGTCTGAAAGTAATTCAAGGCACATATTTTTTTTACTTGTCAGTGATAGAAGAGAAGAACTAATTAATATATAAAACCTTAAAAAAAACAAGAATGGCAGATCCGATCCCTAACCTCCTAAATCTTGTAAACCTTACGTTTTTATAAACTGTTTACTAAATTAGTTTAAACTGTGTTTATTGAGGGGTAAAGCATACATAGGTACAGTAATACGGAACATAGATTACTGAATACCAATGCAATGAAAATAAGAACACATAAGTGAAAAAACAATATAGGAGAGATGGTAAATTGCAAATAAAGTGTTCCTTCCGTAGTTAATCATATCTACTAGATATACATAGCCTCCCATCTTCATGAAGCTGGTAAACTAAATTTAAGAACAATGGGTCGGATCTAGACGATGTGGTCCTGGAAGTCCACATAGAAGAGAGGAGTCCACTTCCAGGTCGTTCCCCTCGTACGTGTCCAGAGCCCTACATTAACTTCTCTACATCCATCCGAATGCCGATCCCTGCAGGACTGCTTACCGCCGCCCACAGTGGCTCATTAACATGTCTGTCCCCGCCTGTCCTGCAGGGATTAGGCATGAAATGAAGTACAAGCGGCTTGTGTAAGTCTCCAATGTTCTTAATGCAGAATCCGGCCCAATATTATGTCCCCTTTTACAATTTGACCACAACATTTCAACTTTTAAGGCTTTGAGGCAACACAATGTCAGATATGTTTGTGACAGGCGATCCAGGCATCATCAACGTCATTTACAAAGATTACATCAGATTTGATATAATCGTCATACTCTGACTCTTCTGTGGGATATTATTAAAACTAAAATGATCTGTTGTTATTTGTGTGGGGTTTTCTCTAATATCTTTATTGCACATTTAATGTTTCTACCGTATAAATTTGATTAATGTATTTGCTGCGCTGTTTGCTGTTTCTTGCTCTTTTGATCTTTGCCGCGTTCACTTAGGGGTAAATTTGAGCAATTAGCGCTGTGTTCTTATTCTGTATACATTCTGCATACATTTGCATACATTTCTGTATAAGGTTTTCTTTGGCAAACAGTAAGCGTATCTCCCACATATACAAATTCCATTCTCTTAATTCTGCTGTTATATATATATACTAGAAGGGGTATTTTTCCAGTTTTATTCTCTTCACTAATTTTCATTGAATAACAAATGTAATTAGGGGATACCGAAAAAGGAGAATGGAAGGAAAACAAGAGTATACCGCAGTATAAAACATATATATGAGCGAGCTACAGTCACCGATAATAAAGCCCAGTCTGGTTTATATTTCTAGTTTTAATATATGAAGATGGTGAGTTCCGGATGAGAATTGTTTTCTATATTTTATTTATTATTATTTTTTTTAAGAGAAAAATACATAAAAACTGCAGTGGCAACAAATGTGCTGAACTTTACAGAGCTGTGTGCGAATGTGGATCAGAGCAAACAAAAGCATTTGTCCCTGAACTCCGCGGCTGAATGGACATGAGACAACTTTATAATTCATGTTATCTTTGGTTCAACAGTTTGCTGAATGCCAACAAGATCAACTGTCTGAGGGTTGGTGCTTTCCAGGATTTGCACAACCTCAACCTTCTCTCTCTGTATGACAACAAACTTCAGACCATTGCTAAAGGCACCTTTGCACCGCTGCGTGCCATTCAGACGCTGTGAGTATTTTTTGTGTTGTGGTAGTGGAG
>WWET01001204.1:283230-295123 GCA_011038615.1 Limnodynastes dumerilii
CTTTTCTGCATTTATGATAAAAAAAAATATATAAAATCACAAATAACGTTAAACTGTTCTCATTCACTCTTGAAAGGCATTTGGCTCAGAACCCATTTATCTGTGACTGCCATCTGAAGTGGCTGGCGGATTATCTTCATACAAACCCTATTGAGACTAGCGGTGCCCGCTGCACCAGCCCCCGCCGACTGGCAAACAAAAGGATCGGGCAGATCAAAAGCAAGAAATTTCGCTGCTCAGGTAATTTGCTAGTTCAGCTCCTTGTTTCCGTTGCCAAAAAAACAGTCATCCACGATGTCTCAACAAAGCAGCTGGTCCTCTTCTGTATTATTAAACATTATAGAACGGCTCTTTGTCATCTCTCTTCCAATAGAGAGGAAGAGAATCAGAGGAGGCCGGCTGTGTGGGATCATTGAATTAGCATTGATATTCTTAACTCGTTTTAAGAAAACACACTGGGGACAAGAGTAAATGTACACATTGTGTGGCATAACAATGTGCCCTCGTCTCATTCAGTCTCACAAAGCTGCGTGAGCCAGCATCCTGTGCCATGGCTTTCCAAGCTTGGCAGAGATCTACAGATTTATCCCAGGCTTTTCTTAAGCAGGAGGCACCGTGCTGTCTTATAAATTAAGCATTTGCTTGTCTTTCATACACACCTCTGCAACTTTTGCTGAATATAATCATTTTTCTCTTTACACGGCCAGTACCTGTGTCATAGTCAGTAAAACAGCAGTGATGATGATGTAATCAGTGTTGCAGAAGGGTGCAAGCCATAAATGATGGTGTACAAAATATCTATGCACTCTTTAAATGCAGGTCCCCCTCCTGCTTCCCAGTGGCTGAACTGAATTTGTGTCACATGGTATCCATCCAGGGGCAAGCTGTAACAGAGAACCATTTGTATTCTTTGGGTTCCATTCGCTGCTAAGAAAATGGCATTTTTGAAATTTCACATCCGACATCTAATTGTCGGCTGTGTCTGTTGCGAAAATGTCAAAAACTAGAAATTTACGCCGCAGGAGCCGACTGTTCCCAGCGCTTCAACAGGTTAGTGCAGGGGGGAGGGGATCTAGTGTAGCAGAATTGTGTTATGGTTAGGCTGCAGTGTGGGAATAGAGCTTAGATGAGGAGTCTAAGAGTTAGGCTGCGGGGAGGGGATAGAGCTTAGAAGGGAAAACATAGGGTTAGGTTGCGGGGAGGGGATTGAGCTTAGAGGGGGAGTCTCATGGTTAGGTTGCAGGGAAGGGGTAGAACTTAGAAGGGGTGTCATAGGGTTAGGCTGCAGGGACAGGATAGAGCTTAGAAAGGGAGTTTTAGGTATAGGCTGCAGGGAAGGGATAGAGCTTAGAAGGGGAGTCATAGGATTAGGTTGCAGGGAGGGGATAGAGCTCTTAAGGGGTGTCTTATGGTTAGATTGCGGGGAGGGGATTGAGTTTAGTGGGCTACGTTGCGGGCAGGGAATAGAACTTAAAAGGGGAGTTTTAGGGTTAGGCTGCGGGGATGGAATAGAGCTTAGAAGGGTAGTTTTATGGTTAGGCTGCGGAGAGGGGATAGAACTTAGAAGGGAAATTTTAGGGTTAGGCTGCGGGGAAGGGATAGAGCTTAGAAGGGGAGTCTTAGGGTTAGGCTGCGGAGAGGGGATAGAGCTTAGAAGGAGAGTCTTAGGGTTAGGCTGCGGGGAGGGGATAGAGCTTAAAAGGGGAGTCTTATGGTTAGGCTGCGGAGAGGGGATAGAGCTTAGAAGGAGAGTATTAGGGTTAGGCTGCGGGGAGGGGATAGACCTTAGAAGGGGAGTCGTAGGGTTAGGCTACGGGTTGGGGATAGAGCTTAGAAGGGGAGTCCTTGGGTTAGGCTACAGGTTGGGGATAGAGCTTAGAAGGGGAGTCTTAGGGTTAGGCTGCGGGGAGGGGATAGAGCTTAGAAGGGGAGTCTTAGGGTTAGGCTGCGGGGAGGGGATAGAGCTTAGAAGGGGAGTCTTGGGGTTAGGCTGCAGGGTGGGGATGGAGGCTAGAAGGGGGAGAATTAGGCTTTAGCTGCAGGGAGGGCATGGATCGGATAAGGGGAAGGGATGGTTAGGGTAATGAAGAGATGGTTATGGTTAGGATTAGCATATGGGTTGGGGAAATAAGGATTCAGCGCATTCCTATCTGCGGTGGGGCAGGAACATTCGCTTCCACTCCCTCCTCGGAAACGTGGTGTCAAAAATAGCTCTTTTGAAAAAGGGCCATTCTCAGTGGCGGACACACCCGTTAACTCACCAGCACCGAGGGCTTTGCATTTACATGCTGGAAGTGGCTGCTGCTGTTCAAATTAAGCACGTTGTGTGGCTGCTCAGTACTGATTACAATGTGTCCATGCTGCAATTCAGATGCAACTTTCTATTTTTTTTCTCTTGCTATTTTTTCTTATTTTTATTTTTTCTGTTTTGTTTTTCCTTTTATTTGTTTAGCTAATGAGCAATATTTCATCCCAGGTAGGTTTCGGTGTGTTATAGGGTCATCTAGACCAGTTATTAGTGTGTCCTTGCACCTGCAAGAGAGTAAACCTTCTACCTGCATGGTGCTCTGTCTGTTTCTAGACCCTTGTATAAGAGAACTGTGTGTTGTGTGTGTGTGTGTGTGTGTGTGTCCCAAGAACAAAACTATTTTGTACACAACAGTTTGTTCATAATCCTTATATAGTGAACTCCTGCTTCCTGTAATTGTATGTCTTGGGTAGGTTTGTTTTGTGTTCATTGTCCTTGCATATGATAATCTTAGATCACCAATAGCATTGTTACCTGTAACCAAGGGCATAACTATAGGGGGTGCAATGGGTTCAATTGCTATGAGGCCCACTGGCTTAAAGGGCCTGGTTGCCTGGCAATTACCCCACCGCACCTGTACTGGATGTACTTACCATTTGTCCAGGAGCTGGGCTGGCTGCTTCTTGAACACTACAACAGAGGGTTAAGGTGGCAGGACACAGTGTGCACTGTGACTCTCTATAGCAGTGCTGCAGAGAAAGATTCTACACTGCTGCTTAAGAAGCAGTTCCATGCAATCGAGCTATGCACTGACGCTGACATGATGACATCAGTGTCTTTGCAGAGAAGATAGAAGAGTCAGCAAGTGCCATTGCTGGAGACAGCCAAGATAAGGGGCCCTTTCAAAATTCTAATATGGGGCCCACAAGGTTATAGTTACGCCCCTGCCTGTAACATATATGCTGTTTTGTACATTGCTGTCTAGTAAATATGCTTTGCTTCTCAGACTCCTGGAAATGACTATCGTTCCTTAGATCTGTCTGCAGATGTGACACATTGAACTGTTACTAGTCACCTACCTCTACCTCTTATGCCTCAGACTCTGCACTTCCCTGGTGATACCTCTGAGAGAACACAAATGCTACAATATGTAAAGTGAGGGCAGAGGAGAACAATTGCATTGAAAGAATCATTTCCATAGCTAGTTGCTTAAAACATGACAAAACCATGCACATGGTTAATTGACTTTTGCTGTAGTATATTTTTATACTTTAGTGTATTACTTTTAGCATTGGGTTTTATTCCTTTAATTACCTTTTGCATCATCGTTATTGACTCAGTGATATTACTGTAAATAAAAGGTAAAATAGGGATACTGTAGACTCATAGGAGCTTGTAGCCGATGGAGCCGATGAGAAGTGAGTTGTGAATGACTTCAATAAAACTTTGTACTGGTGCTTTCAGATGCCCTGTGTTGGGTTAGGTGGGGTGTAAAGCTACAGTATAGGCCATTATAAAGCAGATTTCTCAGTCTTGCCAATACTGATGTGAAAGTGAGCAGTAGGTGTTATATAGAGCTTAGTGTAATAAGGAAATGGTTAATATTATTATTAACATTTATTTATAAGGTGCCACACGGTATCCGCAACGCCGTACAGAGGCAATAGCAAAGACAATAGTTACATATACAGTTCAATACAATAATTAACAGAGGGTATAAAAACATGAATAAATACAATACATGTACAAAGCAAAATTAAAATACAGTACAAAAAAGCAGAACAATATGTAAAGAAAATAAAGATGCTGGATATGTATGTAGGAGCAGGTGAATAAGGAAAGAGATATGTATGGGAGATAGAGATGCTGGATATGTGTTTAGGAGCAGATGAATAAGGAGAGAGATAGACAGTAGAGAGGAGGTGATGAGGACAGGGTTGAAAGATGATGACAGGAGGGAGGAGGACCCTGCTCATAAGAGCTAACATGCTAAGTGAGAGAGGGCAAATAAACAGGAGACACAGTGATGAAGATGGAGAGGGCAGGTAAGCTTAAGTGGGGGAAGGGTAGGCTAGCCTGAAGAAGTGGGTTCACTTTTTCCAGTGCTCTATTGTATTGTGATAGTGGTACAGTATTATCATTTTAACCCCTTTACTGCCAGCACTGTCTATGTTGCATTGCAACACTCTTCTGTCACTGAGACGCTCAGTGCTTTGTTAATCCCATTTTACAAAGCAAATGTCTGATTCCCAGGATTCTTTTTTTTTTTTCTTCTTTTTTTAAATAAAAGGCCTGGAATAACCTGTACATTTGAAATGCTTCCAGCTGGCAACAATGCTGAAAGAGACTGTGTTTTACAAGACCCTAATTAATTTTAGGCATTGGAGGGGTTTTTTTTCCATGTCAAAATAATGTTGATGCATTTATTTACTTAAATGTGAAACAGATCAAGAAAACCATTTTTATTCTCTGTCTCTAGGATTTGTATGATAGTCGGGAAGGAAATGATAAATCCGCCTGTTCCCACATTCATCTTATTCTGAAATAACTGTGGCTGGACTTGGCTAAATGATCAAGTCATTAGTATCTCGTGTTTACCACTTAAGATACAACAGAGTTACTTTTCCCTTGAATATTGGATCATCCCTCATTTCTATGTGTCCATCATCCTGCGTCCTTCAAATGTGTATGTGTTACGTGTGACCCTCTAGTATTAGTTATCTCAACCCTCTGTTTTAAACCTGGGATATTGCTTCTCTTCTGTTTATTTCTTGCTCTCTCTCCTCCTTGATTATTGTTACTTTTCAGGTATTCACCATTTGGGCTGTAAGTAACATTCCTTTCTCTCTGCATAAATATCCTTTGATCCTAATGTCTCCTTTTTTTCCAGCCTTATGTGTTTACAAACTATCCCCAAGAAACAAGAAAATGGGTTTTTGTTTAAAGTTCTCTATTAACTCACCAATTCCAGTTCCAAATATTTTTTTTATATCGGTTTTACAGAGTGTTTTACAAGAATTTTTTTATAAAGGATAGTTATTATACATACATTGCTTATAAAATTCACATGGCATTAATAGACCCGCCCCTTGTATTATCAATAGCAGCATCTTTTGCATTTCGTGGAATTGGTGTTTTAGCAGAGAAGACCCTTAACTGTGTTTTTCCCATGTCTGGTTGTGATGTTGTGGAAAACGAAGAAAGAAAAAAGCCTCCAGTTCTTTTTCCAGCTCTCCGTTTTCTTGTGCTAATCCGCCCTGTTACTAATGATGCTCTGTCAGTCTGCATTCTGTAGCAAGAAAGACCTGCTTGCATGCAGGTGTCACCCACCAGCCAACCCTCCAGCGATCAGCTCTGCCTTCCTACTCCTCCCCCTTTTATTGGTCCTATCTTTGGTGTAATGGAGCGAGATTTTCTGTTGTGCTTGATCTAACCATGTGATTGTCAGGTATGAGTAAAACATGGTTCTGTCAAGCACCATGGAACGTCACGCAGCTTTCTACAGCATGGCAAGCTGCTGAGACTTGTGGCACCTAGGGTATTATTCCCCTTGCTGTCGACTGATGGGATAACCACTGTGCAGGGCTAGCCCTTCCGTCAGCAACAAGGCTTTCAAATGAGAGTTAAGAGGCGCCTTCTAGCTTGCAAGCCGTTATAACATAGCAAAACCTGCTCAGAGGAAGTTACCAGCGCCAGTATGCGGAAACTCTGTGATGACTAAACCTCAAACGTTTAATATGTTTATAGATGATTCAATCTATCTATTTGTTAATATAAAAGCACATGCTTCTAACTGATTTAAACAAATTAACACCGCACTTAACGTGACGATAGCAAATTTTTGTAAATGTAATAAACCGTTTACTGGGCCAGCAGAAAGTACAGCTGTGAAAGCTCTAATTACATGGATGACCTTGTTGTGTTTGTTCTGAACCTCTATGTTTGCTCCATGGTGTTTGTATAGAAAAAGTGGCTTGTCCAAATATTTCTCCCTTCTCTTTACATGTACCTTACATTGACTTTCCACAGCTGTGACAATGGATGGTATCCCTTGCTTTTTGTGTGACATGTAATTTCTTAACATGTTCCACAGGTACAGAAGACTACAGGTCCAAACTGAGCGGAGACTGCTTCGCGGACTTGGCGTGTCCAGAGAAGTGTCGCTGTGAAGGCACCACTGTGGACTGCTCCAATCAGAAGCTCACTAAAATCCCCGACCACATTCCTCAGTACACTGCCGAGCTGTAAGCACATCGCTTTGTTTGAGGGGGGTCTAGCTGTGCTTACTAGATTTCAGAGCTGTAAGGGTTTACACTGGGATATAGTTATGATTGTAAGTGGAAACAAATATAGGGAGGTTTTAAGTACAACATTGCTAAACCGTAAGAACATTCTTTCTTATATTGCTGAGTTTTAGTTACGTTCCCCAGTAGGCTGCTGGGCTGTGCACCCACTACCTGATATGATGCTGGGCTGTAGGCCAATTACTCAGAATGCCGCCAGGCTGTGGTCCCACTTCCCAGAATGCCGCCAGCCTGTGGTCCCACTTCCCACCTCCCAGAATGCCGCCAGCCTGTGGTCCCACTTCCCACCTCCCAGAATGCTGCCAGGCTGTGATCCCACTTCCCACCTCCCAGAATGCCGCCAGGCTGTGGTCTCACTTCCCACCTCCCAGAATACCGGCAGGCTGTGGGCCGGCCTATGCCCTTTTGTGTTTCCCAAACAACCTGATGCAGTTCATCTACTAATGGTATATGGCCCTTCAACTATCCAAAGGGCTGCAATTGTCTTTTAATAATGGTAAACAATTGTAATCCATGCAAAAGTGACTTGCATATAATACTATACCTGCAAAAATGTTAAGCAGCTGTTACAAGCTGTAACAAACAGTGCTTACCTCCATATAGAAAGTAGGTGAGTGCTGAAAGTGACATCTCTGGGGGCCGCATGAAGTCTTAGGGGACAATCATTGCTACTTTCTGTAACCACTCCAGTATCTCTGTATAGAAAATAATCCAGTCCATACTTATTCTCTCTTCAGGCGCCTCAACAACAATGAATTTACAGTCTTGGAAGCGACTGGAATTTTTAAGAAACTCCCCCAGCTCCGGAAAATGTGAGTCTTCAACTATAGAGGATATTATACCATGTATCTTGGGATTCAGTGTGTGGTAAAGAACAGGAAGATGCAGCTAAGGCTTCCTGCTGTTGTACTAAACCAGCAGGAGTCTAGAGCAATTCTGAATGAGAACCATGTTGTTCCGCTTGCTGCATAGTCAGAGCATATCTCTCCCTCCAATCTGCATACTGGGAGCTGGAGACACATGCTGGTGAATACTGGGGAGCTGGAGAATCATGATGGGGGGATTCTGGGAGCTGGAGAAACATGATGAATGATACTGGCATCTGAAGACACATGATAGGGAATACTGGGGAGGCTGGAGACACATGATGGGGAATACTGGGAGCTGGAGAAACATGATGGGGGGATTCTGGGAGCTGGAGACACTTGGTGAATGATACTGGCATCTGAAGACACATGATGGGGAATACTGGGGAGGCTGGAGACACATGATGGGGAATACTGGGGAGGCTGGAGAAACATGATGGGGCATATTGGGAGCTGGAGACATGATGAGGAATACTGTGAGCTGGAGACACATGATAGGGAATACTGGGGAGGCTGGAGACGCATGATGGGGAATATTGGGGAGGCTGGAGATGCATGATGGGGAATACTGGGGAGACTGGATGTGACTTTTATTTTTCTAGTGGCCCACACAATCTTAGACTTTGGTTTTTTTGGCACAATTGGGGTTTTGAGTTTTATATGTCTGATTTAAGGTGTCATCTATGTCACAGTGGTCAATGAATAAAACACATAAAGGCTAAACCAACAGATTATTTTAATCTACTGGGATGTATATGCCCTATGTGCAACTTTCATTATATAATAAATGTTGCTTAATCCTTTGCATTCAATCGCATCTAACAGGAAATATACCCAGCTTAACGTGACTTCGACTGAGGCACATAGCTGAAATCCATCATCCTTAATTTCCCCATGAAGTACGGTTACTTTCATTCACATACCATAAGAAGCCTGAAAGCACAACAATATTGGATGCATATGTATTAGATTTGTTTGATTTGAAGTATAAAAACATAACTGTCACTTGTTTTGTCTTCCCTCTTGATTCATTCCATTTAACCAATTATAATTGTTCTGCTTTCAAGATCGTTCATTTCATTGTGCTGTAAATGGAAACAGGATTTACGTTTTAAAATGTGTCATGTGCCTTATAGGGAACATTCTCTCATCTCCTGGATCTCCTTTGTATAAAGCAGCTACCAAGACATTTATTATTTGTTTCTAATTCTTAACATTTGTATCTCATTCTTAAAGGTTGTTTAACTATGACCAATAACTAGTGTCACACTGTAGAATACACATTGGTTTCGGATGTTACATGGCATCATGTACACAGTGGGAGCAGCCACCTTGCAGGCTGAGCCAATATTTAGATGCTGCCTTTAAAGCATTACTGATCCTGGAAATTACTGAGGAAAAAGCATTATTGCACATATAAACTCCATTTCATGTACACAAATGCTTGTTTATTTCCTCTGTACTATTCATTTGAAGGATCCTGCTCAGCTTGATAATTGTATAGTGTGTACCTAGCTTTAATCAGGTCACACACTGAGGTTTTCAGAGACAATCTGACATCTTTACAATTCTATAGTAAAGATTCCAGACCAGACTTAATATTGCACCCCCCATACACACTGCTCTCTAGTTTCCTGTCGATCGTTTCAAGAACTGTTCAAATGAACCTTTGCTGCAATGATATGTTTGCCCACAAGGTGGCGTTGTGCAGAAATATGAATGGGAATCTTTCAGTTCGATCATTATTGACCTTTTCAAATGAGAAATTCCTAAGAATTTTATTAGATGATGTGATGCAGCATCGCTTGACAGTACACACTGGAAAGATAATGGAGCTGACAATTACTGTGTGATTGGAACAGTAATCATCAGATAATCCTCCAATATGTACCTTACTTTAGTCTCAATGGACTGGATCCAGACTTAAGTGCTTGAAATTAGTTATTCCTGGGCTAAACCATGTTGATTGCAGGGGGAGTCAAGTTAATTGTATTCTTTGCATGCAGGGATATATCTTTGAATTGCTTATTGCACACAGATACTGACCAGCTTTACTATCACACTGTTATTTAGACTTGGGATAGGAAACATCACCTCTCAAAGATGAAATATGACTCCCCTGCAATCAGCATGGTTTAGCCCAGGAGTAACTAATTTCAAGCACTTACTTAAGTCTGGATCCAGCCCAATATATCTATGAAACAATACCTCCTCCAGGTGCTAGACTTGAATACAGATTGTTCTATCACCAACCATGTGCTTGGTCCTATTATCTAATGTTTATCTGCAGAAATATCAAAGAAGTGTGTTTTGGCCCATAACTGTACATAGCACATGACAAAACAAATATATGTTGTGCCAACACTCACAGATCTTTATAAAGTTTGACAGGGTATATAAAATGTGGTGTGGATAGATTATCACGTTCTACTTGCAATAGGAAGCATTCTTTGTGTTATGTTAAAATCACAATCTCCCAGTTCTTTTATCTCGTTGTGTTGGTATTTTTTATGATTTTTGTTTTGTTTTGTTTTATTTCTTTTTAAGAAATCTAAGCAACAATAAGATAAGTGATATTGAGGAGGGGGCCTTCGATGGTGCAAATGGAGTAAATGAACTTATCCTGACAAGTAACCGAATAGAGAACGTGCGGCATAAAATGTTCAAAGGCTTGGATGGGCTCAAATCATTGTACGTATTTAAATTTTTACTTTATATAATGTTCACATTCTTTAAGACTATTAATAATTCATATAAATGAATACATATGTGCCTAACAGAACGAAGTAATATTGGACCGGATCCAGACTTAAGAAAAGGAGGTGTTTTTTGATCGTTATGAGCAAAAGCTGTAGTTCCATAACAGTACCATTTATAGTGGGGAGGGGGACAGAAAGTGGAAGCTCTGAGTGAGGGGGAATGTACAGTATGCTGATGCAGTGAGGCAGTGCTAAGCGTCCTGAGTACAGTGAGGCAGTGCTAAGCATCCTGAGTACAGTGAGGCAGTGCTAAGTGCCCTGAGTACAGAGAGGCAGTGCTAAGTGCCCTGAGTACAGCGAGGCAGTGCTAAGTGCCCTGAGTACAGCGAGGCAGCGAGGCAGTGCTAAGTGCCCTGAGTACAGCGAGGCAGAGCTAAGTGCCCTGAGTACAGCAAGGTAGTGCTAAGCGTCCTGAGTACAGCGAGGTATTGCTAAGCGTCCTGAGTACAGTGAGGTATTGCTAAGCTTCCTGAGTACAGCAAAGCAGTGCTAAGTGCCCTGAGAACAGCGAAGCAGTGCTAAGTGCCCTGAGTACAGAGAGGCAGTGCTAAGTATCTTTAGTCCAGGAGGCAGTGCTAAGCTTCCTCAGTCCAGGAGGCAGTGCTAAGCTTCCTCAGTCCAGGAGGCAGTGCTAAGCATCTTGCGTACACCTAGGCAGTGCTAAGCATCCTGCGTACAGCCAGGCAGTGCTATGCCCCATGAGTACTATCTGGACATCTGCCCTGTCCACACTTAAAAGTGTTAAGTGTGGGTTCTCAGAGTGTAAATCTGTGCTAGCAAGAGGAGTGGCCTCCCTTCACCCATAAGGCAGGCAGGATCCATTGACTGCAGCGATCCATTGTTATTAGAATTGGGCATTTACTAAGGACAGCTCTATTCTAGGGAGCAGCATAGAAATTATTTATATTGCAAAATGTCATGATATTTTGTTGCTGGGCCTTTACTGTTTATTTTAATGGGAAATTCGGTGCAGCATATAGGGGTTAAATACATTTGTTTGGGAAATAGTCTTCACTGGGACTTTTTATAACAAGGTTGAACTTTTTTCTTTCCCCCTCGCAGGATGCTGAGAAGTAACCACATCAGCTGTGTGAGTAATGACAGCTTCACTGGCTTGAGCTCCGTGCGCTTACTTTCTCTCTATGACAATCAGATTGTTACCGTGGCTCCTGGAGCGTTTGATACGCTGCATTCTCTGTCTACATTGTAAGTGTCAAGCAGTTGTCCTTTTATAGAGCATGCTGCTGGTGTTGGCCTACGCTCTGCCATTACCTGTCAGTATCCCTTATCTGAAACTTGCTTTGTGTTTTATACATAATTATGTCTGTTCTGACTGCATCATAAGCTGAACCTGTGCCCCATTCCAAATGATATCATTAATCCCCACAAATAACTGATGACCCAGCCCTATGCTCTTATTTTACCCCCCTCACCTGGCAATAGCTGTACATATTATGGGTGATCTAGAAGTAACAGCAAAAAAAAGAAGTAAATCTTGATCTTGGTAAAACCATAATGAATTGCAGGGGGAAGCGAGCTTAAAATTTGCTAAAATCAATCATTAATTGAGAGGTGACGATGTTTAGCTGTAAATTAGAGTTAAAATGAAGCTGTTTAGTGTTTGTGAGCAATAAGCAAAATCAGCCAGTATTTTCCCCCTGCATGCAATAAACCTAATTTACTTTGCCCCCCCCCCCCCCCATGCAACATAGACTC
>WWET01001204.1:309174-334558 GCA_011038615.1 Limnodynastes dumerilii
TCAGTCAAATATTACATGTAAGGTGGTTTTAGGTATAATCTTAGCTCCCCATAGAGTTCGTGAATGGGATTGACATCACTCATTCATTAACCCTACGGAGAGCACCTGGCTCATCCTGTGAGTTCTCATCGTTCTCCGGCTTAAACGGTGCATGCTGTACTGAAGGCACAAATGTTTTGCTGCTCTTATAAATGAATAGTGTGGACTTCCTTCTTACTACAATAACTAGCACCAAACATATTGCCAACTAGTAAAAGGACCCTGATAACACATTGTATAGTATACAAATTAATATTGATAATTAAAGTACATAAATATAAACATTTATATTTGATTAATGAATTGGTGACATCAGCCCCATTCATGAACTTTAGGGGAGCTGTGATTATTCCTAATTGTGTGTATTGTTTTATAAATAGTCTGCAAGTTTGTTTTACACTCCATATAATGAAAGAAGCACCATGGAGTGTAAAGCTGAATGTAGACACATCTGTAAAACCCTGTTCCATACTTTATCCTAATGACTGTTTCGGTATGGGGTTTTGAACTTGCATTATTGGTTATTTATCAAAGATAAATTAATGCTGATGAAGTCCAGTTTATATAAAATATATTACCGTAAATCTTCATTGTACTATATTTCAGGTGAACTATGCGAGGAAAAGCTGGATATCTGTTCCCAAGACATGAACCCATGTCAGCACGATTCTAAATGCATCCTGTTACAGAGGGGATACAAGTAAGTGTTCATTGCTGCCACCAGATGGTGGTGGTCATCATGGCTTATGTGCATACAAAACTCAATGCAGACTGTAAATAATAATTGTCACCCAACCTGTCTATGTGGAGATGCTTGCAGGAGGTTTAGTACAAGCACCAGTGGTGTCACTATGAAGTGTCTCCCAGAGCAGCAACTCATGGTGTCCCCTCCATCCTATAAGTCTCCAGCCTCTTCTTTACTCTCCTTATATGTCTCCAGCTATCTCTTCTACCTCCCTTGTATATCTCCAGCCAGCCCTTCACCACATAACTCATGACTAAATATATACATAAACATACTGTACTATTGAGTACAATATTGAAAAGTTACAAGTTATTTGCTGATTTCCTAGATGTGACTGCACCCCTGGCTATGTGGGAGATCACTGTGATATTGATTATGATGATTGTCAAGATAACAAATGTCGGAATGGTGCTCGGTGTACGGACGCAGTGAATGGTTACACATGTGTGTGTCCAGAGGGCTACAGGTAAGGCTGTTATATATTAATATCAAATATTGAGACAAAAAATGTACAATCCAAAAATTAGATTTTGGATTTAAAACTTATTGAGATCTGCAATGGAATTCTATGCATTGTCATAAACTGTGTGTTATTATTCATATTATAACTGCGGAAACCAGTTTTCTGTTACACAGATTGACTGCTTCCTATATAAAGGAAGAAATATCTACACATTAAAGTACACAGTCCTGCTGTATAGATGGGCATCTGGAATAAGTGTTTGATAGTTTTGTTGTTGGTGTGAATCTTGATAAATACTCAATGTAATATGTATTGATAACCTGCATAACTTTTGCTTTTTCAGTGGCTTATTCTGTGAGTTCCCACTTCCCATGGTTTTACCTCGGACAAGTCCGTGTGATAATTTTGAGTGCCAGAATGGAGCACAGTGCATTGTGAAGGGCAGTGACCCTTCCTGTGAGTGTGTCTCTGGTTATCAAGGGAGCAAGTGTGAAAAACTCACCAGTGTCAATTTCATCAACAAAGATGCATTTCTCCAAATCCCTTCTACAAAGATCCGCCCGCAGTCTAATATCTCAGTACAGGTATGTCTGCTTCTGTGCCTGGCGCTTGTGTGTACAGTGGATAGTTTTCCCAAAAATCGTAACTTCATTTCCTTTGCAAACCAAGGACTGGATCCAGATTTAGGAGCGGGTGGACATAGTGGGACATAGTCTTAAGTTGTGCATGCGCAAGCTACCGATTTCCATCACAGATCTGGATCCTTAAAATCCAGAATTCTGTGCTGGACGTCAGTCCTTAAAGCATGTCGGCATGGTAGGAAAGGGAGCTATTTAAATCTTACACCAAGGCCTTACATATGATCCTCATTTAAGTAGGGCTGGTGTAAATGTTAAGGTAGGTTCCTGCTGGTGGGTAACCATAAGTGTGAGGCAAGTGTTTTCCCCTCACACTTATGCAAATTAGGATTGCACAGTGACCTTGTATTGGCTCTCCGCAGACAGCCACACTCGCAAATTCCTGAATTAGGATCCCGCCCAAATTTCTACTGGAACATAAGTATAATGAAGTCTAATGAAGTGTTTATTGTAACTTCTGAGAGACCTTTTATTAGTATAATCCTGTGCCATCCTGTATAATCCTGTGCCACCCAGTATAATCCTGTGCCATCCATCCTGTGCCACCCAGTATAATCCTTTGCCACACAGTATAATCCTGTGCCACTCAGTACAATCCTGTGCCACCCAGTACAATCCTATATAAGCCTGTGCCATCCTGTAGAAGCCTGTGCCACCCAGTATAATCCTGTGCCACCCAGTATAATCCTGTGCCACTCAGTACAATCCTGTGCCACCCAGTATAATGCTGTGCCACCCAGTACAATCCTATATAAGCCTGTGCCATCCTGTATAAACCTGTGCCATCCTGTATAATCCTGTGCCACCCAGTATAATCCTGTGCCACCCAGTATAATCCTGTGCCGTCCAATAAATTGTAATTCAACCAATTAGCCATTGCTGTATTCTCAGAAATCATGTGACTGTAAATAATACTAACCATCAGGTAAATACAATTAATAAGTGTTTACAGCAACCTGTGTCCAAGGTATCTTTTCTCTTATGGGACTTTAGACGTTGTAGCTATTATTTTTTTACAAAAGGTAATGTGAGGACATTATAAAAGTTATGAGCAGTTCAAGCTCCAGGTGGCAGGCCGAATCTAGGGGTGTGCGCAAGGGGTGGCCTGGACATGGCGCTGAAGTGGAGATGTGCATTTTTTACTTTTGGACCGCGTGCCGTGTAATATGCAGTGGATGAAGGGCACTCCAGGAGAAGGTATCCGATTGCTATGGTTCCAATGGGTTACCAAGCCTTTGAGGAGAGGGTAGTTGAGTCACTTTTGTAGCTCCTAAACCATTTGGGCAAATATAATTCAACATTAAAATGCATTAAAAAAGAATCAATTTGCACTATGCAGTTCCTTTGCCTTATTAAATAAGTGCAATTTATTTTTTATTTTTCATAAAGAACCAATGCTCACAACCCCCCTTGTGTCATGCCAGGTATTAAAGGTATCGCTGGGTCACTGGAAACCCCTGAATTGCACCATATTATGTTCCCTACATCTACAACATACCATCCATCCAATAATGCATTACAAATGTGAAAACCAGACACCAGAAAATGTTATTGAACCAGTTATTAATATGTAGATGATGCCAGTTTGTGAACTTTTAGCATGATCCGATATCTGTATAATTCTATCATTGCTGCAATAAAACCCTTATTTAGATATGGATCTGCACTGCATATAAAGGGAGTGTTTAATAAGTAGAACACATTGAAATTCCTCATGAAATAGGAGTCTTTGTTGCTGCTCCAGAATTTTTTTTTTATTATTAATTTCATACAGATGTATCTCAGAAAAGAAGAAAATACTTGTCATATAACTCCATAAAACACATGTATGTGATTCTCCATCTGTGTGTATCTCATAGATGAATAGAACATTGGATTATGTGAACATAACATGGATAATGTGGATTTTATCCAGGCATAGTTGGTAATATGTAGTAAAAATACGCCATAATGATGTTTAATAAACTTTTTATACCAGATAAAGTGCTGCAGTTAGACAATGATGCATGTATTGTCACTACCAGAATAATAAAATGTCAAATATAGCTCCCCAGATAAGACTGTAACTGTGTTATGCCAGGTACACTATACAAAAGGCCAAAAAACACCTTTGCTGATAATTTGTTTGGTCGATGTTCTTTAGATGATCCGATTGGAGCAGTGCCGATCCTATCAGGATGGGACAATGCGGCTGGGAGCTTGGTGTGTTTATTGTGCAGTCTGTACACTCCACAATTTTCCTGCCAGCGAATCATTTTGTCGATAGCTGCGGAGATTGTTAAAGTCTGTACGCTGCTTCAAGCTCCATTCCTTTCTCTCTCTACTGGTCCAGTTCCAAACAGGATGAGGGGTGTTATTGCCCCTCCCTCGTCATCTTGTAGGTGCATTGACACCCTGATAAATATGAATCACTTCCCCTGATGTTTGTAACAGTTCCAAAAATGTGTCTGCTTGTTTATTTTATTATTATTATTTTACATATTTATTTTCTTCTTGCCCCAGGTGGCCACAGATGAGGACAGTGGGATCCTGTTCTACAAGGGTGATAAGGAAATTGTAGCAGTGGAGTTATATCGGGGGAGAGTGCGAGTGAGCTACGACACTGGAAGTTACCCAGCTTCTGCCATCTACAGGTGATTTTTCAGCCTCCTAACATGTAACTGCTTGATGTGAAACACGCCACTTGTTAGATTGTCAATACAATTTGTTGCTGTCTTGCTTTTGCTTGGGAAGTATTAATGACTATTATGAATTGAAAACAAGCAAACAAAAAAAACGTGAGCAAATCAGAATCATCAATCAGAGCAATAAATGTAATTCTGTTCTTCAGGGGGCCAAGTGGCCCTCTCCTATGTTTAAATGCAGTCGTATACCTGTTATGATGTTTTGTTAATATATATATATTAATTATACAAAATATGGAAGCCATGAGGATTTTAATGTGGCCCTTATTGAATCAGAACTAGTTTTTTACATCTTCATAGTGAAATGAGAGTGATTTTCCTCAGTTTAGACAGGTTTTTATGGGATGGTAGTTTACATAGAGGGAGAACCAGATGAATTAGGTCGTCTTTATACGGCAATAGGGATTGTTAGCAATATCCTAATTCTTGCTATCATTTACAAACTATGCGCAGAACTTCTGCTCTCCGCCTCAGGCTCTTCATTAACATGCCTAACACCGCCTGTCTGATGTGGTTTAAGCATGCGGAAGTGAAGGGTGAATAAAATTCTGTACGGGAGGAGTTGCAACATGTAACATCTGGTGGAGTGCCGTTGGGATATCGATTTGCTTATTGCAAATCACATACTCACCCGTTCATAAAAAAAAATTCTGCGATGGCTCTCGTTCGAAATAGGAACAGCCAAAAGCAACTTGCGGCTCTCCCTATTTCGCAGTTTGAAACATCGCAGCAGGGACTCGCAACGCATCTGGTGCGCGCATGCGCCAATGTTACTTGTTAAGGGGCTTTGCGTAAGACCCCTTACGAACCTATTTTTCTAAATTATATTTTTTATTAAAGCACACAAAGAAAAAGAGTAACAGAGTAACTGTGTCATGACATAGTGTTAACATTAGCATTTTGTACACATAGTGGAATCTTGTCATAACTACAGGTACAAATACATCAAGCTTGTTCATGCATGTAGAACGCACAGTCTCAAGTTGGAAAATCTTAGATACACAAACAGAATCACACAATTAGATTCTCAGTGGAATCGCTACCTTAAAAAATCATATACCATACAGCATCAAACAGGAATGACGAGAGTCGACCCCAGCGTCCAACACAGTTCAATACGATCAGTTCTCGAGCAGGACTGGTGGGTCCTGATAGTGGATCCGGAGTTCAAACCAATAGGTCTGTCTAAAACAATCCCATATGCTGCGTTTGACCGGCTCAGACAATATATTAATAAAACCCTCCCAAGTTGTAAAGAGCTTCTCCACTCTTGCCTCCTTCTGCAAAGATGCCTCAAGCCAATCCATTTTAAACAAGTAGAAAAGCTTTTCACGGAACAAAATCATGGAAGGAGAGGCAGTCTGCAACCAGGACTGCATTATACGCCGCTGACACTGCCAAAAGCTATTTTTTGTATCCCAAGGGAAATTTTCGAGCCTGTGAGAAGATCCCCAGTATGGCCCACTGAGTTGTTAATGGAAAGGGAGTAATCAAAAAATCATTAACGAATCGCCAAACCCTGAGCCAAAACTGTTTTACCACCGGGTATTCCCAGAAACAGTGGTTTAAGTCTGCACCTGGATAATCACATTTGGGACAATTAGGATTCTCAGTAATACGCTCTGTGCATAATATTGAGAAACATCTCCCTGTAGGACATAGCAGTCAATAGGCGAGAGGACTCCACATGAGCTCTGAGAATCGATGGCACAGTCAAATCAGGGAAGCGATTTAGCCATTGGCTTAGTCCCGATTTAATCTGGTCATGGTCAATCTGAGGTCTCAGGAAGTTATAGTGAGTTGATATCGCCCGTTTTGGAGGTATAGGCGAGGTGAGCAGTACATCTAAAAGATTATGCCAATCCTTGTCTGTGAACATACGGATCACCGAACTTATATAGTGTTGCGCCTGAAGAAAGGCCAGGTCATGAGAGGCTAATGTTGTATACTTAGCTCTAGCTTGGAAGAACAACAGAGGTTGGCGATCCTCTCTTGTTACCAAGTGCAGGACAGTTGAGATTCCTGCGTCCCGCCATCGCATGAAGGGCTGAGCAGCCATGCCGTCCTGGAAATTAGGGTTGCCCAAGAAGGGTAGGTGGAGGGAAAAATAGGGATTTAAACTGAATTTGTGTCGCAGCTGAAGCCACGTCCGTCTCACCGCCATCAATAGAGGGTTCATAGTCGCTTGCATAGTCAGCTCACTGTCATGTAAATGGAGGAATGCTGTTAAATCAATGTTGGTGAGGAATTGTTGATCAAGGGTGGTGTTGGTATAAAGTTCTGTACGAACCTATTTTTAAATCAGGGCCTATGTATTTCAATTATGAGTGATGGTGATGGAGTGAACACAGTGTGGTACAAAGTCCTTCAAATAATGGTAAATAAGGTGTTTCATAAGCTTCTTTTGTCCATTGCACACCATAAAGCCAGACGAATAAAGCTTAGCAGACACGGTGCGTTAGCTCCTCAGCATGATTTCACATCTGGTGCTGTCATGTCTGCAGGCCGTGCCACTCCTCACCCTTACCTGCGTTCTCACATTGACAAACCCAATTGTAAACCTCATTATGCAACCCTAGATCCAGATTCTGTATCCTGGTGAGCGCTACACAAGCCACTACCCTCACACCTGTTATCATACTAAATTGCTAACTGCATTGAGATGTTTATCCCCCTTCTGTATATGTGCATGGACCAGATTCATGGGCAATGTGCCATATTTATCATTTTTTCCCAAAAACATGCCCTTACAACTGTGAATTTCATTGTCCACTATGACCTATTTCATAGTTGCACCCCTGGTATAACGATTAATGATATAGATGCATGGCCACAATGCACAAGGCCGCAATTGTGTTCATTTTGTTTACTATTAAATGAAAATTGCAACAATAATTTAAACCTCTGTCTAGTTTTATAAAACATGTGAAATACTAAATAAAAATGAAGTTACACAGAACAACTCCAATACTTTAACAGCAGCAGAGCAGTGATTACCTTCCACATTATGGTTGATCTGTCAGCTTGTTCGGAGCACGCTGTGTAGTCCCATAATGCTCTGTTTGACTTGGCAGATCTGCCGCAACCTCTCTGGGACTCCACATCCCATTCTAATGTCCGCTTCCCATGCAGTAATTCTTCCAGCCATTCTCGGATGATGGGGGGGCGATTGTCCTTACTTGATTAAGCATATTATGTGCATAGCAACACCAGCAATGAATGAATTAATAAATCAGGTAAACACCATGGAGCTGAAGCAGTAAAACAGCAGTTTCACCAATGGCTACACAGTGACACTTACTGTCATCCTTTCCAACTAGCACTAAATAGGCTGGAGAGAAAAGACGCCATTGTTAGCAGAGACTGCGGAGACTGAAAGAATTACAAATAACATGGCTTAATGGACAGGGCTGTGATAGCCTACTATGGATGCATCGCTATAGTATTAAATAGAGGGTTATAATTCGTATAATCAATATAACAGTATAAGCAATTTAACATTTATCCACAGAGCTGATCCAGAGTTTAGAGTAAGACCAAACACAGGTGCAAAAATGTACCTGGATAAACTATGTTACAATGGGCTGGATCTAGACTTAAGTAAATGCTTGAAATTAAGAGAGGAAAGTTTCACCTGGGCAAAACCATGTTGATTGCAGGGGGAGTCAAGTTAATTGTATTCTTTGCATGCAGGGATATATCTTTGAATTGCTTACTGCACACAGATACTGACCAGCTTTACTATCACACTGTTATTTAATTTGGGATGGAAATATCACCTCTCACCTCTAATACTGTTTACAACAGATGAAATATGACCCCCCCCCGTAATCAACATGGTTTATCCCAGGAGTGACTTTCCTCTCTTAGGGCCGTTTCGTGGCGATTTTCGTGCGTATTTTTAGGTATGTTTGTACTGCGCATGTGTACTAACTTTATTGACGTAGTTCACATAGACTATACTTGCGGAAGTGCCTCACGGACGGACTTGTGAATCACACGTGGGTAAATACGCACAGATCTCCCACGTAAAAATACGCGTGTGAAAATTTAAATAAAAATGGGTGGAGGGAGGCATTTTAATGAAGGAGTGTGGGCGAGGTGCGGGCGCGGTTAGTTAGATACGCACGTACGGAACTACTCGACGCATGGAAATGCCCAGGTAAAGATAAGGCAAGTCCAGGAACTCGTAAGTCACAGAAAACCCGTCCGTGTGAGGGGAGTGTCAGGGGTGTGGCCTTGCTACGTCCGTGTGAGGAGAGTGTCAGGGGTGTCGCCTTGCTGCGTCCGTGCGAATAATTGCGAACTTTTCTCAGACGGATCTCTGAATACGACCCTTATTTTCAAGCACTTAAGTCTGGATCCAATTTAAGGTGTCCAAATGAACTGTATTTATTGGTATGCAGGGAATATACTTTGTTGTCCCATGCAAGCATTATATCATCTCCATTATAAGGGCAGATGTTAGGAGTGTGTTGGTAATATCGTATAGAAGTCTCCACCATAGTTTGCTGTAACATCTTGTTTTCTCTTGTCACAGTGTGGAGACCATAAATGATGGCCATTTCCATGTCGTGGAGCTTTTGAGTCTGGATCAAACGCTCTCCCTGATTGTGGATGGCGGCAATCCTAAGACCATCAATAACTTGTCAAAGCAATCTTCTCTGGGCTTGGACTCGTCGCTTTATGTAGGAGGTAAAGATGTTGTTTTGTCATGTCACTGATAATAGGCACATTTATTTAGCATGTCTGTGATTAATGTGTGTTCTGACCCCTGGATCACAAATCAAACTGTGAGTAAAACATATTGATCAGAAAGTCAAGATTCCAAACACGACGACTCTTCATAACCACTGACCTTTCTCTGCTGGGTGTCCAGAGTAATTAAATTGCTGTATAATGTAATGCAGAGGAGTTCCGACCTATAGACATCTTGGGTCTGATCCAGACCTACGCTCAGGTGCGTTTTTATGACGGGCGTAAGCGTAAAAATGGCCATTTGTACTTACTGTGCGGGCGCGGGGCTGATGTTACGCTTCGAAATTCTGAGCGTATGAGCCTTGATCTTAACACCTTCGAAAATACGCTCGAGGGGGCGTGTCTGCCATATGAAATCCGTAAATACGAGGGCAGGGTGAGGCATTTAAATCGTACAATATGGGCGTGCTAAGCATCGTAACTACGCATTGAGTTTACGGACGCCCGCGGTTACGATCAGAAAAGTTAGGGTAGGATTTGCTCAGCATAAGAAGGCAAAACTACAACCAAGGGGAGTGTTGAGGGGAGTGCATCACAGGCACGCTGGCGTAAATACGCTACGCACATGAGCGTTTCATGAGCGTAGGTCTGGATCAGGCAGTTTGTATGCGGCCATACAGCTCTTGGCTTAACGGCTTTGGAATGTGTGTATTATTTTGGAATTCATGTCTGCTTTCTTCATTGGTTGATATTGCAGGTATGCCCATGAAAAACAATGTTGCCATTTTGCGCCAGTCCCCTGGACAGAATGGAACCAACTTTCAAGGCTGCATCCGGAATTTGTACATCAATAACGAGCTACAGGACTTCAAAAAGTTCAACTTGCAAACAGGGATTGTACCTGGCTGCGAGCCCTGCCACAAAAAAGTCTGCGTGCATGGGACCTGTCTGGCTACAAGCCAGTCTGGCTTTACCTGCGAGTGCGAAGGAGGCTGGACAGGACCTCTCTGCGACCAACAGTCCAATGACCCCTGTCTGGGAAACAAGTATGTGATTTATGTGGTGTAAATCCCGTGCTTCTAGCGATGTATGCTTGGAACAGACACCTTTGTAGCTTAGTTGGAACGTTACTGAAATAACTGAGACATTCATAAAGGATTCCATAGTAGTAGCAGGAGAAAGCACTAGCATCTTAGTGGTGGGAGTAGGTGCTGCCTTCCCTAGGCGTTGCACCACAGGAGCCGACATTCCCTTTCCTGCTTGTAGGGTGCTGTATTATAAATGAAGTAGATCTACTATTGCTGATAGCAGGAGGAAGAGAGGAGAAATGTTAGCAAAAATAACTTTCCCCGTATAAGTACCATGGGCCAGGTTCAGACAACTGATTCTTCTCTGATTGGATGCGGAGATATCTGTTTTAGGGCTGCGATATTCACACAACTGTGCATTAACCACACCCTTCACACAGACGGACTTCAGGGCCTACCTTAACTTCTTCTGTGTAATATTGAAGTCTGTATCTGTATGCATTGAGCGGGCACGTCTATACAGTACATTGTACACTGTAACCCATCCTGTCTATCGGAAGTGCCACTCCTCCACTTAATAATAATGCATAATCTCATTCTGATTGGGTAGCACAAATGCTTGTGAAAATCACACTTATTAAATGAGGTCAAATATCTGGATTTTGCCCTGCATGAGTACATCAAGTTATGGAGTATTGTACATGTGTGTAAGGAGCAGAGTGGTGAGGGAAGCTTTGGAGTATTGTACATGTATGTAAGGGCCAGAGGGTTGAAAGTTATGACAATGGGCCGGATCCAGAACTATGTCCGTCTTCCATAGACGGATGTAATTCAATGAACAATAGCTACTGCGCATGCGTAGTAGCTATTGTACGTAATCTGCGTATCGTTTCGATGCGTAGATTGTGTATATGCGACCGCATATACACAATCTACGCATCGAAACGATACGCAGATTACGTACAATAGCTACTACGCATGCGCAGTAGCTATTGTTCATTGAATTACGTCTGTCTATGGAAGACGGACGTAGTTCTGGATCTACCCAATGTGTGTTATATGGGATTTTTGTTGGTTTTAATAGATTGGGACCAGATAAATTTTGCCCTTATATGGGATTTTTGTTGGTTTTAATAGATTGGGACCAGATAAATTTTGCCCAGTCTATAAAAATAAAATGGCTATAACTTGGTCTTGGACAAGACTTGCTCTTGTTATAGTTTGTAGAATCTTTAGTGCATCATTACAGTTATAGTTTTCCTTCATGTCATTACGTTATCCATTCAATAGTTTGTACAGTAGATATTAGTGGCACATGGTTGTAGATAAGTTATGTACTTAGCACTGTGATTAGCATGACTGAATGTTGGAATCACCGATGATACGTCTTTTGCTGGAATAATAACATATGTTCCCTTTTCATCTTTTTGAGAATGATCTCAGATTTCTTCATTTTGGCAAAACTTTTCTTATCAATTTATAACTTTTCTTCTCCGGTTTTGGTTTTTTTTGCAGTCTTTGCGTCTAAGCATCTATCCTGTTCTTATATTGGATTTATGCTACTATGACAGCTTCCAGCTGAAAGATGTTTTCGGTACCTAGCACATATGTTCCTTTTGGCAGAATCGCAGTATGTAGTTGGAGAAAATGTATTTGTTTATTCTAATTGTAGAGATGGGTGTGAAATTCTCTATAACATTTTTAGAGAGGGAGTATTCTGGTATTGGTGTCTAGTAGTTTGAGATGTTTTCCAGATGTAGGATCAGCGTGTTTAAGAAACACTTTGTTGTAAGATTTTATATCTTTTCCAACACCTAGAATTTAACGCTGCGGATTGGTGGATTAAAAAATTGCATTCGTCTGGGCTGAGCTCAGCCATGACCTTATCTGATAAATTAAGGATTCCTGGCCCACAGAGTAAAACGCGTTAGCTCTTCTGGAAATTTGGGTTGTTGCAGGTTGGTCATTCTCCCAGCCTGAAGCTCAGCGATTTCCAATAAAATGGATTATTATGTATACCAATTTTTTTTTATAATTGTAGGAGTCCAGCTTATCCATTTAAAGCATCCAGGTTACTGAACCAGTGATTACCTTTAGAAAAACGAATGCCACCCAATCTATCTGCATATTAGTCTATTATCTGTATATACTATTGTTTTACATAATCAGTAAATGCATTGAAGCTGTGATGACCATCTCTCATTCTCTTTCTCACTCTACAGATGTATACATGGCACCTGTCTGCCAATCAATGCCTTTTCCTATAGCTGCAAATGCTTGCCAGGCTATGGGGGAGTCCTCTGTGATGAGAGTGAGGAGCAAGTGAACCCCTGCCAGTCTGTAAAATGTAAACATGGAAAATGTAGACTGTCCGGTCTGGAGAAGGCTTATTGTGAGTGTAACGCCGGATACACGGGCGACAGCTGTGATAAAGGTAACTCCTTCATGTAGATCGGTCGTATACTCAAGGAACGTAAAACGTACTGGAAAAATGATGTAGTGTAGCCCCAAAATATCCACCTCTCCGATAAATCATTAAATATTACAATCATAACAGAGAACCACTGTGTTGTTATATAAAATATAGAGTTATTTTAGCAACACAATTAATATTTGAATGTCAATTAACTAAATGGAGTAGTAAATAGAGTGTACAGCCACCTAGCAATATGATTGGCTGCAACATTAGCAGGAAATAACTGGCTCAGAGCTATCATGTGACAGCTACGTCCTGTCTGGGACATGTACTAAATAAATAAATATATGTATGTATGCATGCATGCGTGTGTGTGTGTGTTCCCCATATATCTGGCAAATTACTTATTTATGTTTTTAATTGTGAGCACTAAAATTTCACCCTTGCTTCCCTAAATGTAAGCCACTAGCAGGCTTTAATCTTTCTGCACTGTCCTGATGATTTGTCTCACATACTATCTATGTACTGTAATGGACCATGATTCTACACTTTTTCCTTATCTCAAATTCTGCTCTTCACCCTTCAGCTTTCACTGATTTATCACAGAGAATTCCACAGGTGAGAGGGTTGAATAAAAGGGGTCACTTCTTTGCTCTTTCCTCCTGCCTTTCATTGTGATGTCCCCTCCCTCCATACATCAATGTCTACTCCTTTCCTTTTTGTCAGCTGGCATTTATTTATTTACTTTTTTATCAGCAGTGTGACTGAGCTAAGGGGCGACAAAGGCAGGAAAGTGATTAACAGATGACTCTGGGGGGTTTTTTTTCCAAGCTGGTTTATAAGTCTTTAATTTATGAAGCAGATGGCATGTAACTTGTATTAGGCAATATATTGAACTAAAGGTAAAATTAATTTCAGTTCCCAGATATAAACAGAACCAGCTGTTCACCTAAGGACATGGTGGATGTATGTTTTTAAATTATTGAATAGATTTAAGCAACCAATTTTGTTGTCAGTGTAATAATGCAGTATTTATTGCTCACAGACTGCAAATGTTTATAAAATAATGGTTACTTAGAAGTAGATGAATTAGAGGTGTCCATCCATATTAAGAATTCAATGTCAAAGCCGTCCTCTCAGTTAGCTAATCAGCAGAGAGCCAATGTCCATATTACTGTTTAGTAAAGGCCACGCACAGACAGATCATTTTTTCCAATCAAGAGACGGCCTGACAAATTTCATACAATATTGACTCGACTCCATACACTGACAGATTTATCTTCAAGATTAAAAAGATTTTACCACGCTGCGTATAGAGATTTTCTGAATGTGATCTGATAGATCAAACATGCTGAAAGATCAAATCAACAGATCAAGACATCTGTAACAGACCATTTTTCATGTCTACACACTGACAGATAATAGTTCAAAACAGTCTGTTCATGAGCCATATTATCTCTGTACATGGCAAGCATTAGTTTCCATCTAACTTGGTGCCTGTGTATCATGTTATTTTCTTGTGTGTCACACCTCTTATTGTCTAATTCCACAACAAATGCTATTGTTATCTGCTAAATGTAGCACTAGTCAAATCAATAGCATATGAGAGGTCAGCAGTGATGATTGTGGTGCAGCTGCAGCAAAATCTAGTACAAGGCCGTGACATCAGAGCTCCTTGTGGGGGAGAACAAAGAACTTAACATGAAATATTCAGCTTGGTTACACATCACAGTGTTTAAAGCATGAAGCACTCACTACTGTCCATTACATAGAATTCTGATGTTCCGTTACTGGTACGTTTTAAACAAATGAACTCATTTAGTTTTATTTTTGGCTTGTAGAAATCTCTTGCCGAGGGGAACGGATCAGAGATTATTACCAAAAGCAGCAAGGTTATGCAGCTTGCCAGACGACCGAGAAGGTATCGCGACTAGAATGCCGCGGAGGATGTGCCAATGGTCAGTGCTGTGGGCCATTGAGAAGTAAGCGACGGAAATATGTTTTTGAGTGCACCGACGGCTCTTCATTTGTGGACGAAGTCGAGAAAGTCATAAAGTGCGGCTGTACAAAGTGTCCCTCCTAAAAATGTAACCGCCACAAGTCCCTTGGAAACCGTTGTAAACCTTTTGACCGTGTTGAACTAATTCAAAGTTAATAGTGGAAAATATTTGAATTCTATTGTAAAATACAGAAACAGACTTATTTTTATTAAGAAAAAGAAAAGGACATTTTCCTGACTGGCAATTTAAAGATAAAAAATTAAAAATAAAAAATAAAAAAAATTTAAAAAGAAGCAACCGAATCGGAGTTTCCTAACATAAGACTTCTCAGAAATAAGAAGAGATGTCAAATGAGACTCTGTCTAGGGAGAGACCCTTTTGACGAAGGGAAATGAAAACCACCATTCGACCTGCATTGCTCTTTGCGACATGCTGACGATAAAGTTGTTGATAAATGCTTTTCACTCTCTAGATAAAAATCAGGGGGCAATCCGCGCAGACAAGGAGGCATGTTAATTGGCTGCTACATATCAGCATTGTTGAGTGTATCTAATTGGAACACCAGATGAACATTGTAAAAGGGCAAGCTGTGAATGATAAGGCATCAAGTTTATTAACCCCTTTTGCATTGAGCATACCCATCGTGCACACATCCAATGAGAGAGCTCTGTGCTTCCCACTTCATCTGGACAAGACACAAGACTGGTACTGACGTAGTTTTTTAATTAGGAATAAGTTTTCAAAAAAAAAAAAAAAGTTTCTAAGCAGTATTCAGATTGAATGAGACATATTTATTGTACTGGGGTACATCAGTCTTAACAATTATAGGTTATCCCCTTTTCAATGCTTTAATATATATTAATTTATATTTGTCCTGATTTTTTTTCTATTTTAGTAAACACAAAATGACTGAAAAGTCAGGATTTGTTTCTTCTTCTAGAACTAACATAGCAGATAGTGTTTGGATGGATATGCTTAGTCTGATATGTGTTCTCTAATGTGATTGTGTAACCTGCAGTGTGCCCAATATGTGGGGCACAAACTGAGAAATGTACAATATGGTGTCTTTAAATTAGATCAAAAAATATATAGAAGTATTTTTTCCCTTCATATAATATAAATATAATGTATATTTACGTAAATCGAAAAATTTGTGTTGTAGGCAGACAAATGTCACTAGTCTATAGGAATTCTATATTATACCCCCCATGAAGTTGTATCTGTCTTTCAGAGCAGATTATGCTGTTCAAAACTGTGATTCCCCCTCCCCCCAATAATAAAACTACCATAAGACCATGTGGTTCCCAAGTTAATATGTGCTGCTGCTAAGGAACAGTATATGATTAGTACTGGCTGGTAGTGGGCTGTGATCTCCTATCCTTAAATAAAGAAAAACAAAGGCACTCTGTACAAATGCATTTGTTATGTTGGACTTTTTTTTTGTATTTACAAACAAATTAGATGTACATGTATAATGCAGTGTGCTTTGTCTTATTCGGACTGATATCAGTAATGCAGCTGATGTTTGTAAATTAAACAGATATTACTTATTACGTATGTTCCGCGTTGTTGTCTTGCACTTTTGATATCTGCAATGTGAACGAATAAGGTTTTATGTGGCTACAAAAACTGAGCAGTTAACATGGGTAGACACCTGTGCAATCAGACATGAAATGCAATGGTTCTTTCAATTCCACAGACGATTGTAAGTCCCCATGAGGATACAAATTCACATGGACACACTATAGCAATTTACCAGCAGATCTGAAATCATCATCGCTGACCATACACATGGTACAGATATCTGCCTATGCTGTACAGAAGACTGCCAGAAAGCCATCCAGATGGTCGTACCTGTATACACACATCCCTCCCAACATCGTACCATTGGTCATTGTGATTTTCAGGATGTTCATAAAACCAAATCATGCGATGTGACCCGCTTTATCACTGCATCATGGGAGCATATGTACTCTTGTAATATGAGATGAGTTTCTGTGTTTGTACCAGAGGTATAGCCAGTGTTTTACATAATTAGGAGCGGGAAAAAAAGTATCTATCACATGACGCTCCATATTCCCACACATACCATATGCCTCCTTAATCACCTATTATGGGACCATATGGATCCATTTTAATTATAGATAATAGCATTGTGCTACTCTTTCCTAGCATCTAATGTCAGACGGTGTTGCCATGGGAACAGAAACAATGCCTGGTCAGCCGCTGCAGGAGGTTATTAGCAGTGGCAGATCAGACAAGGAATTTGTGGACATGGCTGAATTGCTGCCCAGCTCATCGTTTTATTCAGCAGTGTAACCATGCGGGTCACCCCTTATGCCAAAAATCATGATAGTAGGTTAATTGTTTGCTAACAAAATAAACCCTAATGTATGTGTGTTATAGTGGGTGTAGTGGGTTTGGGAAGTGGAGAAGGGGTTGCTTCACAGTGGCTCCACGGTGGCCAAGTGGTTCTTATCTGCTGTCACATTCTATGATTCGATCATCTAATGGTGCTGTGTGCAGCTCCACCACTTGAAGTAGGTCTTGAGCCAGCCCTGCTGAAAGACAGTGGCTTAATGATTTCCCAGGAGGATGTGTCCACTCTGCTATTATTGGTTTTATTTTATGGTTAAAATATAGCACTGTAGACATCCTAAGGCTGGAATTACTACCATTTTATTTTCCAACTGTCCTTACTGTTACTCTTCACTACAAAGGACCCGGCAGGCCAACACGTATTAACATGTATTCTTACTTAATTCTGCATAGTGAAGAATATTTATAAATGCAGTATTTCATGAGGTTTTTGAACCATTGAACTGGATCCAGGCTGGTGCACTCCATGCCATTCAATTATGGAACTAGTTCTCCCAGATTCAGTGTTCCGTAATGCCTGCAGACGGCGGGACAAGGTGTGTAGCGCAATGTGAATGCGAGTGGTGTAGGTATGGTAACCGTACAGTAAGGACTGGATTTAGCCCTTACATGTGATCCTAATTTCCGCAACATCAGCATTTTAAGTGAGGACATTGCAGAAATTTGAAGGTAGGTGTCAGTTCTCGTAAATCCGTGCGTGTGAGGCAAATGCCCTTCCCTTCACCCATATGGGTGTTAGGATCTCACAGCATTCTGATCTTGGAACTCCCACTACCACTGCGATTGGAGCTTTGAGCGAAGCAGGAGAGAAGATCTGGATCTGGATCCGGATTCACAGTTACGTAGTTTTCGCCTTACATACGTTGTTTTAAGAATTGAGTTACTACGCTTTTATAATAGCTTATTTGCGCTATCTATGTACCATTTCTGTATGTAGATTGCGTAAGACTGCACTTACACAATCTACGTACAGAAATGGTATGTAGATAGCGCAAAGAAGCTACTACACATGCGTAGTAGCTCAATTCTTAAATCAATGTACATAAGACGAAAACTATATAAATGTGAATCCGGAACTATACAATTTTATTTCCGACAGCATCCTCTCTATTGTGATTACCGTATATATTTTCTATGTGTATAGATATTTTTAAGGTGTTTAAAAGTAATACTAGGCCATTAAAACAGTATGTAATATGCTATTATATAAATAACTGTCCAAGTAAATACAATCGTTGTATAAGATTGTTTTAAGTCATTTAGTTCTGTAATTAAACACAGATTATCATGGACGCTGCAGGTATCAATTTATTGTCCTAAAACAAGGGCGGCCATATCTGTATTAAAGTTGAAATTACACAAGGGGGAGAGGGGGCATCTGGAGGGTATTAAGACTATAGATTAAATGACCTAAGTTAGGTTATAAATCATATGAATAAGTCACCACCAGGATTATATGTTCAGTCATTTCAGGTTGATAACCATTTTATAAGATGTTGTCAGGTACAGATGTGTGATATACAGAGGGTGTATGGGGGAACAGTGTAAGATATACATGGTGTTTTATATAGAGGGACTGTGTGATATACAGGGGTGTTTTATGGAGGGGCTGTGTGATATACAGGGGTGTTTTATGGAGGGGCTGTGTGATATACAGGGGGTGTTATATGCAGGGGCTGTGTGATATACAGGGGGTGTTATATGGGGAGACTGCGTGATATACAGGGGGGCTTATATGGAGGGGCTGTGTGATATACAGGGGGGTTATATGGGGGGATTGTGTGATATACAGGGAGTGTTATAAGGGGGGACTATGTGATATACGAGGGGTGTTATATGGAGGTGCTGTGTGATATACAGGGGGATATTATATGAAGGGACTATATGATGGTGACAATTGGGTGAGGATTATATGGGAAAGAAGGAGCTCTATAGAATATGGTGAAAATAGTGAGTGGAGAAAAAGAATAAGGGGAGGAGTCCATTCTAAAAAGGGGAGGGGTTCAATGGATCATTAAAATTCTAGATCCGTCCTTGGTGTGAAGACACAAGGAGGTCAATTAACTATGTAGTGAGTGCAGTTTTTATTATGTACAAGCCATCAGATTTCATGCCTGGGGCTTTTCCCTGTGAGATCCTTCAAACCACTACTCATTAATTTGGTGATTTTTTTATTTTTAAAGATGAGCAGCTTTGTGTGCCGGGGCGGCAGTAGTTATTGCCTGGCTTCATAATAAGACATCTGGACGGGGAATGTGTGCACAGTGCAGCCAGCCAGGAGCGGCAGCACTAATCTTTCAGCAGCTGGCAGGCTCTGTATAGTCAGTTTAACGTTTTTTTCTCTCCTGATTGCCATATCCACCAGGGGTTCGGGTGAGTGCGGTTGCCTTGGGCCACCAATGCCCCCCATCTCCCCCAGGCCCTGTAGCAACCACATCCTTGCACCCACGGTAGTTACACCACATATGTGGGGAGTTTAAAACTTCAATTAAATGTCCATAGGTTCATCCTCTAATTAGCGGATTGTGCTGAGTTATTAATAGCTATGGTATCCATCATGTGTAATTTAGAGGGGTTTCTCTTTATAATGGAAAAAGTAAAGGTTCAACTAAAAACAAAGCGGTGGATGAACATTTTGCACAGCTGTCCTTTGATTGGCTGTGTAGTGACTGATCCAGCTGGCTGTACATAATCCACGAGTGTCTCAGATATATTATATCATATTATATCATATTATATTATATTATATATTATGTATCTATTCACAGCTGACATTTTCCTTTGGATTACTGCATTAGAAATATCCACATTTGTTTTTAAAGAGGGAAGCAACAGATGCTTGTGCTTCCATTACTTTATAGGGAGCATGTGACTTCAGTACAAATGATGCCTTTCTTGTGTAGACCATGCTTCACTATATTAATATTGTACAAATACAATTTAAGCCGGTCATAGACTATAAGATCATTGCGATCAACCAATTAGTGTTCTGTCGGAATCGGCACGGGGCAGATCTAGAATGTCGTTTTAGGGCAGGGTTACCGACTTATGAAATCTTCTCCCTGAGACACCCCAGAGGAAAGAGCTAGAGGCCAACACGGGGACTACCTTTATTTATTGTGTTCCAGGGGTGGGAAGGGCTTAATGTAAATAAGTAAACAAAACTTTTTTGCCGCACCAGCAACACTTATACACAATCAGATATAATAGGGACTATGGTGCTACACATTCCCCTTCTACGCCACTAATGTCACAAAAAATCGCCAAAGCATGGAGAATAGCAGTAGGGCTAACTCCATAAGGGGATAACAAGTGCACTCATACATAAGACAGCAGCAATTAAGGTCATTCAAGTGTAAATATTTATTAATCCAAGAAAGATAAAATTGCATGGGGTGAAATATAAGCAACATACATGTAATGTACAATCATGGGTTCACATATGATTTTCAGACTGGGTCATAACAGTAGATATATGCATAAGGGAAACCAAAGAGGAACCATACATTGTATTACCTGAGCCACCAGAGGGAAACCGCTTACTAATCTAGAAAGGGAGACAGGAAACCCTAACCATGCACTAGTGCCCCGCAAGGGCACACTTCCCGCTTCCGCACCGTATCTGACCCTAACCTATGCTCCTAAGAGCGGTCCCTCAAGTGGTCAAAAGGAAAAAAACAAGAAAGTGTCCCGGAGCCACGAGGATTCCTCCGATTGCAGCGTGCTTCATCGTTAGCATCGTATCTGAGAGAGAGGCTGTCGGCACACGCTCCCCAACGCGCGTTTCACCCAATATAGGTGTTTTCAAGGGTGAGAGTCAGTCCACACAGGTAAGTATAAATAGTCCACTTCAACCAATCAACTATCTCCTTCAATGGAACGCATAACTGGACCTCTCTCCATGTGCTTCATGCAGCCATAGCTTCCCCTGTGGACTGACTCTCACCCTTGAAAACACCTATATTGGGTGAAATGCGCATTGGGGAGCGTGTGCCGGCAGCCTCTCTCTCAGATACGACGCTAACGTTGAAGCACGCTGCAATCGGAGGAATCCTCGTGGCTCCGGGACACTTTCTTGTTTTTTTCCTTTTGACCACTTGAGGGACCGCTCTTAGCAGCATAGGTTAGGGTCAGATACGGCGGAGATTTGTCGGCTCTCCTAGGATACTTGGAGACCTGCCCAAATTTCCGGGGGATTTAGCAACTCTGTTTTATGGGTACCTTTTTGGTCATTTTAAACCCCTTCCCTTTAATATTGACCCATCCACTTTTTCCCCATACTCCCCCCATATTCTCTACAGCCTCCTCTTCCCCTGTTCCCTATATCCCCTTTCTCATTGTTCCCTCTATATCCCCCTCTCGCCACTGCTCCATGAATCTTAACCCATTCTTCCCTCTATACCCCTCCCTCCCAATGCTCTCCCTATACCCCTCTCTCAATTAATTACTTTCTATTCTTAATTGCTTAATCCCTGTCACCCCCCCCAACACCACCACCATCACATGTCTTTTCACTCACCTGGTTTCTCTACGGCAACATTTCTCACTGACAGCTTCAGCAACAATTCGGCAAAACCAATGTCCCTGCATATGGCAGAGCCATCAGGAAGCCACGCCCCTTGATGACACCAGTATTTTACCAATAGCCCTGCAGGCTGACCCACAGGTAACCACACTTATTGGTCAGTGTGTGGCCACTATGCATTATCTAAAGTCTATACACTCTTAAGTTAAACAGTCTTTAGTTTGTTAATGTTGTGTATCATTACTATTCCAGCATCACACACAGTGCTTGGATTATGGACAGTGTTATGTGGGGCAATACCAATAGTCTGGTGAGAATTCCAAATATTTCAGACAAACGCTCCACATCTCAGCTAACTCCAACAGATTTGTTTTGTATTAGGAGTCTGGGTTGGCTATTGATTAAAGATGTTTTCTTCAGATATTTTGCCAGAATTTTTAACATGGATCTAATAAAGATATGTTGTTTTTTCATTATTTGGCAATGAACGTAAATGCATTCAAATGTGGACATATTTTTAAATATAATCAGAGAGACTGCAGATGAGGGAATTTCTCAAGGCTCTCTGATAAGTATTAACGATGTATGATTCATACGACATTAACGGCTAATGAAACATCACTTTAAAGGAATTTATCATGGAAACATTCTTGTCATATGTTTTTACATTTGCATTTTCTATAATGTCATAAGCTGTAATTAACAATACTAAAATAAATCAATTCTGGTTAATTGATATTTGGCATGCTTTACCAAAAAGACAAAAAAACACCACCCATTACCCTTCCCTGTCCCGTGCGTACTTGATAAATAAATTTTGCATTGTGATGTTACTAGGTCAGTGTGGATTATATAGGTTGTAATGTATCTGTAAAACTTTAGTGATAGATAGTTATGTAGATAGTGAACATCAACTCCCCTCTTAAATACTGATTGCAACAGATGAAATTTGCCTTCCTGCAATTTATTGAGGATTTCCTCTTATTTTCACATACTAAATCTTGTTATTACAATCGCTTTGTAGTGTTCCTTTGTATTGGTAACTGTCACTCTCATTATAGTTTAATACTGTTAAAAGTTTCATTTTGTATGATCTTAACCAGGCCTCTTTCATTTTTTTTTTATAAAATACTATTATTACTAATGTTTCATTAAATTCTCTTTATTTGTTTATGTTTATAGAGATATTTTGTTCTTAGAAAATAAACAGCAGTTTGTTAAGCAGAGTATGCCAGAGGCACATAGTAATCAGCTGTAATGCGCACACAATTCATGGGTGGGCTGTGTGCGTTCCAAAGGCTCACACAAAGGTACCTGTGAATAATTATGTGAGTATGGCATGTAGCATGCAGTACAAGGCAGCTAAGCTCAATGGGGCTGATCCAGACCTACGACCAAGTGCTGTGCATATTAACGCAAAGTGTACCTACTATGCACTCCCCCTGACACTCCCCCCGTCCTGCCATAGTTACGCTGGCTGCAGCCTACCCTAGCTTTTGGCAGCGTAGCTACGGCAGGACGTAGCTACGAACTGCCCGTAACTGCTGAGCCCTGCCCTTCCTGACTAATTAGAATGCCTCCCCCGCCTACATTCCCTAACTATAGCGTATTTACGGTGATCGTTAGATTGGCACACCCCTACCACTGTAAATACGCTACAGTTAGGGACACGCGATTCATAAATAGTAAAAAGCCGACTTACGCGACAAAACATCTGCCTGGCACGTGCACAGATCGGTGTAAAAGCCGATCACACGGTGATAACGTATCACACAGATCCAAAAAGAGAAGCCACTCACAGGGTCTTTCACAGTAAAAGTTATAACTGTAGTCTATTATTATTACACCACCATAGTGCTAATACAGGCGAGCCAACGTTTCCATCATATTACAATGCTTTTCATCAGGGCTTACAATGACAAAGACATACTAGTACCAACAGAAACTCTGAAACTAAGAGGTTTAAACAGACAAGTAAATTGCACGGACTTATCTATAACATCCAGCAGGATGAGTTAAAAAAGTACCTGGCAAGGAACGTTGCTCACTCCTAATGTCATTTTTGCAAAGATAATCCTTCAAATTATGGCCCCTCGTAATTTGAAGGATTACCTTTGCAAAAATTACATTAGGAGTGAGCAATGTTCCTTGCCAGGTACTTTTTTAACTCATCGTGTTTGATGTGATAGATGTACGGGCTGTGTAACTTCCAGCTTTATGGATACTGGAAACTCTTTCCGGCACCCAGTTACAGGGAAAACTTTTTACATTAAACAAGTGATCGTGTTCTACCAAATATGTTGTGTATATCATATATTGTCCATGTAGACAAAACGGTGAGAAAGCTGAAGGAGAGACTCGCAATGCATCGTTCCTCTATCAAAAGTACCTTAAATGGTAAGCCCGTGGACCAGCCGGTTGCCAAACATTGGTGTAAATTAAAACATAAACTAACTGACATTAGATGGCTTGTGATTGAGCATTATTATTATTATTATTATTATCGTTTATTTATAAGGCGCCACAAGGTGTCCACAGCGCTGTACAAAATACAGTACAGACATACAGGGTAGGGATGGACAGCATAGTATATATAAATACAATATGAGAGGGAGCCACCAGGTGGGGATGGGGTAAAAGGGTAGCAGAGGGGGACAAGAGGGTATGAAGTGAGGGGGTGTGGTGAAGGAAGGAACAACACAAGGATGGAGGGCCCTGCTCACATGAGCTAACACACTAAGTGGGAGGGAAGAACTTACAGAAGACATAAGTAGGGGGGAAGGAAGTGGACTTCTGGTGTGAGCGGAGGAGAGGGGGAAGGAAGAGAAAAGATAGATGAAGGATGCAGTGAGGATGTTAAGTGGAGGAGGGGTAGGTTAGCCTCAGCAGGTGCGTTTTGAGTGAACGCTTGAAGACCTGCAATGTGGGGGAGAGTCTGACTGAAGAAGGGAGGTCATTCTAATGCAGAGGTGCAGCACGGGAGAAGTCCTGGATACTGGCGTGAGATGTGGTGATCAATAAAGAGGTCAGACAGCGCTGGTTAGCAGAACGGAGAGGGCGGGAAGGGGTGTGCATGTTGATGATGGAAGAGAGGTGGGGATCAGTGGATGAGGAGATGGCCTTAAAAATTAGTGTAAAGAGTTTAAAGAGAGACCTGAAGCGGACAGGAAGCATGTTCTGCCCCCCAGACGTGGGGGGGATTGTGATAATTTATTGCTACGAAAAGAAAGCCTTTGGATCTTCAGATTAGGTGCTGTGGCACCTGATGGACTGAATGAACTGCTTCCGTTGTCCTGATTTTTGTGATACTTACAGCTCTTATATCTGGGGCACATTTTTGGGTGCTTTAAGATTCTTATTTATACATTTTTTTCTATGTGTTTGATGCTATTTTTCTTTTTAGATTGCTGGCTCTTTAACTGTGATGCTTGGACACTTCAGACTCACCTTGGCAACCTTTGGCCAATGACTGCTTGGCGACCGTAAGCTTGCGAAAGGGTACCTTTCCAGCGGGAGGCAGCATTCGCACGCGCGGAAGCCGGGTGGTAAGTCCATGCAATTTACTTGTCTATTTAAACCTCTTGGTTTCAGAGTTTCTGTTGGTACAAGTATGTCTTTGTCATTGTAAACCCTGGTGAAAATCTTTGTAATATGATTGAAACGTCGGCTCACCTGTATTAGCACTATGGTGGTGTAATAATAATAAACTACAGTTATAACTTTTACTGCGAAAGACCATGTGAATGCCTTCTCTTTTTGGAGCTGTATA